>JAGYXB010000212.1:0-566191 GCA_022495005.1 Rhyacophila brunnea | reverse complement strand
TCCTATGAGCTATGCGAAAATTACTATTTCAGATATGGTGAAAAACGAATGGAACTCACGATCTCTAAACTCTTCGACAGGGGAGTTGACCTGAAAGTTTTTACCTGCAATTTCAGCAGCAAGAGACGTCTGGGTGCATAAGGGGCTGTGTTTTGAGATGACTCAGATTCTTGCGGGTCACGGAGTCATGCGAGCATACCTGCATCGGTTTAAAATAACATCTGATGGAAAGTGTCCATGCGACGACGGAAGCGACCAGGACGTCCTACATTAACTCCTAGATTGTCAAATCTTTAGCAAGGAGCGGCACAACCTGAACTTTTTATTACCTACAGATGGCAGATGCATACATTCGAGACCTTACGGTGAAAATGGCAAACGAGGCCGGAAATGGTGCACTTCATCGTTGATGGAATTCTTAATTAAGTTAAGTTTATCGCATTTTTGGCAAGTATCCTTATTTGGCCGTTTGAATGTTAAGTTCATGCCATGGAATATTTCTGCGTATAAACGAATATTGATGGGATTAGAGCTAATACTCTTCAAATATTGAGAATACATCACAGCTATTGTCAAATGTGGCAGTAAGTATTTTCTGATAGTCCCTTCTAAAGTAATGACTCTTATACTGATGGAATTGAGAGTATATGTGTCTTTGCTATTTGCCTATCTTTGATTTCAGAGATATTTTTCCTCTTGCATCTTCTTGAATAAGTCTACCGGAAGTAGTCGCACGTTTTTTTTCAAAACATATTCAAAAAAGTTGTGACTTTCACTTAATGCTTTTAGTGTACAACCTTTACAAATAATTGGTTTCCGTAACAGTTCAACAGTCAAGTAATATTGAACTGTTACTTGGCGAAAATGTTGTTTTCCTAGTTCGCTTTGTTTGATATGACTTTTTTTCGTATTCATAACTTCCATTGTAGGTACTTGTTGTGTTACTTTTGCCAGTATTTCGTGCAACTTTTTTATCATTTCTGAAGGCTTTGTATCATCCCTTAAGTTAAATTTTTGGTGATTATTACTTCTCAATCGAGAACGAGGGTAACAGGTTAAAACATCGTTGTGATGTGTAATCGTGGAAGCACTATTTGAGCATGAAGGGCGGGGTTCTTCAATGTTGGTAAATTAGACTGTAATAATTCTTGAATATTAAAATCAGGATCTTTAATGCTATCAATTGAATCGTCAACATACTAGTTATTAGAGTATATGGTTGAACCTAGAAGCAAGATTATTTGTTTGCATGTTGTGTAGATACGTGTTTTTAGATTTAAATAAATTAAATTCGATAAATTTGGTATATTTTTTATTATTTCCAAATAATACACATACTTATTTATAAAAATCATAATTTATTATAATATGACTATTTTACTTAGGTTCTGTTGTTATTTTTTTTTCAAAATTTCTCAAAATATCTTAAAAAAATACGTTAGATTCACCAAAATCAACACTGAGTAGGTATGACGTTTGAAGGTAAGCCAACTATGAGTAATAAGGTAAGTCACACAAAATGTTGACTTATCTGACTACTCATGTGACTTAACTGTGTACACACCCCGTAAAATAAAAAATGTTTTTACTGAAACTGCATCTCGCCAATGGTGAGACGTACGGCTTACCTGACTACACACAACGAAAGATTTTTTTTTTTTAGTATAGTGGCATTTATATCTCATTTTTGCGGTTTTCTGACTTACCTGACTACACATCCCGACCCACGAATTGTAAGATTCAAAATTTATGGGTTTGCCCGTGTTTTCGTATAGGTACAGCTAAACGGAAGAACTGATTTCGATGGCACCTGTGTTAGCCAAAGCTTCATTCCAAAATAGCATCTACCTAAGAGATTGGACGGTGCAATCTCTTTGGTATTGACCCTTTTTGATAATAAGGTTTATCAGATATTGTAAAATATAACGTTTTAACTATTTTTTTGTTAGAAAAAAAAATATTTAGATCACCAAGGAAATTGGACAACGCCATGTAGATGAAAAAACATCACAACTGAATACACAGCCTTGGTGGCAATGGAGTCATGGGATTTTCCATCAGCAGGCGTTTGTTTATTTAATTTTTGATACTCACTTCTAAACTTCTTTTTTCTTATAAGTATTTAAATTATTCGGTAAGTCGTTATAATATGCAAAAACAACAAGTATTTTATTTAAATATAGACAACAATATAAAGTCATCAGCAAAGGGACGATCTCTATATTAATACAATGCATTAATAAAGCTTTTCACGAAAATGTTACATTTTATGTTTATTAAGACTTTGAAGTCGCAAGCACTAATAAGTTTTTTCAGTAGTATGTGTCATTTTATGTCTTTTAAAATGGGAAAGTCGCGAAGATCTATGTGGAAACACATTGCACTTATAAGGTTTTTAACCAGTATGCGTCATTTTATGTTTTTTAAGATTACCACGGTCCCTGCATCTATAGGAACACATATTGCATGTAAAAGGTTTTTCACCAGTATGTGTCTTTTTATGTCTTTTAAGACTACATAGCTTCGTGCATGTATATGAGCACACATCACATTTGTAAGGTTTTTCACCAGAATGCGTCATTTTATGTGTTTTAAGAGTATCAGGCCTCGAGCATCGATAAGAACACACATCGCATGTATAAGGTTTTTCACCAGAATGTGTAATTTCATGTTTTTTAAGATTACCACGTTCCCTGCATCTATAGGAACAAAAATTGCATTTATAAGGTTTTTCACCAGTATGCGTCATTTTATGTCCTTTGAGATTACTAAGCTGCGAGCATATATAAGGTTTTGCACCAGTATGTGTCATTTTATGTCTTTTAAGCCTACTAAGATTCGTGCATTTATATGAGCATACATCGCATTTATAAAGTTTTTCAACAGTATGTGTCATTTTATGTTTTTTAAGATTACCAAGATCCCTGCATCTATAGGAGCACACATTGCACATATAAGGTTTTTTAGCAGAATGTATCATTTTATGTCTTTTAAGACTACTAAGAGTCGTGCATCTAAATGAGCATACATTGCATTTATAAGGTTTTTCACCAGTATGCGTCATTTTATGTCTTTTAAGACTACTAAGAGTCGTGCATCTATATGAGCATACATCACATATATAAGGTTTTACACCAGTATGTGTCATTTTATGCGTTTTAAGAGTACTAGACAATGAGTCCATGTGAATCAATTTGTGACTTTTTAGAGCACTCCCGCATCCCAAAACTGCGTTACAAACACTGCATATAAAATTACATGAGAAATGTATAACCCTTCTGAGAATTAGTCGTAGTTCCTTCGGAGTATTTAAGTTTAAGGTTTCTTCTTTTATATTCTGTCCATTAATCGTCACTTCTGAATACTTTAGAGTCCTATCTTGGATTGCATCAGTTGAGGATGGTTGACTCCTATTTGTACCGCGATGCCGTTTGTAAAATCCTTCAGTAGAAACCTGGAAAAGTCATAATCGTTCTAAATATTATTATAATTTAAAATTATGTTTTTATTATTTTATTTGAGTTTTTTTATCGATGATTTTGTATCTTTAGACATAATTAGGTAAATACCTGAGAGTGAGAATGACCTTAAAACTACATAAGCAATCACCTCCTTTAGAATTATTTTGCGACTTTTTGAGCACTTCCGCATCCAAAAACTGCGATACAAATGCTGAAAATCAAATTACGTGAAAAATGTATTATCCTTCTCAGAATAACACGACGTTCCTTCGGAGTATTTAGTTTTAAGACTTCTTTTCTAACATTTTGCACATCTATCGTCACGTTTGAATAATGCATCATTTGATCTTTTTTTCCATTACGCGAGGATTGTTGACTCATAACCGTACCGTAATGCCTTGCAAAACATTCCTTCGTAGAACTCTAGAAAACCAAAATTTTCGAACTGAATTTTATAAATTCTCAATAATGTTTTATACTTTTAAATTTTTATTCCATGTTGGTTATTATTTTTCAACATCTTCAGACAATATCAAGTAAAGAAGTGAGAGTATAACTAAATATTAGATATTATAATATTACCTACTGAGGTATTACTTACACATCAAATGAATAATGTTACCGAATGATCTAGTTTAGTAGGTAAAAAAATTGCACCTCCATATAACATGCAAAATCAAATGCATAAATAGACTCCGATCAAATTATCGTAAAATACTAAGTACCTAGTATACAAGTGGAAACATCGCATCTTGTTTCTACAATATACCGGACCATTACAATACTTTTTGTGGTGTTGATAATATGGGCGAGAATGATTTACTACGTGCCGTACAACTAACGTAACTGTCAGGCATAAAGCCCATCAAGACGGACGAGCGGGCGAAGTCGGCGTATGAAGCGTTTATTCATAACCATAATCACACGTCTCTTGCCGCGCATTACCCTTCACCTATGTAATAAGCGGCCCAAGCGACACAAAATAATTATTATTACAGCGTCTCTTATAACAAAGCAATAAAAATATTATATTATTTCGGGGCTTGTAATTAATATTTACGACGACATTATTCAACCAGCGAAATATAGGACACGGAATAAAATTAAACAATGAGTTCTCTGTTATTAAATAATGACTTCTCGCCCGTCGAACGACGACGCTTGCCGAGCGTGATTTTGCTCGCTGTGTTCAATGAATGGACTCCATTGTATTTTCTTTCATTCGTATCGCCGAGAAGCCAAAAAACGATGATTCATGCGGCGGGCGCTCATAATGCGTCGTCAAATCTAGTGGGCGATGGCGTATTTGATTACGTTGTATTTTCGTTGATTTACGCGCCACTTGTGAAATTTTGCGCGAGAGCCACACTTGCTGCGTTAAGTGGGTTTTACGCCTCAACCTATTGCAATTTAAATTTAACCGTTTCACTGAAGTGACTATTAGTTAATTTCAGCACATTATCCGGTATCCTATAGAGTTTGATTTTTTTCCAATAGCTATATTTTATTACCGAAACGAAATAAACGGCGTCGTAATTTCACATGGGATGATGGTTTTACTTCTATACGAGGTAGTCAATGCTTTCATGTATTATTATCCTTTATTACAATGTGAAATAAAAACTTTAGTGAAACACGTATCGGCACACACATATAATAGAGGTATGGGAGTGGTTAATTTCAGAAAAATACCCATAATAATTAATTATGGACATTTAAAAAATTGAAAGTGAGTTGTAACCGTCAGAGTATGCTAGAATCTATGCCCTGCGCAGTGTGTGACTCGTAGATGAACATCTTGACAGCAGTTATAGCTGCTTGGTAAGATGTTGTACTTAGTTAAAACAAGAAAGACATAAAGAAGAGTGTCTGGACATAGGGAATGCATCCGAGAAAGTAAAGGGGTCACGGTGGAATCAACGAAGAAAACCGATAGTCACCGCCTAAAATGTGAACTTTGCGAAATGCGTAGCAAGTAGCATAAGGCTGTCGCAACGTAAGCATCGTATGAAGGCGCGTCATACAAACAGTATGTGAAATGCAGTCCGCTGAGTGTAGTTAGTGAAACACACCCAGTGGAAACTTTTACTCTTGGTTTTATCAACACGTAAAATTGGGATAGGTATCAATTATAATTAAATATCACTGTCAATAATTGATTTTTAAATAAGAAAATGTACCCCTATAAATTATTTCGACCATGACCGATCCTAATAAGATCATAATATGTGCCTCCATCAAGTTTAGTGTACGTTTGTATTAACAGATTTTGTTTTTACGAGAAATCGATGTCAGTCACTTGCTCAACCTATTAGGTTCATACTGTGACTCATACACAATATGAAAAACAATATTTGTGTGTACCTGACAGAACCAGGTTGGAACCTGGCAGCCACGACGTTATTGGCCGACGCTAAAGCCGCGCGGCCATCATTGTACATTATTGGTCGTTTCAGAATGAATGGTTGTATGAAAAGTAGTTATTCAACATTTTTAAGACAGTTTTGACAGAATGTTATTAATATTTATATTCAAAATTAAATTAATACATTATAACCACTTTTCCCTCCTAAACTATAGGTATTTTTTCCGTAATGGACATTCCAATACTATTTTTCAGTGTTAGAGCATGCATCAAAACATGTTCTTAGTACATATGCATAGTTTATTAAATAAAAAATGTGTTGACTGATTAGGTAGATACTTATTTAAGTTCGTACCAATTCTGCTGCTAAGGTATTTTTTACTAAGCCAACTCTAATAATTACTGATCATTTAATACAATCTCATCGTTAGGAAGATATTTTCGAGTCTTTTCCACGGCAGTAAACCATTAATATATTGTTTTATCGTCTGATATTTGCCAGAGTTATATTATTTATATTACAACTAATAATTATACATATTATGTAAGACAGGGGATATGCTTGTGGAGTTTGCTGAAACCAACAAGCTTCACATCATGAATTCCTTTTTACAACATAAACCTACACGTAAATGGACGTGGAGAAGCCCATAAGGAAGAACCAGCGAAATCGATTACATCCTCACTGACAGAAAATATACATTTTTAAACTGAAAGGTGATCAATCGGTTTAACACCGGCAGTGATCACCGGATGGTGAGATGTAAGATAAGATTGAACGAAAAATCAAAAAGATCCAAACTGCAGAAGAAGTCAAATGCTCGCATATTCCTGCAGAACAATACTGCATTCCAAGATGAACTCAAAAATGCACTATCGGTTTTCTTAGATGTGAACGAAACTGCTTCCCTATCCAACGCGGAGGATATAACGAATATCATTGTACAATATGCAGAAAAACAGGCGTAAAAAGCTCGGAAATCACACCTCCCACCAAGCTTTCGAAGGCAACATTGAATTTTATGGAGCATAGAAGGAAAACCAAGAGCGATAGACAGGCACAAAACGAAATGGAGTTTTCATCACTTTGCAAAACCCTCCGAAGGAAGAAAAGAGAAGACCTTCGTAAATTCAATATAAACCTCATACAAGCAATTGTGAAAGCAGGCAGAAATTTAAATAGAAACAAGCAATGCTTGTCGATAGGAAAACGTCAAATCACAGCACTAAAAGCAAAAGATATTTCTATCATCAGGGAACACTTGTTAAGCCGAGTTGAAGAGTTCTACAGCGTCGCAGAAATCACATCCTGGGAAGTAACCCATGCTTTAAATTACATGAAAAGTGGGAAAGCCCCCGGGGAAGACGGTCTTACGATAGATATCCTCAAAAAAGCGGGAAAGGATGCAAATGAAGTACTTGCACAATTATTCACAGCCTGCATATGCAAAGAGGATGTCCCGGTGGCATGGAAATATGCCAGCATTGTCATTTTTTACTAAAAAGGTGACAGAGAAGACCTAGCAAATTATCGTCCAATAAGTCTACTCGCTATTCTCTACAAGACGCTCACAAAAAATCTCTCAAACCGTCTGCATAATGTACTAGACGAGAACCAACCGAGAGAACAAGCCGGATTTAGAGGAGGATACAGCACTATGGACCATATCCAAGTCGTCAGAGAAATCATAGAGCGGTGCCAGGAATACAAACTGCCACTATGCATGGGTTTTATAGAATATGAGAAGGCGTTTGATTCGATAAAGAAGTGTTCAATACTGGGCGCACTCGGAAAACAAGGAATCCTTGAGCGCAATATAAATATTTTCAATAATATATACAGTAGCGCAACAGCATCTGTCAATCTCCGTAAACCATCGCACCGATTTCCTATCAGCAAAGGAGTCTGACAAGGTGATACAATCTGACCTAAACTATTTACAGCACCCTTGAAGACTTATTCAGGCAACTTGACTGGAATGACAAAGGGATCCCCATAAATGGAGAATACCTGAGTCATCTGCGCTTTGCCGACGACATAGTAAATTTCTCGCAAGACTCAGAAGACCTCCAAAGCGGAATGCAAGAACTCGCTGAAGTAAGCAACAAAGTAGGTTTGAAAATAAATGTAATAAACACGAAAGTCATGTTTAACTGCTTTGCAGGCCAAAAAGAAATCCCCATCAATGGCACTCAGCTCGAACAGGTGAAAAGCTACATCTATCTGGGACATCAAGTGTCTATGGATGGATGTTTATTTGATGAAATCGTTCGGAGAGTAAAGCTAGGCTGGAGTGCTTTTGGCCGCCTGAATAATATCTTCAAAAGTGACCTTCCACTGTGCCTAAAGCGCAAAGTGTTCAACCAGTGAGTGCTTCCCGTGATCACATTTGCGTGTGAAACATTGGATCCTAAGTATAAGAGAGATCCAGAAACTTAGAGTAGCACAACGTGGTATGGAGAGGTGCATGCTGGGCATAATGCGAAAGTTCAAAAAGAGGAATAAGTAGATAACGGAATAGACAAGGATTAATGATGTGATAGAGTTTGCTAAAAACCTCAAATGGAAATTGGCTGAACACATAGCTCGAAGGAAGGAAAATCGTTGGACAAATTAAGTCATCCAGTGGTATCCAAGAGGTACTAAACATCCGCAAGGTAGACCTAGAGGCCGCTGGATCGATGTAATGATAAAGTTCTTCGGAAAAACTTGGCAACGCAACGCACAGGAACGAGAGAAGTGGAAGCAGCTTGAAGAGGCCTTCATCCAGCAGTGGATAGATTCAGGCTGATGATGATGGTTTTGTAAGAAGTAAAATGTAGTATAAGGTATAATTTGTACTAAGGGGCAAGTACATAATAAATGGATAAGTTATATCAGTATAATAAACTATATCTCTCGTATTTCTTCCTCAACAAATAATTTGACAACATTTGCGAATGCAACATTCTTCTTATTGAACATAAATAACAACCCAGATTATGTACCTCCATTATTTTAAATTTCACCCAAAATTAACGCTTTTTGTATGCAATTAATCTAGAGGATACTAGTTAATTTTATTGTAAATAGATAAGATGACTGTGACCTAAATGGTTATTAATTTTCAGCAACAAACTACGTTTAGGTACTGCAAGAGGCACATTGCTGTATTAAAAGTCTCCTTAACGAAATATACCTTGGTAAAACTTATTCATCAAAAGTTGGATACTGTGACTGTTTGTAGTTTCATTGAAGATTGCGTACCTGATTTTCTGGTCCACAGTCCAAATAAGAGCAGCCAGGTTGTGAGTCCACGTATTTGGGTTCCCGTATTGTGTCTTCGACGTACTCGTTGTTGAAGTCAATTCCATCAAAAATCGCCTCTGATTTTATAACACGCGAGTCTGTTGAAGGTTTCTGTAAAAAAACATGTTTTCATATACTTAAAGGAAATCGATTATGTATTTAGAGCGCAGAAGCGAAATAAATAAAATAGATATGAATCAAAGCAAAATCAGTTTTTAAAAATAACCTCAGATGCACAGCTGACATCGTCGGCGTTCGCTTGTTTAATATTCGTGTCGCTATCGTTTGAATGAAATATTGGCACAACAAGCCAATGCTGACCCTCTACATTAGCTTGTAATTGTTGTGGTTCAAGTTTAATATCCATGTTACCGGCTTTAAAGCAAAAATGCCTAACGCAGTCAATTATCAGAACAAGTAGTTTGACAGCTACCTACTGATCTTCGTTTGTCGTTACCATCCGCCATAGACAAATCTTTGGAATTGAGTGTTACGGATTTATTGTAAAGTCGAATTGAAAGAGCTTTCGAGTCGATATATAAACCAAACTTTAAAATATATAAGTGGGTAAGTAAAAGTATATATGTAGTTACATTATGTAAACAAATAAAATCTATCACCTCTTTTAAAAAGCAACGAAGCCTCATCTGATTACAGTGCTGCCATCTTTTGGTCATCGAATTATAGTACGAGGTCCAAGAAATTATAGTATATCGGCAAAAATTATAGTAGGTATCTGTTGTCATCTGTTGAAAATGTATAGGTTTTTTGTTGCTCACAAAAAAATAGCATTGAATATGAGAAATTTCGAGGTCCTTTTTATTTAAGTAGGTAGCTATTCCAATCAAACAGCGAATTCAATAAATTCCATTTTAAATCAATCAAGGACTTAAACGCACAAACATCGTATTTAAATTAATGCTAGTTGTGTTCAACGTTATGCATCTAAATAAGCATATTACATTGCATTTCATTGTTTTTTCGCTTGTACCATTTTACGGTCAGTAGTTTATTATCATTTTCTCCTAAACCATTTAAAAATAATCCTTTATCTCTTTTAAGAAAATAATATCACCATACTAGTGCTGTAGTCAAAATTTGTACTAATGATTGACAACCATAACGTGAAATGCGGCTTCTTTGAGATTTAACAGGTTACGCCAGACTGATAAGCTAATATTATATTCGCCGTACAACGCATTTTCGAATAGGAAAACGAGGAACTCACATTTCTTTCAGAAACACACTTGCTTCATGTTTACTTACCTACCTACCTATATTGTTGGTCTCGTTTGTTGATTCTCTCTGGGAATCAACACTATTAGAATATTATAACATAATTTATAGGTACCTGCCTAAAAACAAAGACTAAATAATAAAAATGCTTTTATAATAAAATAAATAACATTTGAAAACTAACCTCGGCAACGTGGTCGGGATTATCAGCATACTCTTGTTTGATGCAGGTATTTGACTCTGGGTTAATTCCATGTAAAGACATATCGACCGAATGTTGCTCATCTGCATCAGGTTCGAAGTCAACTGCTTCGCGTTTTACGTCCATTTTACGCAATGAAAGCTTCCGTTCTCAAAAATTATCGTGTCACACTAAAGTCTAAACACGTGTAAGCTTACTGTCAAGTGATAATATACCATAAACTAAATTAATATGCGGACTTCTTTTTATCTCGGTGTTGCCATACAATGATTAGAACAAAATAACAGGGATTTTCGATCCGAATGATTGCGTAATATGGTACTTGTTAAGAAACACTACAGCACGGGCCACTAAATCGGTACAAACATCGATAATCTGCGCAAGTTTAATTATTTTTACCTTTATCGTCTAGTACGTTTTGAGTTATAATGGAACAAACAAATTTAAAAGATGTAGGTATCATAGAATTAGTCAAACAAGTAATAATGAAAGGAGTTTTACCTACCAATAAAACTCTTATTATTCATGTTGACTTTGAAGTCCTTGAGATAGGGTTTGCTCTTTCTTCTTCGCGTGAGGCTATATTCTACTAATTTATTTTCCTTTTTCTGGTCGTTGGTCATTCCTCCGTTTTCATTTACTGGTCATACCCGCGCGTCTATTTTTTTATGTATAGAGCTTGACATCACTTTGTCTTCATTAAGGATTTGACTTTCTTACTGTTTACATGTTGCGTTTGACAGTTCATTCAAACTATAAAAAAAAAAAATTATCTTGGACGAACGTTAAGTGAACTTTAGGTGATCAGTGATTATGGCGCATCATCTGAATGACCGTGAGGAGGATATTCTAAAAGCTAATAGTAGACAATGGATTAGTGGAAAAAAGTGACCACATAATTGTATGGCCAATGTTTGGCTCAAATACAGATACCGCCAAGCATCGTCAATCGGAATGCAAGTAAATAAAAATATTACTTATAAGACTTAAACTTCTATGCAGCTACTTATTTCTATCGCACCTTGCTTAGCTGTTTATAGATGCCAAAGATAACAATAGCCATCTTTGCTAACAATATCATAAACAGTGAGATTGCAGATGGCATATTTTCTCTTATAATGAAAGACTCATACTTCACTTTGTCACACAGTCAAAACTTTTTGTAAATCAAAGCATGCTCTAAAAGTTGTAATTTAATAATTTCTTTTGCACGAATTATATCACCTTGTTTCATCTCTCTCAAACGTTCTGTATATAAATGTTGCTGATAATCACTTTCCAGTTATTGTATCCGTTTCTGATCAGACGAATTATAAATAAAACACTTTTCACACAGGTCCTTTTTAGGGCGAAAAAAGGAAAGTTTGAAATACGTGGAAAATATGTTTATATTGGCGTTCAGTATGCATATCGTAAGATGTAATCCGATTGTCTCTCATGATTGCCAATCATCCGAAATGAATCAAAACTAACTTGACGTTCGGATTCACTCATTTGAATCGGTAAGAATTTTTACACGGTGCTCCCATGGTATTCAAATATTCTTCAACCGAATTGAATACTTTCTTGGCTTTCTTCCTTTTCCACAAGTTTGTTAAATTACAGCTCTCTTCTTTTTCTTGATTCTGATGTGTCAGTGGTGGAAATACTCTGTACTAGGTAAGGACAACGTCATGTCTGGTGATGTGATGTCTACAGGTGCATTTGTGTCTAAGGATGGCAAAGTACTCATACAGAAGTATAATGTTATTTTGCTCTGAAGTAGGGCCATATATTTCATTCTGTGTGAGATCGGCTGGAGATTTCGTAATTTCTTCGATCAAATCATCAATCATTCCCGAATCTCCTCCAAATATTTGTGTCATATCTGGCACACTAGAGGAACAGCTAAAACCCGATAATCTAGAATCACTAGAAGTATTATTGGAATTTGATATGTATTCAGAGTCTTCAGATGGGGTAAAATCAACATCGTTATCATCGTGGACTATGCAATTTTCATCCAGACTTTCAATGATTCTTTTCTACTTTTTTGACTACCGTTTTTATCATAAAAGTACTATATACATAATAGTGAAAAGTATTGTCAATACATATGCAAAAATAGGCAAGTATTACCTTACCTATTTATCACAAGTCGTCATGGAATCGATATAAGAAGAATAATTAATGTAGGTTGTAAATTAGGAAGAAATGGTGCAAATATGCATTTATACGATGCTTACTATTGATAAGAAGACGTTGTAGTGCATATAATAAGACACAGAACAGTATAAACATTGAAAATCCCGTAAGAGCTAATAGTACCAACAGAATATTTACGGTTAAATCATTTATAATTATAACCTATAAATGTGTTATCCGAAGTAGGAGATTATTAAAACTACACATTATTTACCTTTATTGTTTTCATCCTTTATTTAATTAGTTTCTTGAGCTAATTGTAATATTCACCGAGATCTAGGTAGAGACATATTAACTAAATGGAATAGTACATAACCCAAATCCATTAGAATTTAAATTAAAATTCCTAAATAATAAAAAGTAGTTATCCAACATTTTTTAAGACGGTTATGACAGAATGTTATTAGTACTTACATTCAAAATTGAATTAATGGACAGTTCAACACTATTTTTCAGTATTAGAGCATGCATCACATGTTCTAAGTACATATGCATAGTTTATTAAATAAAAAATGTGTTGACTGATTAGGTAGGTACTTATGTAAGTTCGTACCAATTCTGCCGCTAAGGTATTTTTTACTAAGCCAACTGTAATAATTACTGATCATATAATAGAATCTCATCGGCAGGAAGATATTTTCGAGTCTTTTCCACGGCAGTAAACCATTAATATATTGTTTTAATTGTCTGATATTTGCCGGAGTTGTATTAATTATATATTACAACTAATTATATATTATTTATAATACAACTAATAATCATGCATATTTTGTAAGAAGTGAAAATGTAGTATAGGGTATAATTTGCACTAGGGGACAAGTACATAATAAATGGATAAGTTATATCAGTATAATAAACTATATCTCACTTATTTCTACCTCAACAAATAATTAGACAACATTGCGAATGCAACATTCTTCTTATTGAGCATACATAACACCCTAGATTATGTAACTCTAATATAGATTTTTTTTAAATAATAACCAAAATTAACGCTTTTTATATGCAATTCATATAAAAAAAACTTGTTAATTTTATTGTATATAAATATAGGATAACTGTAGCCTAAATGGTTTATAATTTTCGGCAACAAACTGCGTTTACTGGATGTGGCACCACCTTGCGATATTAAAAGTCTCCTTAACGAAAATATAAATACCTTGGTTAAACTGACATAAAATTTCGATACTTTACGTGAAACTGTGACAGTCGGTAGTGTCATTGAAGATTGCGTACCTGATTTTCTGGTCCACAGTCCAAATAAGAGCAGCCAGGTTGTGAGTCCACGTATTTGAGTTCCCGTTTTGTGTCATCAAGATACTCGTTGTTCAAGTCAATTCCATTAAAAATCGCCTCTGATTTTATAACACGCAAGTCTGTTGAAGGTTCCTGTAAAATAACATGTTTTCATATAAAGGAAGTCAGTTATGTATTTAGAGCGCAGAAGCGACATAAATAAAATAGATATGAATCAAGGAAAAATCAGTTTGTAAAACTAACCTCAGATGCACAGCTGACATCGTCGGCATTCGCTTGTTTAATATTCGTGTCGCCATCAGGGCTGTTTGAATGGAATATTGGCACAACAAGCAAATGCCGACCTTCTGCATTAGTTTGTAATTGTTGTGGTTCAAGCTTAATATCCATGTTACCTACGTCTTTAAAGCAAAAATGCGTCACGCAGTTAATTATCAAAACAAGTACCTAGTTTGATCTTCGTATGCCGTTTCCATCCGCCATAGACCAGAGTGTTAGGGATTTATTGTAAAGTCGAAATGAAAGAGTTTTTGAATTGATATATAAATCAAACTTAAAAATATATAAGTAGGTAAGTAAAAGTAAGTAGCTCCATAATGTATAAAAGTGAAATATGTCGCTCTTTATATTAAGCTACAAAGTCTCATCTGATCAGTGCTGCATCTTGTCTATGGTTTTCGATTTTGAAGTATTGTAAGTAGGTACTGAAACGCGAGAGGAGGGGAGGAAGTTTCCAAGCCGCCGCCCATCACCGTAAAGATTTTGCACTATAGGTAGCTGTTTCAATCAAAAATGCTTAGCAGCGAATTCAATAAATTCCATATCAAATCAATCAAGGACTTAAACCACTTAAACGCACAAACATCGCATTTAAATTAATGTTGTTTTACCTTTCTTAGTTGTGTTCAACGTTATGCGTCTAATTAAGAATAATATTACATTGCATTTTTGCTTTGCGCAAGTCCCATTTTGCGCTGAGCAGTTTATTGTTATATTCTCATAAACCATTTAAAGATAATCCTTTATCTCTTGAAAATAGTACCACAATAAAAGTGCTTTCGTAAATATTTGAACTAAAGATTGACAACCATAATGTGAAATGCGGCTTCTTTGAGATTTAACAGGTTATGCCAGACTAATAAGACAATATTATATTCGCCGTACTACGCATTTTCGAATAGGAAAGCGAGGACCTCACATTTCTTTCAGAAACACACTTGCTTCATGTTTACTTACCTACCTACCTATATTGTTGGTGTCATTTGTTGATTCTCCCTGTGAATCAACACTCTTAGAATATTACAACATAATGTGTTAGGTACCTTTCTACCTACACTACTATTATCGATCAAATAAAAAACAAAGACTAAATAATAAAAATGCTCTTATAATAAATAACATTTGAAAACTAACCTCGGCAACGTGGTCAGGATTATCAGCATACTCTTGTTTGATGCAGGTATTTGACTCTGGGTTATTTCCATCTAAAGACATATCGACCGAACGTTGCTCATCTGCATTAGGTTCGAAGTCAACTGCTTCGCGATTTACGTCCATTTTACGCAATGAAAGCGTCCATTCTCAAAGATTGTCGTGTTACACTAAAGTCTAAACACGTGTAAGGAACTGTCAAGTACTGGCCGCCGTGATTAGTGACCATAAACCAAACAATCTCTTTGCCATAAACTAATTAAAATATGCGTGTAAGTGTTAGTTAGTGTTGCTATAAAATGATTAGAACAATATTATAGAGGTTTTTCGGTCTATGTGATTGGGTAATATGGTACTTGTTAAAACACTACAGCACGGGCTACTAAATCGGTACAAACAACGATAATCTGTTTCTGTAATAAGTTTTATCACTTTTATCTTTATCGTCTAGTACGTTTTGAGTTATAATGGAATAAACAAAATTAAACATGTAGGTATCATGGAATTAGTCAAACAAATATTTCATTTAATTTCCTCCAAAATGGATATATAGTATAGTTAAGAATGTTCTGTACTCTATACATAATTCTATAGGTATGATTTTGACTATTCCAAAGTTTACCTGAGCCCTACGATCAATCATTGGTCCCTTATAAACTGACTGGAGTTAAACAGAAAAAGAAGCAGTCTAGATATTCAACTCAAACTGATTAAATTAGTTTTAACTGATTTATGTTTTGTGATATTCCATTTTAGTGGTTTCTTGCGACCTGGGTTTTTCCTTTCGGTATTCTCATACCTAATCCATACTTCAGACACAATAAATTCACACTGACGACGACGACGAATTTAATGTTTGTAAAAACCTATAAAATACATTATATAGGTACCTAGGTACTAAATATTAATATATTCAGTTAGTAAGCGCATGAAATTATCATTACTCCTAAACAATGGCACTAAGTAATGTATTTTTAATATACCTGATTGACTTATAAGAAATATCAATAATTATAGGTACCTACCTACTTACTAAATAAACATTGCTATGGTATAACTTACTAATCGGTTACTGTTACATCAACTGTGTCACCAAAATGTCAAGTTCTAAGAAGGTAGAGTATGTAATTAGTTAAACATACATAGAAATTATAGTAAGTTATAATAGGGTTGCAAAAAGACTCAAATCCAACAGAACAAAAATTAAATCAATAAGAATTGAAAGTAAGTACCTCAGTTTCTTTCTAATCTTTGGTCAACTAACAACGATTTTCTCCTAATTATATCGATATTTCTATTATATTTTAGATAGTTTAAGTATGTATTCGCAGGAGGTCCGTTTTTATACTTGAAGTTTTAATAAATCATTAACAATACTTTCACTGCCTATAGGTTCTTGCATATTAGGTATATGGGTACTTGCCTAGGAAGATCAGTGTAGAGAACACAATTATTCAATTTCTTTAAATTATAATATAACTATCTAGCTTAAATAATATGATCATATTATTAGGTACCTATGTACACAGGTTGCTGCTGCGTCAATATTGATGAGCGTCAATGCAAAAACCAAGAGCAGACGCAAGTATTCAACGTCGGACGTATTTTTGACACGTGTTTATGTTTAGCCCACATTATACCTTACTCGAGATCGGTTGCCTGCATAACCCCTCCTGATAGGTATTTCAGTTCCTGTTATTTATGTGGTCCCTTTGTATACATAATGGTATTAGCTATTTTATTATTCAACGAATAGGTAATAACAAGATTTTTAGAATGTAACATTCTTTTTATTGAACATAACGCAGTAGCACTTTGGCTAGCTCAGTAGGACGTCAGTGACTGGTATAAAAATTATTAATATATTTCTGTGGGGTCGGGATAGATGAAACAGTAATTATTTTAAAATTATAAGCACTAGCGTATCGTTTATTTTTATTAGGTATTTCTTGTTTTTTTACAAGTGTATTATTCTTATAATTAATGCGGAGAGAGTCGATTTGACTTCAGTATAAAAAGTTATTAGTATTTGTTATAATGATGCGAGACGTGTGATCTGGACTGGAGATTTTCCGACTGACTCGTCCACTGTAGAGTTGCATTTTACGAAGTTCCCGTCTTCTTTTTAAAAGCACGTGCCAGAGGTGTGACTCTCTCCATAAATGGTACGTTGCAACTAAATACAAGTGCATTTTCTTAGTATTAAGCCTAATGATTATTACATACAAAAAATCTTATTCGAGTAAGTATATTATTACGTATTATTACACGCACTATGAATTGAGCGTAGTTATACGCAAAGCAGCCATTCCACGCCAACCTCAATCAGAGATATATTCACTTCTATATAAAGTGCGTTTTTTTAAATCCACAAAGCCTGTGAATACTGTTTATACATTTTTAATGATAGATAATCATATTATGATTATAATATAATTTTGTGTAACTTTTCAAAAGATAAAAGCATACAATTTATGAAATTATGGTGTTTTAGCAGTCCAGGCTGTTTTGTGCATAACCGTTTTTTTAATGAATGATCAGTCTGGAATGCAGCCAACTCTTATTTTTACTACTTTCTTAAAAAAAACCTTCTAAGTTACTCAAGTATTATGGGAATTTCAAAGTTCTGAAAATAATTCGGAAAACTTGTAAATTATAAATTAATATTTAGCTGCCTAGCACTCATTTTTACATTAAAAACTATATAATAAATTATATTATATATTTTATATATAATAAAATGTAAAACATATAATATTATTGAGAAAATAATGTTTATTAATTGAATGTAGAAAAACACACCTTATACAATTAGGTACATAATATTATCATATGGTTGCTTTATGCAGATCGAAATGGGCATATTTTTAAAACGCATTTATATGACATTTTTGTATGATAGCAGCTTGGTTGCTTTATGCAGATCGAAAAAGTCATATTCTGCGATTTGTAAAATCTTTAAAACTCATTTATATGAGATTTTTATATGACGGCAGCTTGGCTGATTTGTACAGAACGTAAAACAAACGTGTGAGATTTTGGAAATCACTCATTTTTATCAAAATTGTGGCTTGGCTGCTTTGTGTATAAGTACGCTCAATTATTTTATTATTATTAAAAACTAAGTACATTTCTATTATTATTTCAAAACATTTTTATTGACATCATTACACACCATTAATTACAATTATTTAATTGTTATGTACAGGCTTACATTCAAATTTATATCAAAAGGTCAAACCCATTCATCATCATTAATCAACCTAACCTAACCAGGTTTTTAATCCACGCCTTACATTTACAGCTTTGAAATTAAAGACGTGGGACCTACATCTAAAAATAGTTTTATCATTTTAAATAATTAAGGAATTTTGCGCTTTATGCACAGTCGGAGGTCATCTTTGAAGACAATACTCGTGTGGCTAAATGCACCCCAGCCTAGTTTTACTCTGCGAACAATTTCAACACATACACACACATCTATGGACACTTTTTGTACCGGATAGGTGTAGTTTATCACTTGTTCGAGCTGAGTGCTTTTGCTGATGATCACTTTTAGCCCGCAAAGCAGTTGAACATGACTTTCGTCTTTGTTACATTTCACCTCAATGAGAAGTATGATTTATTAACTTTCTATTATATTAACTCATTTTTAAATCAATCTCGTTTTTTTATGACCTACATCGAGGTATCCATTGGTAATGATCAGTATGTCCAAGTTCACAACATTACATAGATAGATACATGCTGGAAATTACTTTATACATATTCTGAAGTGTGTATTTGAATGATTCAAAATTAATGTGTTTGCCATTGTTTTCGTATAGGTACAGCTAAACGGAATAACTGATTTCGATGGCACCTGTGTTAGCTAAAGCTTCATTCCAAAATAGCACCGACCTAAGAGATTGGACGGTGCAATCTCTTTGGTATTGACCCTTTTTGATAATAAGGTTTATCAGATATTGTAAAAGTTAAACGATTTAACTATTTTTTTGTTAAAAAAATATTTTGTTTTAACATCAAGGGAATTGGACAACGCCGTGTAGATGAAAAAACATCACAACTGAATCCACAGACTTGGTGGCAATGTAGTCATGGGATTTTCCATCACCAGGCGTTTGTTTATTTAATTTTTGATACTCACTTCTAAACTTCTTTTTACTTATTAGTATTTGAATTATTCGGTAAGTCGTTATAATATGCAAAAACAACAAGTATTTTATTTAAATATAGACAACAATATAAAGTCATCAGCAAAGGGACGATCTCTATATTAATACAATGCATTAATAAAGCTTTTCACGATTTTTACATTTTATGTTTAATGAGACAAAGGTACGTGAATAAATAACGTTACAGACTTTGAAGTCACAAGCACTAATCAGTTTGTTCAGTAGTATGTGTCATTTTATGTCTTTTAAGATGGGAAAGTCACGAGGATCTATGTGGACATACATTGCATTTAAAATCCTTTTCACCAGTATGTGTCATTTCATGTTTTTTAAGCCTACTAAGGTCGGAGCATCTATAGGAACATGCATTGCAATTATCGATTTTGCACCAATATGTGTCATTTTATGTCTTTTAAGATGGGAAAGTCACGAGGATCTGTGTGGATTAAGATTGCAATTTTAAGATTGGAAAGTTGCGAGCATATATATGAACAAACATTGCATTTAAAAGGCTTTTCACCAGTATGTGTCATTTTATGTTTTTTAAGATAACTCGGCCGCGAGCATATATAGGAACACACATTGCATTTATAAGGTTTTTCACCAGTATGTGTCATTTTATGTTTTTTAAGATCTTTAAGATCCCTGCATCTATATGAACACATATTGCATTTATAAGGTTTTTCACCAGTATGTATCATTTTATGTTTTTTAAGAACATTAAGAAACCTGCATCTATATGAGCACACATCGCAGTTGTAAGGTTTTTCACCAGAATGTGTCATTTTATGTGTTTTAAGACCACTATGATTCGTGCATCTATAGGAGCACACATTGCATTTATAAGGTTTTTCACCAGTATGTGTCATTTTATGTATTTTAAAACTACTAAGATTCGTGCATCTATGTGAGCACACATCGCATTCATATGGCTTTCTACCAGTATGTATCATGTTATGTATTTTTAGAGTACTAGACAATGTGTCCATGTGAATCCTTTTGTGACTTTTTAGAGCACTCCCGCATCCCAAAACTGCGTTACAAGCACTGCATACGAAATTACTTGAGAAATGTATTACCCTTCTTAGAATTAGTCGTAGTTCCTTCGGAGTATTTATGTTTAAGATTTCTTTTTTTATATTTTGTTCATCAATCGTCACTTCTGAATACTGTATAGTCCTATCTTGGATTGCATCAGGTGAGGATTGTTGACTCGTATCTGTACTGCGATTCCGTTTGGAAAATCCCTTAGTAGAAACCTGGAAAAGTCATAATCGTTCTTCATATTATAATTAAAAATTATGTTTTTATTATTCTATTTGAGTTTTTTTGTCGATGCTTTTAAAACTTATCCCCTAAAATTGCCGAAAAGTAGTGGATGTCATATTTCAATTGCGATCATTAAGAAGAAATCCTACGATAAATTTAAATTGGAAAGGCTCTCTGAAAACGTCGAAACAGAAATGCCATCTTCAATGCATTTGCACGAAGTAAGAATTGGTTGGAAAAATTTGTTCATTCGGAAACAGAGATGATTGCGTTTAATGCATCATATGCTCAGCAGTAAGTATGCAAGGAGAATTCGCGTCTGCAAAGAAATGGATTGAACGAAGATTGTATCTTTTAAAAACGCATTTAAGTCAAAAAGTACACTGGGATGCCACTTATATCGAAATTGGAAATTCTGAAAAGAAGTGGACCTTTGAAAGACCCGAAGAACGAAAGGATAGGATTGAGATCACTGAGCGCGTAAAATATGGTTGAGATCTTGTCAAAGTGTTAATAATTGTTGATAATATTGATTGATAATTGGCAATAAAAATAAACATGCTTCTGTGCTTTCTGTAAAATATATTCTTGTATTCTTGTGTTAGTGGGGAGGGGGTGTAACTTAACCGCACTGGGTGACGAGTGACACTGCTCAGATGCGTTAATGATCCGCACACAGAATAAAAAAATAGAGGGAACGTTACATTTAACTAGTACTTAGGTATTACTTAGACATCAAATAAATAATGTTACCGAATGATCTAGTAGGTAAAAAAAATGCACCTCCATATTTCATGCAAAATCAAATACATAAAAAATCTCATATCGAATTAACGTCAAATACTGAGTACTTATATAAGTGGAACCATCGTATCTTATTTTTTCAAAAATGAGGCTGGAGCTAGCGTTACGGTTAATGGAGATCGTAAAATACCGGACCATTACAATATTTTGTTGGTGTTGAAAATATCGACGACAATGATACGAGTGAGATGTGGTTTTAACAGGATGGCACTACGTGCTGTAAAACTAGCGTAGCTATCGAACAATTGAAATCAAAATTTGATGAACGTTTCACTTGCGTGACTATTAGTTTATTTCAGCACATTGGCCGGAGTCCTATGAATGTTGATTTTTTCCAATAGCTATATTTTATCACCGAAACGAAATAAATGGTGACTTAATTTCACATTGGATGATGGTGTTACTTCTATACGTGGTGGTCAATGTTTTCATATATTATACATTATTATAATGTGAAATCAAAATTTCAACAAAACACGTACAGGCACACAGGGGCCTTTTATTCAATATTTTAGAATGCGATTTTACGCCAGATGGCGTGCAAAACTTATAATTGCGTTCATGGAGATTTTGCACATAAGCATCTCGCCGAATCCGAACACCTAATGCCCCTCTACCATAAATTTAGCGAACCGATTGCTAAATTCAGCAGATTGCAACTGACAGCCCGCGTTTGTTGATAATTGTCATAGGTACTTGTTTTCTTACGTATTTCATTATGATTCAGTGAATTATTTTGATAATTGTCTAATGGTATTATCTATTTTACAATTGATCCTATAATTGGTGCTTCATTTTATTCAATCGTGAATGCTTTATTTATAGGTACTAAACTTTGCTTTCGTAGATGAAGCTAATCTACAATGCCGCAAATTTCGTAAAAGCGGCGACGCTTTCGAATTTAAGAGTCTTGTTAGTAAATACACATCAGACGCAGATTCATGAAAATCAAATAAATATAATAAAATATTTTTAACAACTTATTTCACATGATTATGGTGGAATCGATTTATGCATAATAATTATATGGTAGGTAGGTATACTATCACGATAACCATTTACTTTCATTTGTTTATATTGTAATGATTATATTTATTCAATAAGGTTTATTCGGCATTCGGATTATCCGGCCATGATGTAGTATTAATCGAAAAATAAAAGAAATAATATGAAAGTATGTAATAGCGAGTTCAAAATATATGGACAAATAGGGATATCTAGTAGCAAAATATGAAAATTTATCGTTTATTTGACAGTTAAGTGCCCATAGACATCAGTTGTATTATTTATATATTACAACTAATAATCATACGTATTTTGTAAGAACTGAAAATGGAGTATAGGGTATAATTTGTACTAAGGGGCAAGTACATAATAAATGGATAAGTTATATCAGTATAATAAACTATATCTCACGTATTTCTTCCATAGCAAATAATTTGACAACATTTGCGAATGAACATTCTTTTTATTGAACATAAATAACAACTCAGATTATGTACTTCCATACCATATTTTTTAAAAACTATACCCAAAATAAACGCTTTTTATATGCAATTCATCTAGAAGGTACTAGTTAATTTTATTGTATACAAGCTGAAGTACCCGGCTTCGCACAGGGTCGCTTCGTGGATACATTAATCTTAGATATTAAAAAAAATAATAATAAGTAATTATCTTTTTAATATTAAAATATCTGTGTAATACAACATATGGCAATATGAAAGTAATTCTAATAGGAGTAAAGGTCAAACAAAAGAATACTGAATGAAAATCGAATCCAAAATATGCAAACGTTATTAATAGTATTAATAGGTAGTAAAAAAGGGAACAAACAAAAAAGAAACATTGTATTTTACATAATACGAATTTAGAAACCTTCGGAGGTGTGCGCACAACAAATGATAAAAAGTTCATCGCAATCGGATGAATGGTATAGGAAACATACGAATAAAAGAAGATATAATGGAGAAGAAGGTAGTTTTCTAATTCAGAAACCTTCGCGGGCGTGCGCACAACAACTGATCAAACTTTCATCGCAATCGGATGAATGGTATAAGAACGCATAAGAATAGAAGAAGGTAGAATAGAAGAAAAAGATGAAGAAAATAGTTGTACCAATTCAGAAACCCTTGCGGGCGTGAGCACAACACTTGATCAAAATTTCATTGCAATCGGACGAATGGTATAGAAACGCATACGAATAGAAGAAGAAGAAGTAGAAGAAAATAGTTGTATTAATTCATAAACCTTCGCGTGTGTGGGCATAATAACTGACGAAAGTTTCATCGCAATCTGATGAATGGTAAAGGGACCATACGAATAAAAGTAGATAGAATGAAGAAGAAGAAGAAGATGGTTGTACTAGATCAAAAACCTTTGCAGGTGTTACCACAGCAACTGGCGAAACTTTCGTCGCAATCGGATGAACGGTATAGAAACCATACGAATAAAAGAAAATAGTGTGAAGAAGAAGATAATGATTTTTTAATTCAGAAATCTTCGCGGGCGTGCATACAACCACTTACCAAAGTTTCATTGCGATCGGAAGAATGGTATAGGAACGCATACTGGACAGACAGACATTCATTTATATATATATAAGATATAGCCTATACTCTTCGCGCAAGTGCAAGCAATAAATTTAAAAAGTTTTATCGCAATCGGATGAACGGTATGGCAGCGCATTAAATACGAACAAACAAACAAATATTGTTTTTATATATTAGATAGATAGGATGACTGTGGCCTAAATGGTAATATTTTCGGCAACAAACTACGTTTAGGTACTGCATGAGGCACATTGCTGTATTAAAAGTCTCCTTAACGAAATATACTTTGGTTAAACTTATTCATGAAAAGTTGGATACTGTGACTGTTGGTAGTGTCATTGAAGATTGTGTACCTGATTTTCTGGTCCACAGTCCAAATAAGAGCAGCCAGGTTGTGAGTCCACGTATTTGAGTACCCGTATTGTGTCTTCGTTGTACTCGTTGTACAAGTCAATTCCATCAAAAATCGCCTCTGATTTTATAACACCCGAGTCTGTTGAAGGTTCCTGTAAAAAAAAGACATGTTATCATATACTTAAAGGAAATCGGTTATGTATTTATAGCGCAGAAGCGACATAAATAAAGTAGATAATATGAATCAAGGAAAAATCAATTTTTAAAACTAACCTCAGATGCATAGCTGACATCGTCGGCATTAGCTTGTTTAATATTCGTGTCGCCATCAGGGCTGTTTGAATAGAATATTGACACAACAAGCAAATGCTGACCTTCTGCATTAGTTTGTAATTGTAAGTTGTGGTTCAAGCTTAATATCCATGTTACCTACGTCTTTAAAGCAAAAATGCCTCACGTAGTCAATTACCAGAACAAGTAGTTTGACAGCTAGGTACTATAGGCAGGTTACATTATGTATACAAGTAAAATCTATCATCTCTTTTATAAAGATACGAAGCCTCATCTGAGAAGTGCTGCCATCTTTTGGTCATCGAATTATTGTATGAGGTCCAAGAAATGATTGTAGTATGTATTTCGGCAAAAATTATAGTAGGTACGCGTTGTCATCTGTTGAAAATGTATAGGTTTTTTGTTTCTCACAAAAAACTAGCATTGAATATGAGAAATTTCGAGGTCCTTTTTATTTAAGTAGGTAGCTATTCCAATCAAACAGCGAATTAAATAAATTCCATTTTAAATCAATCAACGATTTAAACGCACAAACATCGCATTTAAATTAATGTTGTTTTATCTTTCTTAGTTGTGTTCAACGTTATGCGTCTAATTAAGCATAATATTACATTGTATTTCATTGTTTTTTTGCTAGTACCATTTTGCGCTGAGCAGTTTAATGTTTTTTTCTCATAAACCATTTAAAAATAATCCTTCATCTCTTGAAAATAGTACCACAATAAAAGTGCTGTAGGCAATATTCGAACTAAATATTGACCACCATGACGTGAATGCGGCTTCTTTGAGATTTAACAGGTTACGCCAAACTGATAAGACAATGTTATATTCGCCGTACTACGCATTTTCGAATAGGAAAGCGAGGACCTCACATTTCATTCAGAAACACACTTGCTTCATGTTTACTTACCTACCTACCTATATTGTTGGGGTCATTTGTTGATTCTCTCTGGGAATCAACACTCTTAGAATATTACAACATAATTTATTAGGTACCTCCCTACCTACACTACTATTATCGATTGAATAAAAAACAAAGACTAAATATTAAGAATGCTTTTATAATAAATAACATTTGAAAACTAACCTCGGCAACGTGTCCGGGATTATCAGCATACTCTTGTTTGATGCAGGTATTTGACTCTGGGTTATTTCCATGTAAAGACATATCGACCGAATGTTGCTCATCTGTACCAGGTTCTAAGTCAACTGCTTCGCGTTTTACGTCCATTTTACCCAATGAAAGCGTCCGTTATCAAAGATTATCGTGTCACACTAAAGTCTAAACACGTGTAAACGAACTGTCAAGGACTGGCCGCCGTGACAATATACCATAAACTAATCTAATATGCATAGTGCATACGTCTTTTTTCCCTAGTGTTGCCATAAATGAATAGAACAAAATAACAGGGTTTTACGGTCCGAATGATTGCGTAATAATATGGTACTTGTTAAAAACACTACAGCACGGGCGTCTAAATCGGTACAAACAACGATAATCTGCTAAAGTTTTATCACTTTTATCAGTATCGTCTAGTACGTTTTAAGTTATATTGGAACAGACAAATTTAAAAGATGTAGGTATCATGGAATTAGTCAAACAAGTATCGTATTTATTTCCCTTCATAATGGATATATTGTATCGTTAAGGAGGTTCTGTACTCTATACATACCTAATTCTATAGGTATGATTTTGACTATTCCAAGGTTTACCTGTGCCCAACGATCAATCATTGATCACTTCTAAATTGACTGGTGTTATGCAGAGAAGGAAGCAGTCTACATTCAATGAGTTTTAATTGATTTAACTTTTGTTATATTCCATTTGAGTGGTTTCTTGCGACCTGGGTTTTGCCTTTCGATATTCTCATACCTAAGCTATGCTTCAGACACATTAAGATTAAATGCACACTGACGATGACAGTGGCGCTGTAAGGAATTAATATTGGGGGAGGGGGGCAAGGAAGAGAATATAAATTAGTCCCATAAGCTCTTTTTCTTGTTCATATAATCATTTTTACATATTTTCACAATATACGGCGGTAGGTATATTTTTACAGTTTCTCCTAGTTTTTATTAATTTGGAGTAGTGGCGGTAACCGTTCAGCCTGTCATCAGCGACTGGCGGATTGGAGGTGATTAACAGCGACCTTGCTGGACATGTGCGCCTAGAATGCTAAAATATTACTAAAATAATATCGGCTGTGCTACCCGTTGGCTTAGAGGGCTATAATATTTATGCCGAATTCCACTGAAAAAAAATGTTCTTTTGATTTACACCACCACCGACTGTGATGGATGTAGTCGTTCATATCGCCGAAGGTTTAGGAATGCCGAAGTTAATGTTTGGGGGGTGCCAAGGCCCCTTGCCGCCCCCACTGGGTGCGCTACTAGACGACGACGAAAAATGTTTGTAAAAACCTGTAAAATACATTGAATAGGTACCATGGTACTAACTATTAATACATGCAGTAAGTAACCCCTTTAAATTAAAATTACTCGTAAACAATGGAACTAGGTGATGCATTTTTAATTAAATTGGCTTATGAGAAATGTCAATAAATATAGGTGCCCACCTACTGAGTAAAAATGGTTAAGGTATACCTAATCAGTCACTGTTGCATCAACTGTGTTAACTGTAGTTAAACATACATAGAAATTATAGTAAGTTATAATAGGGATGCAAAAAGACTCAAATCCAACTGAACAAAAATTAAATCAATTAGAATTCAAAGTACCTACCTCAGTTTCTTTCTAATCTTTGGTCAACTACACTTAGATTCAGGATTTTCCCCTAATTATATCGATATTTCTGTTATCTTTTAGATAGTTTATGTATTCGCGGGAGGTCCGTTTTTCTACTTAAAGTTTTACTAAATATAGTGGCTTAATAAGTCATTAACAATACTTGCACTGCCAATAGGTTTTTGCATATTAGGTATATGGGTACTTGCCTAGTAAGATTAGTGTAGAGAACACAATTAATTATTTAATTTCTTTCAATTATAATGTAGGTATCTAGCTTAAATAATCTGATCATAATCGGTACCTATGTACACAGGTTGCTGCTGCGTCAATATTGAATGAGCGTCAATTCATAAACCGAGAGCAGACGCCAGTATTCAACGTAGGACGTATTTTTGAAATGTGTTTATGTTTATTCCACATTATACCTTACTCGAGATCGGTTGCCTGCATATTCTTACCCGATAGGTATTTCAGTTCCCGTTATTTATGTGGTCCCTGTGAATACATAATGGTATTAACTATTTTTTTATTCAACGAATAGGCAATCTACAAGATATTTAGAATGTAACATTCATTTTATTAAACATTCTAAAACGCAGTGGCATTCTGGCTAGCTCAGTAGGTCAGTGACTGGAAATAAAATAATTAAATAAATAATATTATTTATATATTTTTGTGGGGTCGGGATAGATGATACAGTAATTAATTAAAAATTATAAGCACTAGCGTATCGTTTATTTTTATTAGGTATTTCTTGTTTTCTTACAAGTGTATTATTCTTATGCGGATAGAGTTGATTTTGAGTTAAGTATAAAAAGTTATTAGTATTTGTTATAATGATCCAAGATGTGTGATCTGGACTGGAAATTTTCCGACTGACTCGTCCACTGTCGAGTTGCTGTTTGCGAAGTTCCCGTCTTCTTTTTAAAAGCACGTGACAGAGGTGTATTCTCTCCATAAATGGCACGTTGCAATTAAATACAAGTGCATTTTCTTAGTATTAAGCCTAATGATTATTACATACAAAAAATCTTATTCGAGTAAGTATATTATTACGAATTATTACACGCACTATGAATTGAGCGTAGTTATACGCAAAGCAGCCATTCCACATCAGCCTCAATCAGAGATAGAAGCACTTTTATATAAAGTGCGTTTCTCTAAATCCACAAAGCCTGTGAATAATGTTTATACATTTTGAATGACAGATATTATGTATAAATATGTTTTTGTGTAATTTTTCTAAAGATAAAAGAATATCTAAAGAATTTCAAAGTTCTGAAGATAATTTGAAAAAATTGTAAACTATAAATTAATATTTAGCTGCCTGGCACTATTTTTTACATTACAAAACTATATATTAAATTATATTATATATTTCATATATAAACAAATGAAAAACATATAATATTATTGAGAAAATATTGTTTATTAATTGAATGTACAAAAACACACCTTACACAATTAGGATTTAAATAATTAGGTACAGAATATTATCATATGGTTGCTTTATGCAGATGGAAAATGGCATATTTTTAAAACGCATTTATATTATGACATTTTTGAATGATAGCAGCTTGTTTGCTTTATGCAGATCGAAAAAGTCATATTATGCGATTTGTAAAATTTTTAAAACGCATTCATGTGAGATTTTTGTATGACGGCAGCTTGGCTGATTTATACAGAACGTAAAACAATCGTGTGAGATTATGGAAATCAGAAAAATTCATTTTTTTCAAAATTGTGGCTTGGCTGCTTGTGTATAACTACGCTCAATTATTTTAATCATCATAAAAAAACTAAATATATTTCTATTATTTATTCAAAACATTTTTAATTACATTACACACCATTATTACCACGCTTACATTCTAATTTATAAACAAAAGGTCAAATCCATTCATCATCATTGATCAACCTAACCTAACCGGGTTTTTAATCCACGTCTTATATTAACAGCTTTGAAAAAATATAAGACGTGGTACTTAGATCTAAAAATAATTTTATTATTTTAACTTATCAACGAATTTTGTGCTTTAGGCACAGTGGGGGTACATCTTTGAAGACAATACTCATATCGCTAAATGCACACCAGCCTAGTTTTACTCTGCGAACAATTTCATCAAATATACACCCATCTATGAATACCCGGATAGGTGTAGTTTATCACTTGTTCGAGCTGAGTGCCATTGCTGATGATCACTTTTAGCCCGCAAAGCAGTTGAACATGACTTTCGTCTTTGTTCCATTTCGCCTGAATGATAAGTATGATCTATTAACTCATTATTTAAATCAATCTCGTTTTTTGTGTGACCTATAAAGAAAGAAGTATTCGTGGGCAATCGTACATTCGTACAATAGTACGTAGATATATACATGCTGGCTATTACTTTATACATATTCTGAAGAGCGCAATTGTCAGAATAAAAATTGATGTCTTTGCCAGTATTTTCGTATAGGTACAGCTAAACGCAAGCACTGATTTCGATGGCACTTGTGTTAGCCAAAGCTTCATTCCAAAATATCCAGCCCATTCCAGCATCGACCTAAGAGATTGGACGGTGCAATCTCTTTGGTATTGACCCTTTTTGATGATAAGGTTTAACAGATATTGTAAAATTTAAACGTTTTAACTATTTTTTTGGTACAAAAATTTATTGTTCTATAATCAAGGAAATTGGACAACGCCGAGTAGATGAAAAAACATCACAACTGAATCCACAGACTTGGTGGCAATGGAGTCATGGGATTTTCCATCACCAGGCGATTGTTTATTTAATTTCTGATACTCACTTCTAAACTTCTTTTTTCTTATAAGTATTTATATTATTCGGTAAGTCGATAAAGTATGCAAAAACAACAAGTATTTTCTTTAAATATAGACAACATTATAAAGTCATCAGCAAAGGGACGATCTCTATATTAATACAATGCATTAATAAAGCTTTTAATGAAAATGTTACATTTTATGTTTAATAAGACTGAAATCGCAAGCACAAATAATTTTTACGCCTACTAAGGTTCGAGCATATATAGGAACACACATTGCCCATATAAGGTTTTTCACCAGTATATCATTTTATGTCTTTTACGATGGGAAATTAGCCAGCATCTACGTGAACATTACATTGCATTTAAAAGGCTTTTCACCAATAGGTGTCATTTCATGTTTTTTAAGCCTAATGAGGTCCGAGCATATATAGGAACACACATTGCATTTACAAGGTTTTTTTGCACCAGTATGCGTTATTTTATGTCTTTTAATACCACTATGATCCGTGCATCTATATGAGTACACATCGCAAAGGATTTTCATCAGAAGGTGTCATTTTATGTGTTTTAAGATAACTAACCCGCGAGCATATATAAAAACACACATTGCATTTATAAGGCTTTTCACCAGTATGCGTCATTTTATGTGTTTTAAGATCACCAAGATCCCTGCATTTATAAGAACACGCATTGCACATATAAGATTTTTTAACAGTATGTGTCATTTTATGTTTTTTATAACCGCTAAGATTCATCTATCTATATGAGCACACATCACCTTTATAAGGTTTTTTACCAGAATGTGTCATTTTATGTTTTTTAAGATGATTTTGAGTCCTGCATCTATATGAGCACACATCGCAGTTATAAGGTTTTTCACCAGAATGTGTCATTTTATGTATTTTAAGATAACTAGGCCGCGAGCATATATAAGAACACACATTGCATTTATAAGGTTTTTCACCAGTATGTGTCATTTTATGCAATTTAAGATGAGAAAGTAGCGAGGATCTATATAAACACACATTGCATTTAAAAGGTTTTTCACCACTATGCGTCATTTTATGTATTTTAAGATAACTAGGCCGCGAGCATATATAAGAACACACATTGCAATTATAAAGTTTTTCACCATTATGCGTTAAGTTATGCATTTTAAGATGGGTAAGTCGCGAGCATCTATATGAACACACATCACATTTATAAGGTTTTTCACCACTATGCGTCATTTTATGTATTTTAAGATTATTAAGTTCCCTGCATCTATAGGAACACACATTGCACATAAAAGGCTTTTCACCAGTATGTGTCAATTTATGTCTTTTAAGATGAGAAAGTTGCGAGCATCTATGTGAACATACATTGCATTTGAAAGGCTTTTCACCAGTATGTGTCATTTCATGTCTTTTCAACCTAAGGTCCGAGCATCTATGTGAGCACACATTGCATTTATAAGGTTTTTCACCAGTATGTGTCATTTTATGTTTTTTCAGTCTACTAAATAGAGAGAAACTATATGAGCACACATTGCATTTAAAAGGTTTTTCGCCAGTATATGTCATTTTATGTGTTTTAAGAGTACTAAGCGGCGAGGATCTATAGGAACACACATTGCATTTACAATGCTTTCCATCAGTATGTATCGTTTGATGTATTTTTAGAGTACTACACTGTGAGTCTGTGTGCATCATTTTGTGACTTTTTAGAGCACTCTTGCATCCAAAAAATGCGTTGCAGACACTGCATATGAAATTACATGAGAAATGTATTACCCTTCTGATAATAAGTCGTAGTTCCTTCGGAGCATTTACGTTTAGGATTTCTTTTTTATATTTTGTTCATCAATCGTCACTTCAGAATACTGTATAGCCCTATCTTGGATTGCATAAGGTGAGGATTGTTGACTTCTATCTGTACCGCGATTCTGTTTGTAAAATCCCTCAGTAGAGACATAGAAAAGTCATAATCGTTCTTTATAACATAATTTAAAAACATGTTTTTATTAATTCTATTTGAGTGTCTTTGCCGATGCTTTTTGCAACTATAAACGTAATTAGATAAAAAAATTAAAATCTAATCTTTCTTGAAAAATCAGATCAAATTAAAATTTTGAAAAAAAATCTGTTATTTAACTATCTATTATGCTACACGCTTCAAGCCTACAGCTTTTACATTCCAATTTTAAATACTAGGGGTTGTATCTGTCTTTTTATTTGTAATATTGTATACTTTTCAATTGTTGTCTTATTATTTGAATATGTCTATGTAAACTTTTTTGTTGTGTGAATTTTAATCACTATTGATATTTTTTTTTGTCGCGGATCAAACTAAATTTGTTGTATTAGCATATCGCATTTTCGCATTAGCTAGTGGAACGAAGTAGGTAGGCAAATAATGGTGACAACTAATAGACCTTCAAAACCACCACCGGATCGCCTTACCTATGTACCACTACGCTTACTCGACGCCCATTCTGCCACTATATTATCAGAGTGCGAGCCCCAATTTCTCCACCTTTCTCGCCCCTCGACATACCGTTCCTGGCTGCCTGAAGACCATCGCAGGCCGCGAGGCGAAATCCATACTTAGACCTGGATTTCTCCTTCCCAACCAAAGGGGCAATGTTATGTTACACATACCACACTGAGGCGATTCAAAGTCAGTACGCTGGCAACACCGAAATGTACAGGCGAAAGATGGCGGGTTGTGACAGGATATGGGACTGTTGTTTTTTGTGTTATTGGCGTATCAAGCGGAAATGAATTATAGAAATGATTAGGAAAAAGAGAGATTGGTGTGGCACGCGGGCTTACGTGTTGAACCACCATCGGAGACGGACGTGCATAGCGAGCCATTTCGCAAATCCGGACCGCTCAACAATGGCGAATCATCGTGTACATATTTGGAACGCAAACAAATGCCGGCGTTTGTACGTTGATCCTCGGTAGTTACCAGGATAACCGTGAGCTATATTCGTTCCACTTTTGTTCCCTTATTTATTAAAACATACCGCGAGATTGTCCCCTGTTTCTCTCTAGATAGCGTTTGTTCCGCATTTTAGATTCTCTTGTCATACCATGTAATACAAGCTGTCAAAACATATATGCGACACAAAATAACCTCTTTTGTTGAAAGTAACTATCTTTTATTTGCTCCTAGACTCCTATTTATTACCATTTAAGATCTAGGGGCTGGCGCCCACATTACTTGTTTTATCCTTTTGCTTCTTGAGATATGGTCCGCACATAGTATGGATGTTCCGGAGGGGTGACATTTCTGAATGTTGTTAGTACTCAGGAAACCTACGGCCCGGGTTTTTGTCTCTCATATAGGTTTCGCGTAAATCTTGATGGACAATGGAAACCCACCCATTCGACTGGGTTTGGCGAGTCAATAAAACTATTGATAATTTTAAAAATAAAATATTGATCAGATATAGAACGTCGACTGTCCAAAGATGGTACCATAAAAGTGGCAGTGGTCGAAAATGAATTAGATAAATCATAACAGTAAGCTTTAAAATTGACGTGCTTACGAAATCGCTTTTCTACCGATTCGAGACGATATATGTATGTAAAATGATCAGTATGCCCAAGTTCACAATAGTACGTAGATAGATATATGCTGGCAATTACTTTATACATATTCTAAAGAGCCCAATTTTCAGATTAACTATTTTTTGTAAATTTAAATTATTTGGCAAGTCTTTATAATATGCAAGAACAACAAGTATTTTATTTAAATATAGGCAATAATTTACTGTCATCAGCAAAGCGACGATTTCTATATTAATGCAAAGCATTTATAAAGCTTTTCACGAAAATGTTACATTTTATGTTTATTAAGACTTTGAAGTCGCAAGCACTAATATTTTTTTTCACCAGTATGTGTCATTTTATGTCTTTTAAGATGGGAAAGTCGCGAGCATCTATGTGAACATACATTGCATTTAAAAGGCTTTTCACCAGTATGTGTCATTTCATGTCTTTTAAGGCTACTACGCCGTGAGCATACATATGAACACACATTGCATTTATAAGGTTTTTCACCAGAATGTGTCATTTTATGTGTTTTAAGATAACTAAGCCGCGAGCTTATATATGAACACAGATTGCATTTATAAGGTTTTTCACCAGTATGTGTCATTTTATGTTTTTTAAGATCACCAAGATGCCTGCATCTATATGAACATGTATTGCATTTATAAGGTTTTTCACCAGAATGTGTCATTTTATGTGTTTTAAGATAACTAAGCCGCGAGCATATATATGAGCACAGATTGCATTTATAAGGTTTTTCACCAGTATGTGTCATTTTATGTTTTTTAAGAACACTATGAAACCTGCTTCTAAAGGAACACACATTGCACATATAAGGTTTTTCACCAGTATGTGTCATTTTATGTCTTTTAAGACTAGTAATATTCGTGCATCTATATGAGCACACATCGCATTTATGAGGTTTTTCACCAGAATGTGTCATTTTATGTTTTTTAAAAGCACCAAAATCCCTGCATTTATAGGAACACACATTGCACATATAAGGGTTTTTAACAGTATGTATCATTTTATGCATTTTTAGAGTACTAAACTGTGAGTCCGTGTGAATCATTTTGTGACTTTTTAAAGCACTCCCGCATCCCAACACTGCGTTACAAACACTGCATATAAAATTACATGAGAAATGTATTACCCTTCTGAGAATAAGTCGTAGTTCCTTCGGAGTATTTAAGTTTAAGATTTCTTTTTTTATATTTTGTTCATCAATCGTCACTTCTGAACACTTCATAGTCCTATCTTGGATTGCATCAGTTAAGGATTGTTGACTCCTATCTCTACCGCGATGCCGTTTGTAAAATCCCTCGGTAGAAACCTGGAAAAGTCATAATCGTTCTTAATATTATAATTTAAAATTATTCTATTTGAGTTTTTTTGTCGATGCTTTTTACAATTATAGACATAATTAGATAAATATCTGATAGAGACAATGACCATAAAAATACATAAACAGTCAATAACCTCTTTGCAAATTATTTTTATTTTTTTTATTGCAGTTTCGCATCCAAAAACTGCGTTACAAATACTGAAAATCAAATATATTACCCTTCTCAGAATAAGACGAAGTTCCTTCAGAGTATTTATTTTGAGGACATCTTCTTTAACATATTTCTCATCTATCGTCACCTTTGAATACTGCAACATTTGATCTTGGAATCCATTAAGCGAGGTTTGTTGACTTATAACTGTATCGTGATGCCCTGCAAAACATCCCTTCATAGAAGCCTACAAAACCAAATATATCGAACTTTATTTTATATATTCTTAATAATGCTTCATATTATTATTATTCCATGTCAGTTATTTTTTTCAACATCTTCAGACAATATCAAGTAAAGAAGTGAAAGTATAACTGACGATTATAAATGATAATATTACCTACTTAGCAATGCCCTCTGTAAGGTATGTCCGCACACATGTTTTCACCCCCCGCACAGTCCTCACACAAAAATATTGTAAAAGAGAGTTTTCTTTGCCAGATTTTAGTATGAACTGCAATTGTGTTCAGTGTACATAATACATTAGATAATATATAGTAGGTACAATTATACTTGTTAACATAGAAATAATTATTGTTATAGAAAACTTATCCCCTACAATTGTCAAAAAGTAGTGGATGTGATATTTCAATTGCGATCATTAAAAAGAAATACTGCGATAAATTTAAATTGGAAAATCTCACTAAAAACGTCGAAACAGCAATGCCATCTTCAATGAATTTGCAAGTAAGAATTGGTGATATTATATTAAAATTTGTTCATTCGGAAACAGAGATGATTGGGTCTATTGCATTATATGCACCGCAGTAAGTATGCAAAGAGAATTCACGTCTGTAAAGAAATGGATTGAATGAAGATTGTACCTTTTAAAAATACATTTAAATCAAAAAATACACCGGGATGCCACTTATTACGAAATTGGAAAATTTGGAAAGAAGCGGACCTTTGAAACACCCGAAGAACGAAATAAAGGATTGAGATCACTGCAGCCCAAATTCGTAACTATCGACTCGTGTGGTCGAAAACTGTGTGGTATGACAAGTTAGTATCGCCCGTTTCATACCGTATACGATAATAACTATTTTTGAAGCCACTCGCTACGGATTATTTTAACTCGCGAGTGACCATTTGGCAACATCGCCAAAACCGAGAAAATCGATGTCTATGGTACGAGATGAAACGTCAAAAATGAAATGTCAAACGAAATCATTTTTTTTGTTGGCTATGTTTGTGTATAATTCCTATAATATTCGATTGATTTAGTATAATATGATATAGATATATGTACGTAGAATATAACCTTACATAAATGCGAAACCATATAATATTATTACACTGTAAAACAAGTAAAACAAAATAAACAAAGTGTCTTCAATAACATTTATTTTTATGTAGGTATTTATTCATTACAAACCATTATAAAACTTTAACATAATTAATTGAACACAAGATAACAGAGTATTAAGTAACATTGTGAATAGGTAATATAATAATTCGGCATCTTTATTGTTTATAAATTGGTAATTGCCGTGTTCTTTCCGTCAGCGAACTCATTCATTTTGACGTTTTGATTTTCAATGTCACTGTCACATACGAAACGAAATATCAAAATAAACATGGAAATCGGGAAATAGGTACATGAATTCACGTCCTTCGTCGTGCAAACGTAGCAAAAGAAAGGAGAGGTTTCAATTAAGTGATCTTAATTGAAATCAGGTAGGTAAGGTTATGTCCGTCTCAACATTATACCTACCTACGACTTTTTAATTCTCCATGGATATAATATTATAAACGTCATAATGTGTCAAAATATAACATACATCTTATATGTCTTTGATTAATTTTAAGCTATACAACCATATTCATTTTTTCGCATTGTAAACTCTTCACGCTTGTAAGTAGTAACATTAAAAATTACGATAATATACCTATATGGCGTGAGAATTTGTAAAATATATCTTACAAGCTCTTTGTTTAACCGGAAATTATGTATAAATAGTGCATCACTGAGTGAAAAAGCATTTTGACATAAGTTAGCATAATTATTTGATCTGTTTCGCGGATGATTACGTGATCCTAAAACTGCAGCAAAAGTAACTATTTCTGGGATTGACATCTTTTAAAATAATTGGGTGAACGATGCAAGCATATAGCAATGCTTTGGCGAAATATAAAATAATAATATATAATTATTCTCGCGAGTAAAGATAAGATAATAGTGTCCGATCGCAGTTTAGTCCGTCACCTTTGACAGTTCGAAACTAAACTACCTACGTATCGGCGCGAGACATCAATGCGAGAGAGAGAAAGAGAGACTCAAGTCGTATGGCCGTCTCTGGTCACGAGTACACTTTGGTATGGGCAATATTGTCGACACAGATTATGACTAATTCAGGTAGTGATAAGTTTCGACATGCCTTATTTCGATAACCTACGTCACTTTCGCGAATGACTACGATGTTTCACACGACTCGCAAGATTTAACATAAGGCCCCTGAGCGCGTAAAATCTGGTGGCGATCTAGTCAAAGTGTTAATAATTATTGATAATGTTGATTGATAATTGGCAATAAAAATAAAAATGCTTCTGTACAATATATTCATAATCAATGATGCATGTGCAAACATTAGTGTTCTCGATATTTCTATACGGAGTCGAGTCGTGGACCCTGAAGGTAAGAGAACGGAAGGCAATTCATGCCTTTGAGATGTGGTGTTGGCGCTGAATGTTTCGCATTTCTTGGACGGAGCACAGGACGAACCAGTCAATCATCCAGAGACTGAAGATAAAGGAACGGCTCTCGACGATATGTCTGAGAAGAATTCTGTAGTTTTTGGATATATTGTCAGGCGCGGACCGGACAACCAGGAGAGTCTGGTAGTTTTGGGTAGCCTCTAGGGAAGGCGAAGCAGAGGAAGAGCGTCCGCACGATGGAGCGACCAAGTGAAAGAGCTGACTGGGGGCACCATCCATTCTGCCCTGAGTGAAGCGGAAGATCGAGAAGGATGGAAAGTCTTGGTCGCTCAAAGGATGGCGAAATTTAAATGTGGTCACGATCCTCAGCCATGAGTGCACGGCCAAGAAGAAGGAGAAGATATATTATTTATATCACAACTAATAATCATACATAGTTTGAAAGAAGTGAACATGTAGTATAGGGTATAATTTGTACTAGGGGGCAAGTAAATAATAAATGGATAAGTTATATCAGTATAATAACTATATCTCACGTATTTCTTCCTCAACAAATAGTTTGACAACATTGCGAATGCAACATTGCGAATGCAACATTCTTCTTATTGAATATACATAACACCCTGGATTATGTACCTCTATTCTAGATTTTTATTAAATTATAACCAAAATTAACGCTTTTTATATGCAATTCATCTGGAATATACTAGTTAGTTTTATTGTATATAGATAGGATGACTGTGGCCTAACTGGTTGATAATTTTCGGCAAAAACTACGTTTAGAAACTGCATGAGGCACATTGCTTTATTAAAAGTCTTCTTAACGAAATATACCTTGGTAAAAGTTATTCATCAAAAGTTGGATACTGTGATTGTTTGTAGTTTCATTGAAGATTGCGTACCTGATTTTCTGGTCCACAGTCCAAATAAGAACAGCCAGGTTGTGAGTCCACGTATTTGAGTTCCCGTATTGTGTCTTCAACATACTCGTTGTTCAAGTCAATTACACCAAAAATCGTCTCTGATTTTATAACACGCGAGTCTGTTGAAGATTCCTGTAAAAAAAAACATGTTATCATATACTTAAAGGAAATCGGTTATGTATTTAGAGCGCAGAAGCCACATAAAATAGATATGAATCAACGAAAAATCAGTTTTTAAAACTAACCTCAGACGCACAGCTGACATCGTCGCATTCGCTTGTTTAATATTCGTGTCGCCATCAGGGCTGTTTGAATGGAATATTGGCATAACAAGCCAATGCAGTTTATTGTTATTTTCTCATAAACCATTTAAAAATAATCCTTCATCTCTTGAAAAAATAGTACCACAATAAAAGTGCTGTAGGCAATATTTGAACTAAATATTGACCACCATGACGTGAATGCGGCTTTTTTGAGATTTAACAGGTTACGCCAGACTGATTATGACAATATTATATTCGCCGTACTACGCATTTTCGAATAGGAAAGCGAGGACCTCACATTTCTTTCAGAAACACACTTGCTTCATGTTTACTTACCTACCTACCTATATTGTTGGTGTCATTTGTTGACTCTCTCGGGGAATCAACACTCTTAGAATATTACAACATGATTTATTGGGTACCTACCTACCTACACTACTATTATCGATTAAATAAAAAACAAAGTCTTAAGAATTAATTAAGAATGCTTTTATAGTAAATAACATTTGAAAACTTACCTCGGCAACGTGGCCGAAATTATCAGCATACTCTTGTTTGATGCAGGTATTTGACTTTGGGTTATTTCCATGTAAAGACATATCGACCGAATGTTGCTCATCTGCATCAGGTTCGAAGTCAACTGCTTCGCGTTTTACGTCCATTTTACCGTTCTCAAAGATTATCGTATCACACTAAAGTCTAAACACGTTTAAGCGAACTGTCAGGCACTGGCCGCCGTGATAATAAATTAATTTAATATGCGGACGTCTTTTTGTCACAGTGTTGCCATAAAATGATTAGAACAATAAAAACAGAGGTTTTTCGGTCCGAATGATTGCGTATTAATGTCGAACTGAATTTACCTGTTAATCGACGGCCAAATTCTGACAACTTGGAGAGTAAAATACCTTCCAATCAAACATGTTTGAAATGGTCCACTTTGTTTGTTGTTTGCTTTTTATACCGTCTAAAATTGTCTAAATTGCGTGCCAATGAAGCACAGGCTTAAGGTAAAGCCTTTAGTGAACCCTTTTTTAAAGAGGCACCTAGTGGAAAAATAAGAAGCTTGCAATTTTAGATTTTTTTTGATAATTTACGATTGTAGATAGTATGGGTACTCAAAAATGGGTTATGAAGACAGCATTGCTTTTCGTGTTCGTACCTAGGTACCATTATAAAGTATAGAATCTTTCCAAACTTACAAACTGCCGTCTAAAATGGATATAAAAATGTTGTTTATATTCAAAACTTATACCTATCCTCCAATGCCCTACAATTTTCTAAACTAATATCAGAAATAATTATGAAAGTTCCAGCTAGGCCATGTGCGAGTCAACGGTCAAGATAAAAAAGAAATGGTAATCAATGGAAATCAATTATTATCGCCAAATGCAAAAGATGAGTGATAATAATAGCTGTATAGCTGCCATCGAAGTTCTGACATCATATTTAAAAATTATTGTCAAAAATCATTTTATTGAAATAGTTATTACTTGCATAAACCATCTGGAAACCTTCTTAATAAATAAACAGTATTTATTTTAAAGTCATCCTTTTTACGATTAATTAATAAACTCACATAATAGACCATTTCAAACATTTTAACAACTTAAAAGTCAAATTACTCAAAACTAGTACTTATTCTCCAGTTAGGCCTACCGCGCATGGACGATTACATAACCGGCCGGTAGCATTCGGACAATCGTTGGTTAGCTCGCGCATGATCCAAATTATTATCGGCCAGTATGTTTGAGCACGCATGGCGTGATATAGATCGGAGGCAATGCGCGCGCACTGAAGATATGTGTCCGCACCGAAAAATGGCGGACGCAATATAAGAAACGTCAAAATGGATTTTGTAGAGCTTATATTATATAATATATAGAGGTTTTGTATAGATTATCAAACTGTCTTAAAATGTGGGTGTATATATTATTAATTTATTAAGAAAGAAACTGAAAAAATGGGACTGGTACGCGCATGCAAAGCCAATAGGCACGCATCGATGAACTGTCAAGTCAAATGTGGATCTCATAACAGTTCGATGTATGCGTGCGCCCTATACGACCGCGTCACTTGTGCGTGCATGTATAAGTGCACTCTCGGCCGGCCATGACTTGTCATGCGCGGGCTCTCATTTAAAAACATTGCCAATGGGACCCCGGCCGGTTCGAATAGGTGTAAAATTTTGTGTCTGAACACAGATTTTCAATTCGGCCGTTCGCTCGATTGTCCATGCGCGGGTTTGCATTGCAATACGATGGTTACAACTCCTGGATTGTTGACCGTACGATAGTAAATCGTTCATGCGCGGTAGGCCTTAGTGTGTTCTGCCAGAACAGAGACGATATGATCTTATTAGATTGGACATGGTTGGCTGTTTGAGCTCTCAGGAAGTGGGATTCTACCCCTAAAATTCCAGCCAGTATCTAGCTAATGTATTTCAATGGCGGCTCGCTGACGGCGAGACTGGAATCTCTCAGCTTCAAAACGGTCGCGAAGAGATGCGACATGCTAGTCGCGCGGTCTCTGAAGTTTCCAGTCACCGTAAAACAGTGGTACCAACATCATTAGATTTCGGTGAAAAATCATATTTTCTTACCAAAATTGGTTAAATGTTAATTGGAAAATCAAAATAACCTTATGTAAACGCTGCAGCGCGCGTGTTGTCAGTTTTTGTACAACACGGTTGATAGTTAAGTTTGACAGTTTGAGGTTATGTAATTATTATTTCAACTGGGTTTCAGTGGCGCCGTGTGCGAAGCATCACATTGGTCAGTTTAAAGTTCCTTCATAAACCAGTTCCATCAGATTTCAGTTGCGCCGTGTGAGGATGGCCTTATCTGCACAGTGTGAATTCTCTCCATAATTTAAAATCATATCTAATATATTGCATTTTCCAAAATCTGCTAATATTTTTGAAAGAATCTACTTGAATTTAAAATTTTGACTTGGGCAATGGTAACACTGGATGTGTCAAAATTAGACCATACGCCAGCCTAAGCTGTCACTCGATCGCGCTTTCTCTATAAATAATCAAAAATGGACGTAAAACGTGAACCCGATGACTTCAAATCTGACGCAGAGAGCCAGCATTGGTTTGATGTGCCAATATTGCACCCAAACTGCCAGGAAACAGACATTAATATAAAGCAAGAGAATGTTGACGAAGCCAGTTGCACTTTTGAGGTTAGTTTTTCTCAAGACTAGATTAGTACATACTTTAAATAGCGAAATCAATGTTTACCTTCCAATTTAATATGTTTATTCTTTTAATATAATAATATATACTATATACTTTAATTTGTAATGCAAACAAACTTACGTATTATGATTTACATTTAGATTTATAAAGAGTATTAATAAATAGGTAAACAATGGTAATAGATAAAAAATAAAATATAAAACAAATTAAGTGCCAAAGATGTAAAATTAAATATTATAAATCTACATAATTATATATAAATATAGATGTGCCAATAAATTAATAATTATTATGAACCTATTGATATAAGAAGGTACTAGTTTCCCCAAGTAGGTAAATAAAATACCTCATCCGGTCCCCTGGATATATCAACGCATCTATTCTATACACAAGGCTGCTATCGACGATATATTGTGTTACAATAAGTAAGTTAACCGTCTGAACTGTCAAAAAGTGCTATGTTTCAACAGCCTCTCTCTTGGCTGTTAACTTTTCAAGCGAGATAGACAGTTTTGACAGCTCACTTATTGTAACAATAACATTATAATATCTACCTTAACTCATTTGGTGCTAACACCGCGACTGCGTGTTTGGAGTATTTGGCCATTAGATATATTTAACGTGTTATTTAAATGTCGTAATTGAAAGGTAATTAAAAGGTCAGCAGTGATAAACTACCCTCGATAGCAGCCTTGTGTATAGAATAGATGCGCAAAAGTACCTTAACATCAATTGCATTTAATACCTCTTTGAATTATTTCCAATTTGTATTCAAGATCATAACACACGTCATGTCCAAACTAAAAATCAATCTCATCAGACAGTAAATATAGGAAATTTAATTTATCTCCGCCATTTACAATCGAGAAATACTTTATCAGTTTTAAAACGGCTCACTATTTAAAAAATATAGTCTTAGAATATCGACTTTGCTTAGAAAAAAGGGCGTAACCCTCGATTTTTCGAAAAGTGCTTTTATTAGATATTAACAATGTATACAACTAAATACACGTTCTGTAAAAAGTAAGTAAGCCGCAAATGCCGAATTATTATTTAAATTCAGGTTTTAATTGAGTTTTAATTAAATTTTAAATTAAGGAAAAAAGCATTTACCCTCAATTTTAATGATTTTTCTGTAATAACTTCTTTAATTATTATTATATCTAAAAGATATTACACCAAATCATGAATCATCATGCACCCAATGTCTTTGCCTATTTTTTTAAATATTGAACCAAAATCATTCAAAAAACGTTTTTTGCCTCTCCTGTAAAATTCGTTCTGTGAGGGTTACGTCCTTTTTCCTAAACACGGTCGATATGCTTACAGATAATGCCAGATTCCATGCTTGTATACAGAGGTACACAATTATTTAGCGATGTCGTCGGACTGAAGGCTGTAAAGTACTATAATAATATATAGATTGTAATACACGAATATTCGCGAGCGACTTGGAGGCGCCGTGTGGTGTCCATATGATCCAGCTAAGGGGCGGACATGGGCGAAGAATAAGTGTGTAAATTTACCGCTAGGTGTTTGGACTGCTTCAGTTCAGGTCTCTGAGGATAAACTGATATAGTATCCAAGTATTAATTGGTCTATGTTAATGCAATTATGGTAAAATCAACCCCCTGTGAATATAGATATAAATAATTGTGTTCAGGGCTTGTCCAGAAATAAAAATGTTTACTGAAAATCGCAATGATTTAATAGAGTGTATTGTATTTTTAGTACCTTGAAATGAATCAAGCCAATAGACGAGTCGATGTCAAGGATGAATTGGTTGAAAACACACTACACCAAATCGATTATGAAAGTACACAGGCTAGCTGCTCGTATGCGGAATGTATGCCAGTCAATCAGGTAGGCAAATAAAGTACTAATTGTCGCCCTTAAGCACAGTATTGGATATGAATGTCATAAAAAAAATACGACACCTGACGGGGTTTAAACCCGTATATCCACTTGTATCGCGTAAATATGCTTTAACCAATCAAGCTACGGGCCTCCTACTTAATCAAGATAATTTAAACTTGTAGGTCCTAAAATGGAATGCTTATCAAATTGCGTTATTTTTGACTGTCGGTTTTTGTGGTTAAAGCATATTGGTGCAATATCAGTGAATAGAATATACGGGTTCAAATCCCGTTCTTATTTTTCAAATATGGTTTTTTCTAGTAGTTATATATCTGAGGTGTTTTCAAATTATGTATGTTCTAAATATATTATTGAGTCGAGGGTCCCAGGTTCGAATCCTGGGTCTGGCAAGTACACATATTATTTTTCAATTTGTGTATAAGTCAGAGTATGGACCTAATAGGTTGAAAAAGTGGCTGACATCCATTTCTCGTCAAAATAAAAATCTGTTAATACAAACCTCCACTCTGTAGACGCCCATATGATCCTATTAGGATCGGACATGGTCGAAGAAAAAATATACTTCTGTATTCTTATCCTTCAAGCAGCCGACATCATTTAATGAATAACAAAAATAGTGGTTATCAATTAGCAACATTTAAAATACCTAATAAAATGCTTAAAGGAGGACATGCTCAGCGTAAGTCAAAATGGAGCTTTTGTTCTATTTTCAAAGCATGATCCTGGACATACCTTAAACGTTGTAGATAATCTATTTATATAATTTTGAAGCCTTATTATCCTTTATATTTATTTTAAACATTTGATGACTGCATAAAGTATTTTTATTACATAAAATAGTATTCTTTTAAGCCTCTCGCTCTAATGTTTTAGAATATAGTCATATTTCAGTACATAATGTGCAGTGGTGTTAAGATTTTTTACATTTATTAATTTTTAAACGCATTTATAAAACCATTAGTATAATTTATGACGAAATAATTTTAGTAAAATATTTACGATAAAAAATTTGACAAGAATTAGGCATTTTATTATTCAAAAAATCGGCAAGATTAACACATTTGAAGATAATTCTAAATATACCAATTATAAGCCATGTCTTTGACCATTCAAGTGTGATAAACATCCTTTGAATAATGATTGCTTTATAATAATTATTGACCTAAGAATAAGGTAGTGTTTTTTTGAAAGACGCCATTTCTTTTGTCATCCCCAAGTGATTAAGCTACAACATACGGCCGTAGCCATAAATTGACAAACTTAAATTGAAGTAGGGAGTAAAATGATGTTAACGCGCGTGTTTGAACATGTACCTAAACGAAAAAAAAATCTTTTTTTTTAAACGGTAAGAAATCTTAACACCACTGCACATTTATGTACTGAAATATGACAATATTCTAAAACATTAGAGCGAGAGAATTAAAATAATACTATTTCTATTACTACTACATCAAATGTTTGAAATAAATATAAAGGTTAATAAGGCTTCAAAATTATATAAATAGATTATCTACAGCGTTTAAGGAATGTCCAGGATCATGGTTTGAAAATGCAATAGAAACTCAATTTTGACCTACGCTGAGCATGTGGGCCGGTAAGCTATCTTAAAAATGTATGTTTCACATATTTTTCAATAAAAGATGCTTACATTCTTAAATCTTACGTAGAATTCAACTTTGAAATACATGTATGATAAATAATTGCTAATTATTTATGTTTTGTCTTTAGATTACTACTGCGAGTAGCGTAACAGCAAAAAATGAGATTATTAATTCGACAATGACAAGCAAACAAGCATTTGCAAATGAAATGCAGATTGACGAAAGAGACATTAAAGAAGTAATTGAAGAACAAAATGAAACCAAAAAAAATATAATTGCTGTTCAGTCTTCCCTTGCAAACCCTGGATTACTATTAGAAGCTATTATAAATGTAGAAAAAACTAGATTTTATAAAGAAAATTTTGTGTGCTGTGTTTGTTTTAACATTTTTGCATCGTTACCATTGTTAAATCTTCACAAACCCTTACATGAAAAAACAACGATGAAAAATACTAACATAGACTTAAAGCGATTTAAATGTAATGAGTGTAGTTTCTCGTGTGCAAGATCGGATGGTTTGAAATACCACAAAATGACTCATTCTGGAGAAAAGCCTTTTAAATGTGAAATTTGTAAATTCTCATGCATTCGTTCTTGTGACTTCAGAAAACATAAAATGATTCATTCTGGACAAAAACCATTAAAATGTGATGTATGTAGTTTCTCATGTATACAATCCGGTGTTCTGAAATTGCACAAGATGACTCATTCTGGAGAAAAACCATTTAAATGTGTTGAGTGCAATTTCTCATGCATTCGTCCTTCTGACTTGAGAGAGCACCAAATGACTCACTCTGGAGAAAAGCCATTAAAATGTGACGAATGTAATTACTCTTGTATTCAGTCTGGTGCCCTAAAAAAACACAAGATAATTCATTCTGGAGAAGAGCCATTGAAATGTGATCAGTGCAGTTACTCATCTTTACATTCTTCTCACATGAAAATACACAAGGCGAATCATTCTGGAGAAAAGCCATTTAAATGTGGTCGATGTAATTATTCATCTTTACATTCTGCTCACATGAAAATTCACAAGATGACTCATTCTGGCGAAAAGTTATTTAAATGTGACCACTGTAGTTACTCTTCTTTATATTCTGCTCATATGAAAAGACACAAAATGACTCATTCTGGAGAAAAGCCATTTAAATGTGTTGAATGCAATTATTCTTGTATACAATTTAGTGCATTTAAATTACACAAGATGACTCATTCTGGTGAAAAACCTTTTAAATGTAATGCATGTGATTACTCCACCAAAACATCTTCTCATCTGAAATCACACAAAATGACGCATTCCGGTGAAAGACCATTTAAATGTAATAAATGTAATTACTCTTGTGTTGAATCTGGTGGCCTTAAAAAACACATGAAGACTCATTCTGATGTCAAAATTTGCAATGCTTAAAATATCTAATAATGTTAATGCAATAAATTCTGTTTTAATTACCAAGAGATTTTACGTAAGATTTTAATAACTCCTCTGATTTAAGTCAATATATATCGTCATACATACTTATTATAGTATAAATTAATACCGGGAAGAAGAGGAGGGCTCACATGTATGTCGGTGGTCGAACCTCCTCCAGTATCATATCGGTTAGAGGGATGTGTGTGACGTCATTACTGACGGGGTGAATTATAACACAGAAACTTTTTGATCCAATAGCCCTGCGCAGGCTCGGTTTATTTACACTAAATTAAACAGGTTAGGAATACAAGGGTTTAGCATGACTGAGATAAAGTAACATTTAAATAACAGGGACCACGCGGAGTATGTCGGTAGCCAGCGGGCACGCGGCGTTCGAATAGACAACACTTCACTTTGCATTCTTTTTCACATGGACGCGTTTGCACCTTATTTAATTTTGCGGGCACTTTGATATTCATCACAATGTCTATTGATAATTAAAAATTGGTTTGGTAATTGGCTAGAAGCACGGTTGATCACGCCATTGCACGGCTGATACCGCCGCCAGCGTGACGCTGGTTTTATGTCATCACTTCGTTGTAGGTAGATTCGAACTGTCCGCAAAAACTATTTTCAAGGGACGCTTCCCCCTCGCGGGGTAAGGGATGAAGTTGCTTAACAAAAACTCGCACGAATTACGGTATTTTTCAGTGCGGAGTGAGCGACTGTAAATGCCCTTGGTCGTAGGCAGGTACTTCCCTTTGTGACCGTGGATACCCGAGATTCGCATCGTCGTTTTGAAAGATAATGTTTGTGAGGTAGGGCTGTGCAACCTTTTAGTTGGGGAGGTGTTTTGATATTAATGTTAAATCGTTGATCTAGAATTTGAAACTGTCACGCCGGGGCCTTCTCTTTTTTTGTCTGGTAACAAGCCTCCCTACTCCAATTTGTTTCAAATTTTATATCAGCGATCATGTAAAGCGAATGGAATGTGGTTATAGGGCAAAGAAAATTTTTCTAATACAGCGCGCGAGTTATGCGGGCTTGCGTTGGTAATACATTGCTAGGGTTTTCATTAGGCACGTTTTGTGGTTGTGGGGTGGGTGTCGTCGAGGTTTCTAGTGCGTCTTGCGAGATACCCTCAGCAAGTGCCAACGATTCTGGAGGGGTAGCCGGTTCCGGTAGGGTGTCATCACATCCCAGGCTTCTTCAGGCTGCTGCAGCAGTCAGGGTTGGGTTGCCTATTCAGGGGTAGGCGGGGGGTTGCGGAGATCAGGTGTCGTTCGGCGGGAGGTGCAATTTGGACGTGGTATTTTTCAGTGCGGAGTGAGTGACTGTAAATGCCCTTGGTCGTAGGCAGGTACTTCCCTTTGTGACCGTGGATACCCGAGATTCGCATCGTCGTTTTGAAAGATAATGTTTGTGAGGTAGGGCTGTGCAACCTTTTAGTTGGGGAGGTGTTTTGATATTAATGTTAAATCGTTGATCTAGAATTTGAAACTGTCACGCCGGGGCCTTCTCTTTTTTTTGTCTGGTAACAAAATCTATTAATTTTTCATGTTTAATTTTGATAACTAGTAACATTTTACCGACAGAACTTTTATTAGTAGGTATATAAAAACGCAATTAAGTCCTTTGCAAATTGTTATGTAGATATTTCTAAAAAACAAATAAGGTCTGATATTGTGGTGCGAAAAACTATGGGTTATTTGAATGTTGAGTCGCCATCTTTTAATATGTTGATGCGTCATTTAAATATGCGTAAAAACTCATGCGTACTTTATGTTTAAAATATATTCCTTAATTTAAAATTAAATATTCTTATACTCACTCAACCATATTTTTTGTTATTCACTGTTATCACTTATATATTTTTGATAATTCTTACATTTCTTCCTCTCATCATCTTCAGTACACTTCGATCCACTGCTGAATAAAGGCATCCCTTAGCTACCTTTATTATAAGTTATTTGCTGCCACAACATACGCGTGGTTTCCTATTGTGATACCTTCTATAATTCTACCACATAGGGGTGAAGACGGACGTCCCTAGACAAAATGCCGCCACATTTTTTTTACAGAGTATTTTTCTCATCCTTTCATGACTCCAATATCTAAGAAATGTGTTGTATGGATACATTACTGACAAGATATAGGTATACCAATAAATTTAATTTAAATGCAATCTCTGCTTCAATAGACAATATTGCGAGTCCACGGTTTCAAATACATTCAAAAATACACCTGACAACTAACTGCTAAAACTCGCGAGTGACTGGCAAATATTTAATCTGCACGTGTTATTGCTGTACAATAAGGACGTGACGTCCAAGGACAGCGGAAGTAAACTGGACATCGCGAACTCGACAATAATTATAGTCATATTAAAACTGGTATAGTAATTGTCTAACCAGTGAGTTGAATTTGTTCATGGAAATTTTCCGTTTTTACTAAGCTTATGTGTTGTGTTTCTATATATACCCAATGATTCTCCTCGATTTGCCGCCCTTTGTGTAACTGCCGCCCCCAAGCGACGAATCAGTTTCGACAAAAAAATATATTTCCAGTCGAGTTATGACAGCGTTAGAGAGAGAGTAAAAGAAAACGATAGAATATGTTTTATGCAAGAGGGAGTCAGATATAGTAATAATTAGGTAAGTACTAAAAAATATCGTATAAGCTCTATTTCAACGTTAAATGGTTCACTTTATAAAAATCTTAACTTTTCCCTTCGTTATAAAATCGTCGGTCCCAATTAAAAAAGTCGGATCTGAATTTTTGTCATTTTTGGATTATTACGTAAAAGTTATTTAAACACTTTAAACATTTATACCACAATCACAGTTTTTTTTGTTTGTTTGAAAAATTCCGAGATACTCAAGTTAAAAATGACGGATCTACCGACAGTGTCCGAATAGCAATGTCGGTTCTTACCAACCGACATTGTTGGCTGGGCGCGGGTGAGCAAGATGCGTTGGATCTGACAGTTGCTGCTATGTTCACCGGACAGACGGATATTTTTATAAAAGTTTAGAAAAGTTTCTATAATCCGTATTTTTATTCATCATGGCAAGCAATAGGTCACAAAGGATATTAAAGAATGCTTTAGGCTCAAAGTAAAGTGACAAATTCCCGGAGAAAAAGAAAGAAATGAACACTGAAAATTCAAATCTCAACGGTCATTCTGACAGGAAAGGTAGGTTAAGTAAAATATTACTAAAATATTATTTTTAACTGGCATTCTTATAAAATTAAATAAGTGGATATTTTATAATTGTCATAATTTTACATTTACTAAAAATAGTTCACAACTAGGTGTTTCCAAGTAATAATGTCGGTTGTGGAAGATATGACTATTTTAACTTACATTTTAATAAGATCTCTGTCGGATTTGGGACATCCGACGTTTTTAATTGGACAAAACTTTATGCTTAATGTCATAAGTGGTACAACCGACTATTTTCAGTGTACATCAACAATTCTGTTTTGTGTTAAGTGGTAGAACCGACAGTTTTAATGGGACTGGTGTTTTAAAATTATTATAGTACCGACAATGTTCCTTGATTAAATTATTTTTTTATTAAAATGTTTAAACTAACTTTTGAGGGTTACGGGCAATATCTATAAAATGGCTAATTTACATATTATTCTTCATTATTTTGTTTAATATATCGTTAAAAATGATATTTTATTTATTATTATTATTTATTATTTACATATTTTTATTTTTCAGCTAGTGAAAAATGTTTGAAGAATCCATGCCAAAATGCCGACTGAAGTGCTATGATTTTTTTTCTGAAGAGCAACGCTTACACATTTTTCACAAATTTTGGTCTCTAGACGTAAAATATACCGAGAAAATTCTGAAGCGTCGTCAAACAACTGAAGTCACCAAGCATGATCGTCGAAATACATTTGTTTATTATCTGCCTATTGAGGATAAGAAAAATAAATATTTTGTAAGACTATGTTTCTGAATACTATTTCATCTGGAAAACGTAATATTATAAGCACTGCTTGGAAGAAATATTATGGAGATAATAATATTGAGCCTGATCAACGTGGTAAATACGACCATAAAAAAACCGTCATAGATAACGAGATGGTGAAAAGCATATGCGATCACGTAAACTGTTTTCCTCTGGTAGAATCGCATTATATTCGAAAAGTTTCTAATAAACTGTAAACTAAGTGACTCTTGAATGTTCAATTTATATCGCGAGTAGTTTGTCTTTATAAATGGTCTGGTCTGAATAAATATTCTAACAAGTCACTAACCAAAGGGTAATACAGAGATATTGTAAATGAAAAGTTCAATATAGCATTTCACCGGCCAAAAAAAGATTGCTTTTGTCATGCATTTTCGGTCAATACCGGTCCAACAGACGAAGACAAAAAAAGACAGGGAAAGCATTTAGCCCTTAGGAAGGCACATCGCACACTTAAAAATGAAGATACAAACGAGGCTTTACAGAGTAAAAGTATTGTAATCGTTATATTTGACTTTCAAAAAGTACTTACGACTCTTCATGGGGAAGTATAACGTATTTTTTATTACAAAAGAAAATTACCAACTTTAAATGAAAAGCAATGAAAATCGGAACTTTTTATATGTGGCGCGAAGGAATTGCAAAACAGGGAGCAAATGAGGTTTTCAGTAAGTTGTCTGTACAATTTTATAAAAGAACCGCATCATTTATCGGTGTAAAAGAATATAGATTTTGGTCCGACAATAATTGTGGTGGTCAGAATAGAAACCGCATCGTATTTACCCATTATATGCTTGCAGCCAAGGAGTGCAATGTCACCATTACTCATAGATTTATGGAAAAGGACCACACTCAGAATGAGAATGCCAGCGTCCACTCAACCATTGAAAGAGCTAGTGATCGCAAAATGTTTGCATGTTCCTGAGAAGTGGTAGGTATTGCTTAATCCGTTGGGCAAAAGCTGAAGGTGAACCATACATAGTAAAGAAAGTCTTTACAATGATTAACCTATAGGATTTTAAATCATTACTCGCAAACAAAAATTGGACAAAAAATACTTCGTGAATTTATGTAATTGACTCGTGTAACAGAACTAAAGGTAAATGCACAACAATGCGACACGATTGAGTATAAATATGATTTAAGTGAACCTGTAAAAGCTATAGTTGTGCTAAGATGTGCAACACGAAACACTTTCAGATTTTCAAGAGAATTTGATCTGAAGGAAGCTTATGATGGCTCACTTCCTGTCAGTTACTATAAGTATAAAGATTTGCAAGATATGTGTAAGAGTAATCTTATTCCAGAAAATATCACAACTTTTACATGGAGCTCGCCCATATTGAAAGATTCTAAAATATACAAGCGGAGGATACAATTGATAGTAATAGTGACAAAAAACAAGTTAACTATTACTAACTATAGTTTTTGCGGATTTTTAAGTTAAAAAAGATACTTAAATATATAGGAATTTTATTAAGCTACAACAATGTCCAGTTTTTATGATTATAAGGTATATTTTTTATGTTTACAATGTAAATTTTATGATTATGTTTTCTTTTTTGTAAGTAGCTATTTTTATATCTGTGATTTCGATTTTATACATACATTCTTTAAATTAAGTACTTGGAATTGCTTTATTCGACAGATCCGACATGAAATTTTCATCAAATTCCAGTTAAAATAGTCGGAACTGACACATTCGACATATTAATTTTAACATAGTCCCATTAAAATTGTCATAACTGACACTTCTGACAAAATTACTTAATTTATTCCAGTTAAAGATGTCGCATGTGACTTTTCTCGAGTTTTTATACGTAATTCTCAAAAATTGTAATATATATATTTGAACCACCTAAAAATAAGTGTTTTTTTCTAAATTTGGTAACAATATTTCATTAATTAACGATTTTATGGATAAAAACATCTTTGATTGCTCGTACTGAAAAGTAGCATTTTGCAGATCCGACTTTTTTAATTGGGACCGACGAAATAATGTACCTAAAACTCATTTAAAATTTATTAATGTAGGTAGTACAACCAGTGTTGCGGTGACTATAATACTCACACTGACGCATTGTTTACAAACAGGTGTTTTAAATTTTTGAATTGACTTTTCAAAAAGGAGATTCCTTGTTTTGATTTAGGAAAATAAATCGATTTTATCAAAAAAAACAGATGACCTGTTAAAGAATACATTATTCTCCAGAAATTCATCAATCCACACAATCTGTGATCGCCTCAACTTTCGGTAACAGACCTATACTCTTCCTTCCATTATAATATTATGAAACACAGATCGCAACCCTTTTTGTGGTAGCCAAGCAACATGTGCCCTTCGGCATGTTGGATAAATAATAGTCATTTTTATTAATCAAGAAACATACTAAAAGTAATAATTATATAATAAAATTCTATTCGTGTAATAAATGGCGACTTTTTTTACTATTAGAGCAAATTTGCGGTGTGTGTTTATTTCACTTAACTGGTTGACCTACCACGCCTGGCCCTCCTAAGCCCGCGCCTCCAGGCTAGAGCCCTGTCAGCCTCCCCCTTGTAGGGTCAATGTATACGATAAACAACTAGGTAGCAAACTCAGCAGCAATGTTAGGTTAGGGTTGTTTATTGCAATTTATGAAAAACGCATGTTCGGCATGCTGTCGTTGTTTCATGATGTCGCCATCGTGACCTTCCCCCTTAAATGCTACCAGTAACGTCTCATTATAACGTCCTCCCTATCAAAAGTATTAGCCCTTTTTTTGTTTCTTTCTCAGCTCAGGTACCGGAATCGTTGAGCCGAGGGATATATATTATGGCCTTTCTAAAAAATATACCTACGTATGCGAACGGAGAAGAGACCATTGTCAGTTCGATTGATAATCAATAATTTGTTCATAACTTTACTCTTAATAATAAAATTACGTGTTATGATTGTTATAGCCTAAATCAACCCATGCTTTTTAAACCGCTTAAGGAAAAATCATAATAATGTGTGCGGTACTAACTAATCTAAGGTGCGGTACCTAGTAAGTGCTAGTAAGTATTCTTTTCGCAAAAATGGTGAGTAGGTACCTACCTAGCATAGGTGGTATTATTTCCATCGCTGCTCGATGCATCTTCAATTTTTTTTAAAGCTAGACTTCGTAATAATGAAATCATTGACTTAAATCCTATTATAATTACCTAATATCGCATTAGAAAAAGAGTCTTTGACATTTAAAATGGAATTTATTGAATTTATTCGCCGATATCTAAGCATTTTTAATCAGAAAACGATGCGAATTGAAAAAAGATCCTCGCAATTTCTCACATTCTCTAGTATTTTTTGGTAAATATTAATTGTAATTATAACTAATGACAAAGCGAAGGTATTATAATTTTTTACCGAAATAAAATAATTTCTTGTGCCACGGTGTTATTCGGTGACAAAAATTAATGATGGCATTTAGCCTCTTTAATGCATTATTATTGTCTATGATAAAATGCATTGCGCGTCGTCCATTGCCCACTAAAGACTGATGGCGGTGCGTCGTCTTGTTAATGACGTTGACGTTTATAATAATACTATGCTAAATTTAAACAAAATGGACGTGAAACGCGAACCAGATGATTTCGAATTTAACACAGAAGAGCAGAGTTTGTTAGATGTGCCAATATTGCACTCAAACACCGTTGGCGCTAACATTAATGTAAAGGAAGAGAATATCGACAGTGCCAGTTGCTCTTTTGAGGTTAGTTTTTCGAAACATAACTATTTTGAAACGTTGTTTATGTATCTATTTAACATTTGATATAATATTGTCTGACACCATTGTATTTCACAAACGTAAAACTCCAAAATGTAAAGTTTAACTTCAAATTACCATTCAAGATCATTACGAAGTCATATTCAAACTGAATATCAATTAAATCGGACGGTAAATACCTATACGATATTGCAATTTTGGCGCTCCTTGGTCAGTTTTGAAGCGTCTCAGTGTCTTAAAAATAACGCGTACAATATTATGACCAATTTCATGCTTTTCTACAAAAATGCATCTGTTATTTCCTGCTACATCACCCAACCAAGGGCAGTAAAGTCTATGTAAATTGTGGCCTTTTTGTATTGTTATTTACCGTTTTTTTTTAATTTATTAGGGTTGCTACCTACTATAAAATAGGGTCACGACTCAAAAAAGGTTGGGAATGTGTCTTCTATAGAGATGGGGCCTAACTGTATAAATTTTAAGCAACTGTCATTGACTAAATTAGCTAGTACAAGTGACTGCATTGCAGGTTCATTGCAAACATACCTATTTATATTATATCCGTGTATGGCATAGAAAGCCAAACGTACAAATAACTGCCGTGAGAATTGATGTTTTTAGGCTTATCAACATAATATCCACGCCATACACGGATATAAAAATAAGTGTTTATTTTGTTTGTTACATAAACATCAATGTAAACAACTGTGACTAACCGTGTCTAAACTTGTCTTGTCGTGGCGTGACTAACCGGTGTGCTCGGTTGCGTGGTGTCACTTGTACCGATAGGTCTAGAACACATTTGATTTCTCCTGAAGGCAGCGGAAGTCTTAAAGAAAAAACTAATCTTATTGAGGACCCGCATGCGCAGCGTAGGTCAAAATGAAGCTTTTATGGTATTTTCATAGCAAAACCCTGGACATCCCTTAAACATTGTAGATAATCTATTTATATAATTATGAAGCCTTATTATCCTTTATAATTGTTTAACGCGCGTGTTTGAACATGCACCTTTAAAAAAAATTGGTTAAGTACATGATCTTACTCCCTACATCATTTATCGTTTGTCAATTTATGGCTACGGCCGTATGTTGTAGGTTAGCTACTGGGAAATGCCAATAGAAATGGCGTATTTCAAAAAAAATACTACTTTATTCTTAGGTAAATAATTATTATAAAGTAAACATTATTCGAAGGATGTTTATAAGATTTGAATGTTCAAAGACATAGCTTATAATAATTATCTTCAAATGTGTTAATCGTGCCCATTTTTGACTAATAAAATGCCTAATTCTTGTCAAATTTGGGATCAAAAAGATTATAAAATATATTTTTTTATCGTAAATATGTCACTTTATAATGTTAACATTAATTTTACTAATGGTTTTGTTTATGCGTTTAAAAATTAATAAACCTAAAAAAATTTAACCCCACTGCACATGAACGTATTGAACTATGACTATATTCTAAAACATTAGAGCGAGAGGTTTAAAAGAATACTATTTTATGTATTAAAAATATTTTATGCAGTCATCAAACGTTTAAAATAAATATAAAAGATAATAAGCCTTCAAAATGATATAAATAGATTATCTACAGCGTTTAAAGAATGTCCAGAGTTGTGCTATTAAAATACCATAAAAGCTCCATTTTGACCTACGCTGAAACATGTGGGCCGTTAATATCATAAGAGCGTTTCAATTATATACATAGTAAAATTAAATTCCTTGTCATATATGATCATGTATTGTATTTTTAGTACATTGAAAAGAACCTTGCCAATAGACTAGTCGATGTCAAGGATGAACTTGAAGACACAGCACGCCAAATTGATTATGAACATACACAGCCCAGTTGCTCGTATTCGGAATACAGGCCTGTAAATCAGGTAGGATAAGTAAATTACCACCAGCGCTTCGCGGGATTCGGGTCGGCTGCACTGACCTCTATGCTACACTTTTTAAAGAACAGCGAGACGAGTTCTGATCTAGAATATTGTAAAGACCAGTAGATAACTACATCGCAATTGGATGCAACCACTATGGTTGCACACGGGCGCAAATCCCAATGGACGCAGGTTCGAACTTTCTAGGAGTCGTTATTTTATCAAAAAGATTTCTTCAAGTAGTTAAAATATATTTCTCAGTATATCTATTTTATACGCAAAGCTGTTATTGGCCGCTATCGGTGGCTATCAAGAGTAGTTTATCATTTGTTTAGGGTCTATACCCATGCATGACTTGGCAGGAAACCATTAATTTATAACTACAATGTATCTTGCAACATAATATTTTTAAAATTGCAAAACAAGCGATTTATGCGAGTCAATCAAATTTCAACAAAAAGCTAATTTAGCAAAATTATTTAATTCAATTAATCAATAATATCGCAAATTAATAAATAATGCTATTTTAGTTTGGTATGATATGCACAAAAGTTGTTTGTATGAAAATCAATCTTGCTCAACTATTAAAAACTGCATAATTGTTCAAATTAAAATCAATTATTTATAATTTACAAACGAGTCATGCATTGCACAATAAACCTCATAAGCATGATTATGAAAAATATTCAAGTAGTATTTGGAAGGAGATAATAAAACCAGGATTCATTTCAGGAGTTATTAATTTGGGAGTCAAACCAACCTACACTGCCTATTCCTTATTTCAGCTCCTAACCAAATATGTATTGAGATACCTGTAATAATAATTGTTACAATAAGTGCTATGTTTTAACAGCACTTCTTAGCTATGTTAACTTTTAGAGCGATATAGACGGCTTTGTAAGAATAACCATAATACCGCAATACATAAATATGATAAAATACCCTCGATAGCCGCCTTATTGATAGAATAGATGCGCAGAAGTGTTTTTAAATTATGTATGTTCTATAAAAGTACGTTATATTTTAAATCTTGCGAATTATTTGTTGAATAACAATAATCATTTAGTTTCATACTCTTTTGTATTTTTCAGTGCCTTCAGATGAACCTTGCCAATAGACGAGATGACGTTAAGGATGAATTTGATGAAGAGACATCGCTCCAAGTTGATTTTGAAGACACACAGCCAGGTTGCTCGTATTCCAATTTCAGCTCAGGAGATCAGGTAATAAAATTACTATGTTATCGTACAATATTATTTTTTTCTATGTGGTATACCATCCATCTAGCTATTTATAAATTTATGTATTATTTTGTGGACTTTTCATTAATAATGGTTTATCTTACAAATGTAATCAAGTATTCAGTATATTGACTATATATTTTAAGCGAGTGACTGTGTTTTAGATACAACTTATCCACGTTTGTAGTCAATATAAGTAATGAGGCAATCCATATAATATGAGTCTCCTAGAGTCATAACTCACATTTTTGAGTTTTAATAAACCAAGTGATTATAAAGGCATTAATACTGTATAAAGAAAAATAGTTGGCTATAAAATCCACTTTAAACTATGTGTAAATCGTTGACAAAGTTGACTGTTGGTGTCATTACTCACATTTTCCAATGAATAATGTGAGTTCCGTCATTAATGCGTTTCTAACCAATCAGGGTGCTCTATTTCTCATAGTATGTTGTGTCTGCGGCCTTTGAAGTATTATATTATAATATTCGTGGTATGACTGCCAAAAGTTGGTAAGTCTCAAAAAAATATTATGAAGAATTTGCAATTTGAAGTTTGAGATGCCTTCTAAAATCGGACATAATACTAAATTCTCTTTATGCATATATCGGATGGTCCTGATTTTTTATTCTAATAAATATATTTACATTATAGACACATAACTCGTTGTTAACTATAAATACCTAAATTATCGACTTACTCACTTTTGGTAGTAACCTACGATATAATATTTAAAAAAAAATGCAAATCGACTCACTCATTAATAGTCAAGGGAGTTCAATACTTACAAAAAACAGTGCTCTGGTGATTTTTGCTAAAACTCGATTTTTGGAATAAGTGAGTTATGACTAGGCAACTCGTATTTAGAGAATGGACGCTTTTAATCAAGCACACGCGAGACGTAATGCATGAAAATGCATGAAGCCGGAAGACAAGTGTCGAGTTGGATTTAAAGGACATTAGTTGTCATAAATTAGAGAGAAACAGGTGTGAACAGAGCTGGATAGAGGCAGATGCCGAAGAAGAGAAGAAGATGTTATACACGTTTTTCAATATTATGCATTCTCCACAATACAAACCCGAAATTCTTAAATCTTCAATAATAATAAAATTTACGCTTTGTTTTACAGTTTGTCGCTACAAGCACTATTATGGCCAGCGAATCGTCATGGAGGTTGTCAGATACAGAAGCAGCTTCCTATGACATACAGATTGACAAAAAAGACATTAAGAAAGAAAGAAAGGAACATATTGAAACTTTAAAAAATGTAAATAATGCGTATACTAGTAAACATTATAATAATCAGACAAGCCTTATACTAGAAGCTGTTATAAGGGTAGAAAATACTAGTTTTTATAAAGAAAATTTTGTGTGTTGTGTTTGTTTTAAGTTTTTTTCATCTTTGGTATTACTGACCCTTCACAAAGCCTTACATAAAGAAATAATAGCAAGAATAACTAAAACTTCTGTAAAGCAATTTAAATGTAATGAATGTAGTTTCTCATGTGATCGATCCGATGGTATGAATTACCACAAAATGACTCATTCTGGGGAATATCCATTTAAATGCGATGAATGTAGTTATTCTTGTATACAATCGAGTGACATGAAAAGACACAAGATGACTCATTCTGGAGAAAAGCCATTTAAATGTGACATGTGCAATTATTCATCTATAAGATCAAGTGTTTTGAAAAAACATAAAATTACTCATTCTGGAGAATATCCATTTAAATGTGATGAATGTAGTCACTCTTGTTTACATTTAAGTGACATGAAAAGACACAAGATTATTCATTCAGGAGAAAAATCATTTAAATGTGATCAATGTAGTTTCTCATGTGCACGACCTGAAGGTATGAAATACCATAAGATCACTCATTCTGGAATATATCCATTTATATGTGAAGAATGTAGTTATTGTTGTATACAGTCTACTGACATGAAAAGACACAAGATGACCCATTCTGGAGAAAAGCCATTTAAATGTGACAATTGTAGTTACTCATGTGTAAAATCAAGTGCCTTGAAAAAACATAAATTGTCTCATTCTTCAGATTCTGGTGACGTAAAAAGGCGCAAGATGTCTCATTCCGGAGAAAAACGATTCAAATGTGAAGAATGTAGTTACTCTTGTAAACAATCTACTGATATGAAAAGACACAAGATGTCTCATTCTGGAGAAAAACCATTTAAATGTGATAAATGTAGTTACTCATGTGTAAAGTTTAGTGCCTTGAAACCACATGCAATGATTCATTCCGGAGAAAAACCGTTTAAATGTAAAGAATGTGACTACTCTTGCATACGTTCTTCTAACCTAAAAAAACACGGAAAAACCCATTCTGGTGCAAAAATAGTTTAATTTATTTAATTTCATGTAAATCGTGACTTCATATAAATCTATTAAATCTCTGTACATATCGAATCGGCCTGTTTGTTGTTTATGTAATCCTTTCTCTTCTCGTATTTCATGTGGACGAAGAAGTCATGGACAATCGCAACCAACCAATTATTGTGGTGTGGACTATAGAAAAATTGGGCGCCACTCATTTTATCTGTTGGGCAGAAATTTCTTACGCTTTTTAGGTTTCAATTTTTTGATAACGTTAATTATTTATATTATATTAGTGCAATGTTGCTAGCTCCACCTTTTGCTGGAAATGTGTATGACTTAAGTACGCATTTTATTGCATCATGCTTTGCGCATGAATGCCCCGTATAAATTTTACAATAAATTATATAAAATAAAATGCAGATAAGACATTTTTTGAATAAAGTTGAGACAAAAATGAAATATACGTAATTTAATTTCAAATTGACTATATTATTTTGAGTGCATTCAGAATACTAGAGGGAAAATACAACATAGCTACATTTTAAGTTTCTTTATATAAAAAAGGACAACATGTTACCTAGTAAAAATATACATTAAAATAAATTAATACTTTGCTTCATATTCAGAATATAAGTTTGGTTCCGCTGAGTTAACTTGCATCGTTTCTTCCTAAAGTGATCTGAGGAATTGATCATAGAGGTATTAAATAAAAAGAGGGGCAAGAAATCGACTTTCTCATACAACTGAATGAAGCAGGCCTACAATAGCCGACAACTTTCGAGAAATAGCGACGTGATAAAAAAAATGCAGGGCATCACGGAGGATTTATTTGGTCATTATAACGTACCCATATAATACAAAGTTAACGTAGAAATTTTGCCGCAAATTGATTACCAGCCTGCCTCACCATACTTTTTCACCATACTTTCCTTCTTCAACATACTTTCATATAACCTGCCGCCCCTAGGAATTGATCCAGTATCACACAGCTTTAGTAAATCTCTTTTTTTAACTTAGTTATATACTGAGTTCATTGTACAAGTATTTTAATGGGGGGTAGGATTGGTGGCCGACCTCGCCCAGGGTTTGAAAGTCATCGTTATAAGAAAAGGTACTTATAAACTAACTGTCAAACTCATGCCGTAAGTATTTGATGTGCAACCAAGAAACAATTTCCTTGTCTATTTTTATTACTATAGCAAGAATAAAAATCCTAAGATCTTCCACAGAGTGAAGGTTTGTATTAACAGATTTTTTACGATAAATGGAGAGATAATCCAAGAGATAAGTCGTCCTTATATTCGGATACCAGTGTCCCTTCAGGCTTCAGAGACATCGAGGTCTTGGGAGAGACATCTCAATTTCCCGATGTTTCCTTCGCAAAGGTTTCGTCTTAAAAAAATTACGATCCAGTTACTCGAAACGTTGCATTAGTAACACGGATCGTCGAGTCCTTTCTCTTTTTTTTATCAGAATTGGCGTTGAAAAAGACATTCACAGCACTAGAAGCCTCAGCCAAAAGAATGGGCTTACAAATAAACGAGGCAAAAACTAAATACATGCCTGTCTATGTCACACCGCGAGAAGGCGCACCAAAGCTAGATATCCGTGCATACAAGTTTGATACGGTCGACAGTTTCATATATCTTGGTTCTCTTGTAATCCGACATAATGATATCACAGAAGAAATCAACAAGAGAATAATGTCTGCGAATAAATGCTACTTTGGCCTGTTAAGACATTTTAAGTCCCGCATACTATCTCGCCGAACTGAAAGCACTCTTTATAAAACACTTTTAAAGCCAGTGCTCACCTACGCATTGAAAACCTGGACATTAACTCTGCGAAATGAACGAGCCCTGAACATTTTTGAAAGAATAATTCTCCGCCGTATATATGGACCGATCAGGGACGGCACCAATAGGAGGAGGAGATAAAATGCTGAGCTCTACGGGCTATACGAAGATTGCGGCGCAGTTCAATCAATTAAGATTGGGAGACTGCGATGGCTAGGTCATGTGCACCGTATGAATGAAAATGAAGCGGTAAAGAGAGTGATGTCCGGCAATCCAATCGGGCGTAGAAGAGGCAGCCCCAAGATTCACTGGTTGGATAGAGCTGTCAATGACTGCCGTGTTCTAGGGGTTCCAAATTGGAAAGCAACCAACCTGGATAGGGACAGGTGGAGGGAGCTGTTGGAGGAGGCCAAGACCCACACCGGGTTGTCGCGCCCCTGATGATGATGATTATCGTCGAGTCTTTTTGAGTTGTTGACCGTAGTTAATGGTTATTAACGCCAATTAATAATGTTGGTGTATGTAATTAGAGTCTTCAGCTTCGGTTTGGACGTTGAAGCGACGGACCTTAGCGGCGGGGGGGGGGGGAGACTTACGCACTGACACGAACAATAGGTATTAGTAATTTGTTCTTCAAGCCGTTCTATTTTTAAACTAATAAGAGCGCCAGAAGTAAGGTTTTTTCAGGAACTGACACAACATCCTTGCAGTAGACGTATTTGTCTTCAGTTGGCATTGTTAACTGATTTTAAACAGATTTAAAGGTATTATTAAATAATTACAAGATAAAAGGAACTTTTTATATACAACGTTCAACAATTTTCTGTTCAATTATTATGCTCAATATGCTCAAACTTGTACTTGTAAAAAAAAAAAGTAAATAAAAAACAAACAAATAATATTGAATACTGAAATGTCATTTTGGTTTCCATAGTAACGCACGTAGGTATATATTAATAATATAGTTGCTAGGACCACCCACTTAGCAACCGATAATTGTGAATTGGATTACGGATTTCTTCCGAAATAACTTTTCATACAAAACAGAATTAACTGAAAATGAATTCAAAATTCTACTTAAATATCGCTAAAAGTATTGAAATAATGCATTGGCATCGTGTTCTGATATATTCTAAAAGTTTCAAATATCTAGCTAGTCGGGAAGTTGGTTAAAAATCGATTGCAAGATTTGTACTGGATAAACAACCACCGGACAAATAAGAATACGAGCTAATAAAAACGTTGTAAAATGCTGCGAGCAAACAAAATACGAGGTAAAACAGCGGTCAAGCTATTGTTTGACTTGCGACAGAAATGGTACGAAATTACTGGAGAACTCTCAATATGTTCCTTCACTTTCTTCAACCGAGCTTTAGTGGATTTATTTCCTGGCTCAGACTTTCCACAATACTATAATAATTATATTATATTATACCAGATCATTGCCCACTGAAGAAGGAAGCCGATACATTACACGCTGGTCCTACTTTTCGCCCCTCCCGTTGTCTATGGATGACCTGTCATTGCCTATAGAGTGCTCATACTGACGCGTTTTAGTTTCAGATTTCTTTCAGATTATTTTAACGTATCTTAGAGACCTTGGAGTTCATCTGATTTAGTGGTTATGTGTAATTTGAAGTGACGATCAAAGTAAGTACACTTCTTCCGTATATAATAAAATCATAATACACTAGGACGTTTGTCAATGTGTCAGTCGATTCTAAACAACAATAACTAATAACTTATTATTATACTTTTCAGTTATTATAGAATACCAAACTCTGTTTGCAAGTACGTTGTCAATAAATAGTATGACAGTGGACCAGTCGTTACTTGTCCAAAAAGTTATGCTCAAGCTTTATTAATCTAAAGATGGCGGTGACCACATACAATATTTTTATGTTTATTTATTTATTTATTTAAGAATACAAAACATTGTGGACATAACAAATCTAAATTCAAGACGTACACAACATGACATTTACATTATAAGTCAAACATTACCCTCACAAGAGAGAAGAGAATATAGAAAAAGAAATATATTATATATAATAACAATAATAATAACAAAAAAAAAATAATCAAAACATACTTAAGTACAATTTAATAGAGAAAAATATAATTTTTGAGAACGAAAAATAAACAATTTTATACAGAAAAATACAGTTTCAAAAATAAAATGCAAAGTACATCATTGAAAATGTCTATGTCTTTAGGGAGCGCATTTACTAGTCTTGTACCCCTCGCTAATGGTTCCTGATAGGCTTGACACGAGGAAACGGTTCCAATCCAGAATAAATCATGACTGCGACCACGTAGGTAATTGACAGGCGCATGGAAATTCAAATTCATTAGGACACCAGGATTGGAAACCATCCCTCGCGATTGTCTTTTCGCGAAGGGTCTTTTCGACTGACGATTAACGCAATACTTTTTGGTAAAAAAATCTTAAGTACACCTTTTTATGCCTGTCTTGGGTAAAAAGTAAAATCTGCTGGACGTCTTTGATTTATTTGCAGTAACTCTCAGTAAATAGAGCCCCTGAAACATAAAAAATCAATTAATGCAATAGCTTTAAAATAGGAACCAACTCATTGTTACATTGTTATTAACAAAGACAAGAACATTAACAATGAGAAATTTTACGTCATGACATTCACCGATTTACCTTACGATAATATTGACTACACATTTTCGTTCATTTATTACCTACATATTGTAATTAAAGGTTTGTGAATATGTTGCTATAACGTAACTTAAGAAATTCTAAATATAACCGTATAATTAAAGTTTATGTTTCATAATATTATGGCCCAACAAAGGGAGGGCTGACAGGACTCTAGCCTGTGGGCCCAACGTGGCAGATCAACTAGATGAGATAAACACATCGTAAATTTATAAGCTCTAATAGTAAAAAAGTCGCCTGCGGGCCATAAGATGAGTAGAATTTTATTTTATAATTATTTGTAGTCTCTCCTGACTAATGAAAATGACTATTTATCCAACATGGCGAAGGGTCAGATGTAACTTGGCTACCTATCACAAAATAAGGTCGCGCTCAGTGCTTCATAATATGATGCTGGTGCCGACAATCCAAGCTAATTTATTTGAAAATACGAAATATCGCTAAAAAATACACGGACTACCCTTTATTTTACGCGGAAACCTGGAGTTCCACGGAATATCATTTAGGAAACACTACTATAGAACATTACACTGCCTCCTTAGAGGTAGATTGGGGGGCCCGCTTCAGGATGTGGGGTCCATGCATAATATAAACCACTCAATATTGAGTCCACAAATTACCTACTGTTGCTGTCAAACGCCACAAAACATTTTTTTAGATAATTATTTCGTAGCTATAGTAGTTTATGTACAATTAAATACACTGCATGAAGTCTAAATACTGCATTTAAAATAAAAACAAACACGACGTACAACCGTATTCGCGTGACGTCAAAACATAGGTAATATATTATTATTTTTAGATAATATACGACAGGAGTACCTAGTACTCTCTAGGACGAAAGACCCGTCCACATCATTCTAGCTCAGTGGTTCTTAACCTTGTTGGAGGTACTGACCCCCACCAGTTTCATATGCGCATTCACCGAACCCTTCTTAATTGGAAAAATAAAATATGTTTTTTTTCAAATTCAAAACATAGGTATATATTTTACTGTTGCACAAAATGAACCACATCACTGTGTTCAAAGAATAAAACCATTAAAACATGCTTTTCACACAAAAACATAATAATGAATATTTACTGCAAATCAGTGTGACTTCTGCTGTTGCCTTTCAGAGACCAGAAATGCGCGGCTTTACCTTGGCAAGCGCCACTCTCATGTCATTTGCGCAACAAAGTCTGCTCCTTTTCTTTGTTTTTATGTCCAGCATCCTCGAAAAGGATTGCTCGCAAAGATATGTTGTAACAAACGGTATGAAAATCTCCAGAGCTTTCTTAGCAATAACAGGGTACGTTACCATTTTGTTGACACCAAAACGTTGAGAGCGTTGTTGTTCTGAAGAGTTACTGTTGAACGTGACTCTGCTGAATTTCAATAATTTCATCGAGGTATTCAGCACAGATAGGCCAAGTAGTGATGTTGCGTTAACACCTGCAGCTAATGATGGCCAAGCGAGGGGTGTCATCACGAAGCATATAAGTCGGGTGTGTATCTTGACCTCCCCCGAGCCCCTGAGACTGACTCATCGAACCCAGGTTAAGAACCACTATTCTAGCTAGATCACGATAGAATTCTGCTATAGGCACTTAAGTAGGTATACCTATCAGTAATACCAGAGATATTTTGTACACGTCATAAAACTAGATAGTACCTACTAGGAATAGGTAATCTTCTTATTGTGCCATCCCCTAGCGGAGGTCTACCACCATCAAGGCGATCTTATATTTGTCGTCTGCTAATCCCGGAACAGTTCGGTGGAGCTGCACTCGTACCAATCACGGAGGTTCTTAAGCCAGGAAATGCGGCGCCGGCCTCTGCTACGCTTCCCATTGATCTTTCCTTGAATGACAAGTTGGGGAATGCTGTATTTTTGTCCCCTCATAATGTGGCCGAGGTATTGTAGTTTCCTGGTTTTGATACTACGTAGAACTTCTCGGTCCTTCCCCATCCGATTGAGAACTTCAACATTTGTCACCCGGTCAGTCCAAGGAATTTTGAGGATGCGTCTATACAGCCACATCTCGAAAGCTTCAAGTCTCCGTGACATCTCTTGGTTTAGCGTCCATACTTCCATACCATAGAAAAGAATTGAGAGCACATAACAACGTACCATACGCAGACTCAGACCTTGGTTAAGATCTCGATTGCTAAGGAGGCGTCTCATTTTGAGAAAGGCGCTCCTTGCGATCTCAATTCTAGTTTTTATTTCCTGAGACTGGTCCCATTTCTCATTGACCCATGTACCTAAATATTTATAATGGGTCACATGTTCGATTGATTTGTGTTGGTAGTCCATTATTTTTATAATGAAAAATTATAACAAGATGTCAGGCAGGTAGTCAATAATAATCATAATTTTATTATAACAGGTATTTAATCAAATTAATATTTTTTTCTTAATCTAGATACAATAATAATAATTTGTCATTGTACATTATCGACTTTTACAAAACTCCTTTATTGTGGTTTTTAGTTTGTACAGAATATAAATATAAAATTGATTATTACCGAGTGGCAATACACGCCATTTTTATTATCGTCCATGACGAGTCGGTGCTCACCTGTCCGCATATGTCATTCTCTGTTAAATATAATCAAAATGGACGTAAAACGCGAGCCAGATGATTGCGAATATAACACAGAAAAGCAGAGTTGGTTTGATGTGCCAATATTGCACCCAAATAACCAGGACGCTACCATTATAATAAAGCAAGAGAAAGTCGACGATGCTAGTGACACTTTTGAGGTTAGTTTTTCGAAACGTTACTATTATTTTGCATTTTTGTTTATCGCTTGAATAAATTTGATATTTTGGTCACCGTAATTGTATTTTACGGACTTTGATGCTTTTTACTGGTTCTCCGTCGTCTTTATCTGTCAGTCGCCATGGAATTATGATATCTTTTTGTCATCAAATTATAGTACGCGGTCAAAGACATTATAATATTTCGGCAAAAATTATAGGACGTGTTGAAAATGAGAGTTTTTTGTTTGTCACATAAACAACAGAGAATTCGAGAAATTCCGAAGCCCTGCTTTATTAAAACACCTCTTAAGCGTCAATTACATTTAGCTTCTTTACGAGCTGTTTGTTGGCGAATTTAAAAGCGGGCGATTCAGCTACTGCGATTTGATGATTACACACAAAACTTTCCATTTGCTGAGAAGCCAACAAGCTAGTTACTATTTTGACAGAACGTAGTTCGTTTTTTTACCGGGATGTTACTACTTCGTTTTACTGCGCAGGCGCAGTAGGCCCACACTCCGGCGTGTAGCGTGTAAAGTTGACCGGCTTTCAACTTTTCTCGGTAGAATGTTTACAACCTGCTTGTTAGCTTGTTCGATGATTACACTGGGCGATTGTACAGGCAGATTATAAATTCGCCAACAAACAGCTCGTAAAGAAGCTCAATATAATTGACGCTTTAGGCACTAGTCAGTTTACAGGAAGCCGAGTACCACGCCAATTTTCATAGCCGATTTTGGTAAAATTCATGAATTTAAGAATGAAAACCTAGCCTAACAAATAATCCAGTAGATATGTCGACTATTTTCAAAAATTGTTTGCCGCTGGCTTCCTGTCAACCAACAAAAACCGTGTTCTATTTAGATATGAATTGTAACTATGTCAGTACTATACGACCCAAAGAGGTTGGACGGTCTTTAATATACGACCATATATTTTCGATACAATATTTCACGGTGAAGTGTGATACGGCGAACTGTATACGTAGGTACAAATTTCGGGACACGTGTAAACATATGAAATTAAATTTGTTTAAGCAATTTTTGAAATCAATGAATATGTAGGTATTGAAAAATTCATGATTTTATACTAAAGTGCACAATTATTTAGCTGTGACCGGACTTAAGGGCAGTAAAGTCTCGGTAAACGATCAGATATACCTGAAACCCTTGTTGTATAGTTACTTTAACACAGTGATGTGACTGTAGTGTACCTTATAATTATATATTACTGAAATTGACTATTACATGAAATGGGCAAAATTTTGCCTAATTCATACAATAGTCAAGCCCGTTGCCTTATTCATGAATTTAGTAAATTATCTGCCGAGTGCGTGAATTCGCCAGGGTGTGGAATTCTTAAACTATCAACATGACAGTAGAAAAAGTAAATTTAATACTGATGGTTTTATTAGTTATACTTGGACATAATATAATATTATTATTATTAGGTTAGGTTTAGTAATTTTGAATTCAACTGAATGTCCATTTTGAGGTTAGCTAACAAGTGTCAATAATCCATCAAATCATACTATCACAAACAAACAATCGACCATTGCAAGATTGATACCCAAGCACGAATCAAATTGTAAAAATAACTTAAAATAAAATTCTTCCGTTATCATATTGTAGTTCTAGATTTTTTTTGGTTATATAAAATGGATATGAACGTGATTGTAGTTATTGATTGGTATATTTTTATATAATCAATGACATTTGACACATTTGGTTAGTTTGATTAGTTGCAAAAACACCACCGTAGCGTAATTAGATAGTAAATTTGCCCAATGCATGAACTAGGCAGAAAAATTACTACCGAATTCACGCACTTGGCAGATATTTTGCCTAATTCATAAATAAGGCAACAGGCTTGCATTTTTCATGATTTAGGCAAAATTTTGCCCATTTCATGAAATAGTCAATTTCGCACATTGGGCGTAACATATATAAATTTTACCAATGGATACTTAGATACATTCGAACTCTCCCGAAAACAGTTCAAGTCTAAAGATCAAATTACATTGGTAGATTACCAGGCCGACCGTCTGTCAAGATCGTAAAAAGTCACGTTTGAGTCGTTCCCTAGAGTTATAGGTAGTTGAATTGGATCAATTCCTACTATAAGAACGCACGAAAATATCGAAATTAATCTTGAGCTTCCGAGTATGGCCACACGTGGCGCGTCCTGTATTGCGTTTCACATCAAACACAAATTTTGATGTTTGCATAATGAAAGGTGACTGACTTTATTCATTATTTTAACAGACAATAATAATACAAAACAAAAATAATATCCTAGTAAATACAATCAGCAACTTGTCTAAATAATTATTAATACCATCTCTAATAGTTAAATATTGGCATTTAAAGTACAGACCTACAAACATGTCTAAATAATGGATGGGAGAGCCACTGTCGAAAACTACCCAATCACGTCTCGTAACTGGACAGAATTTGACATAAGAATGACGTTTTCAAAATGTCGTCTATATGGTAGTTCGTAGTTCCATTTTTGACCGTTATTTAGATAAGTTTGTACGTCACTGTAACCAGAGGGTTGGAGCAGACCATTTTTTGAGTTGTTCCGCTCCGGGGCCTAATGCTTGCCTCAGCTCCGCATCTGGGTCTGCTCCGCTCCGGGTAAAAAGTTTTAATATATATTATATTATAATTTCATTGATATACTACTAGATGAGCAGTTCCCATACAAGTGTCATTTTAAAAATGTACCACAAAAGATATTACGACAATCGTCTTATAATATTTCCTTGTAGGTATAATGTGTTAAGACCGATAACATGGATTCCCGAATTTCACCCGTATTGCCCTGGCTGTAAAACTAAATTTGCGTTCTTGGAATAGTGAACCTAAGGGTGCTGCAACGCAAAGCAGACAGAGCAAGTCGTCATGCGCTGACTATTAGTTAGAGTAAGATGCAAGCTAGATCGGGCTTACCCGGTAAGTTTTAACAAAGGCCGAGTCGCTGAAAATCGGGCGTCATTTTAAGAAGCATATGATTCATCCAGTAGTATATCAATGTATAATAATTATACAAATGTTAAGTTATAGTATAAGTATAAGTTATTTTGAAATAAGGTGCTTATATTATTCGTCCTTTTCATTATTAATTCTATTAAACATAATTCCGGCAGCAAATCGTCTTTTACTATCTGTCAAAAAAGTGAAGTTATTTATCACTGGGTAGTGTTAAATAATTCCATTGTTGCAAAGTGTCAAATATAATATTTTCATTGGATTAGATTTTAGGACGAAAATGTAATAATAAAAGAACATCCGGAGCAGTGGAACAATACAATTTTTTGAAGCTCCGGGTAAAACCCCATTGCTCCACTGCTCTGTGCTCCTGCTCCGAGCTCCGCTCCAATGCCCTGACTGTAACAACATCTAAACGATTGTTGAATCTGGTTGGGTCTGTGAATCTGCTGGTGTAATAGACCTTTAATAAAAGATAAAATTGACATTCATAGCGTCCAAGTATTTGATCCATGTTGACGCTGTGAGGGTAAAATCAAACCCTTTATCGTATACCTAGATGATATATTATAATGTAATGTTTTTTCAGTATCGTGAAAAGAACCTTGCCAATGGACGCGTTAAAATCAAGGATGAATTTGTTGAAGACACGTCACGCCAAATCGATTATGAACATACTCAGCCCAGTTGCTCACACTCAGAACGCAGTCTAGTAAATCAGGTAGAAAAAGTTAATTATCATGTTTGCTCCTAAGCAGATCATTTGGCGAAGGGTGGAGGTAGGCTGTTAAGATCTGTGATAAATAGTGCACACGAAACTTTGTCAGTTATACGTATTTTTTTAAATTTCAATAATGCTACAACTTACAGATAATTCAATTAAACCCTGCGAAGACCATGCCTTAATAGAATCAAAAATACTCGTCTATCTATAAAATATCTAAAATAATGCCATTAAATCATACATAATTTTGGATATTTTATTTGTAGAAAAATAGTTTTAATCTATTATAGTTTGGTTCAGGCAGGACCTAATGCATTTAAAAAAAATGTACTAACAATATGTGTACCTAATAATGTATTCCTAAACCAACGAAAACAAAATAAGTATGAATGAAAAAGTGTACACAATTTTATTGTATCGCCCAAAATATACCAAAACCATTATGGTTTGATTTACGCAGGGTATAATTGATTTTTAAGAACTAACCTAACTAAAACTATTTTTTTCTAAAATGGGTGCTGGAGAATTACAAATCATTTTTTTTGCCGTGCTTTTATTTGTCTAAGCCTAAGGTATAGTTTATTGGCTTTCAATGTTTAAAATCATTCTGATAATTTTCATGTTTGGGGGGTGCCAGGGCCCCTTGCCCCCCCTCTGGGTGCGCCACTGTATTATGTATATTATATCATTATAGTATTATACTTTATCATATTTTCAGTGCTTTCAAATGAACTTTGCCGGTAGACGAGTTGACATTAAGAATGAATTTGTTGAAGACACGCCATCACAAGTGGACAATAAAGACGCACAACTGGGTTGCTCGTACCGCGAATACAGACCAGTAAATCAGGTAAAAAAATCCCATGTTACCATGACCTCTCCCAAGTTGATCATTGACCATTTAATTGCAAGATATGTAATGAACAATTGTATCTTTCATCGAATACAATAATAATTATTAAAACATACTTTTATGCAAAATTTAAAAAAAAATTAGTGTATGGCCCGAGTGGTGAGTGGTTGTGGTTACTACGCTAAACGCTGTCCACTCAGGCCGTACACCGTCTAAAGAATGGATGGGGAAGCCCATGGTCCCCACAAGGGCTGACAGGGCTCTAGCCTGGTGGGCCGACGTGACGGGTCGACCTAATAGTGAGATAAACACACATCATAAATTTGTTCCAATGGTAAAAGTCACCTGCCGCTATTTTCCTTAAAAAATATTAACATTTTAAAACATGTCGTTGTGTGATACAAATTTTTATAATCGTGTGATGATATTCAAATACTCCATAATTCAAGTGGATTTATTAAAAAATATAAAAAAATGCTAAAAATACACTGCAGACACTTAACTTTACCTGGAAAACCATTATTTGGACAACGCTTGTGTAGAGCATCACATTACCCTTAACCCTAGCAATAGGTAGGGGTGCCCGCCAACGATTCTGGCCTGGGGGCCCGCTTCAGGATGTGGGGGCCATAGCCGGGAGCCACTGTCGAAAACTATCCAATAAAGACTCAAAACTGGACAGAATCTGACATTCGAATGACGTTTTCAAAATGGCGTACATATGGTAGTTCGAGGTTCCATTATTGATCGTTCTTTAGATAAGTTTATAGGTCACTGTAACAACTGATTGGTGACGAACTGACAATGAACGGAAGACTATTGAGTATTTCATCAAAAATGACCAATAAAATAGGTACACTAGCAACTGACCGTATATTGTGAAACAGTCAAATCAAGCGTCAACAGGATTGATTCGGTAGCTGAATGTATTGCTATTTAAATTCGATGATTACTCACAACGATTGTTAAATCAGGTTGGGTCTGTGAATCTGCTGGTGTCATTAGGCCTTTAATTAAAGATATAGTTGACACTCATAGCGTCAAAGTTTTTGATCCATGTTGACACAATGAGGGTAAAATCAAACCTTTTATCATATAACTAGGTAATATATTATAATGTATTGTTTTTTCAGTACCTTGAAAAGAACCTTGCCGATAAACGAGTTGAAATCAAGGATGAATTTGTTGAAGACACGTCACGCCAAATCGATTATGAACATACTCAGCCCAGTTGCTCATTCATGGAACGCAGTCTAGTAAATCAGGTAGGAAAAGTAAATTATCATCTTCGCTCCTAAACAGAGCGTTTGGTAGTGGCGAAGGGTGGAGGTAGGCTGTTAAGATCTGCGATAAATAGTGACACTAAACTCATACGTATTTTTTTAAATTTCAATAATGCTACAACTTACTTACAGATGTTAGTTTTTTAAATTCAATTAAACCTTGCGAAGACCAAGCCATAATAGATAATAGTAAAAAATACTCATCTATCTAAAAAATGTCTAAAATAATGCCATTAAATCATACATAATTTTGGATATTTTATATATAGAAAAATAGTTTTAATCTATTATAATTTGGTTCAGGCAGGACCTAATGAATTTAAAAAAAAATGTACTTACAATATGTGTACCTAATCATTTATGCCTAACCCAACGAAAACAAAAATAACTATGAATGAAAAAGTGTGCACAATTTTATTGTATTGCCCAAAATATACCAAAACCATCATGGTTTGATTTACGCAGGGTATAATTATTGATTTTTAAGAACTAACCAACACCATCTGTAAATTGTAGTCTTTGTTCAATAAAAACAAATACGTATGACTAACAAAATTTAATGTGCACCCTTCGCTACTGTCATTTGATCTCCATAGGGTAGATATTAATGTAACAAACTTATTGTTATTGCGAGGAATGGATACAAACCATTACATATCATCTATATTATATCATTATAGTATAATACTTTACCATCTTTTCAGTGCTTTCAAATGAATTTTGCCGGTAGACGAGTTGAAATTAATGATGAATTTGTTGAAGACACGCCATCACAAGTGGACAATGAAGACGCACAACTGGTTTACTCGTACGGCGAATACAGACCAGTAAATCAGGTAAAAAAAATCTCATGTTACCATGTCCTCTCCCAAATAGATCATTGACCATTTGATTGCGAGATATGTAATGAACAATTTTATCTTTCACCGAATACAATAATAATAATTATTAAAACATACTTTTATGCAAAATTTAAAAAAAGATAAGTATACGGCCTGAGTGGTGTGTGGTATTAGATACGTTTGAGTTGTGTGTGCCGCTCACGCCCGCCAAACGCTGTCCACTCAGGCCGTACACTAAAAAACTATCCTAGGAAAACCTATATACAGAGTGAAATTGGAGCTCAAATTATTCACTGTCTATGTACCTCGATACCATTACCATGGTAAAATCGAAGTTTGTTCCATTTGGTGAAACAAAAAAAAAACATCTGTAAAAATGGTTATATGTATGCGGATGACACCCACGGTGGCCGCGCGGCTTAAGCGTTGGACTATCACGCCGTGGGTCCCAGGTTCGAATCCTGGGTCTGGCAAGTACACATATTGTTTTTCAATATGTGTGTGAGTCAGGGTATGGACCTAATAGGTTGAGCAAGTGGCTGACATCCATTTCTCGTAAAAAAAAAAACAAAATCTGTTAAGGGGGGACATGCTCAGCGTAGGTCAAAATGGAACTTTTATTGCATTTTCAAACCATGATCCTGGACATTCCTTAAACGTTGTAGATAATCTATTTATATAATTTTGAAGCCTTGCTATCCTTTATATTTATTTTAAACATTTTATGACTGCAAAAAGTATTTTTATTACATAAAATAGTGTTCTTTTAAACCTCTCGCTCTAATGTTTCAGAATATAGTCATATTTCATTACATGAATGTGCAGCGGTGTTAAAATTATCTCGTCATAAATTACACTAATGGTTTTATAAATGCGTTTAAAAATTAATAAATGTAAAAAATCTTAACACCGCTGCAAATTTATGTACTGAAATATGACTATATTCTAAAACATTAGAGTGAAAGGTTTAAAAGAACACTATTTTATGTAATAAAAATACTTTTTGCAGTCATCAAATGTTAAAAATAAATATAAAAGATAACAAGGCTTCAAAATTATATAAATAGATTATCTACAACGTTTAAGGTATGTCCAGGATCATGCTTTGAAAATAGAAAAAAAGTTCCATTTTGACCCACGCTGAGCACGTCCGCCCTTAAGACAAACCTCTACGCTGTGGAGGCCCATATGATCCTATTTGGATCGGATATGGTCGAGGTATGCGGATGGCTCATAAATTGATCGTAGGATCATTACTTTATCTAGACTACTTAACTAGGTGTGTTTCTCATATTTTAGAAAATAATGCATTATTAATAATAAATATCTGACATTCTTGTGTGTTTTTTAGTATATGAGTAACTTGTTATTGTCGATTTAATGTTTAGTTGATTATTGTATTCTAATTGTTTACATTTTGTATTTTACCACGTTTTTATTAAGTCGCTTTCTTGTTTGTTCAGTACAAATCTTGCAATCAATTTTTAACTAACTTCCCGACTAGCTAGACATTTGGAACTTTTAGAATATATCAGAACACAATGACAATGCATTCATTTAATACTTTTAGCAATCTTTAAGCAGAATTGAATTCATTTTCAGTTAATTCTGTTTTGTATGGAAAGTTAGTTCGGAAAAAATCCGCAAGGTGGCGCTTCGATCGCATTCAATGCTTGCAATTTTGCGGAATGATGTTCGACAATTTTGAAAAAAGAGTTAACTCGCTTTGTTGTTTTCTGTTTGTTTTTTACTTCATATCAAGTACAAGTTTTTTTGATCGTTTAAGCTATTGAAATCACTTTAATATCAATTAAATCTGCCAAAATAGCAGAAAAATGATTTGTTTTAGGATAATTAAATACCATTGCCTTATTTGTCCTAAATTATTTTGTTATACTTATATGTTTTACTTTTATTGAACGTCACACAAGATGGCCGACGAAACCGAAACGCAGCGTAAATGGCGATTAGAAAAGCAGAACAAGAGGCGACAGGAAAAACGTCAACAAGAGGATGAGGTGAGTCGTGCTTTACGTTTAGCTAAGCGGCGAAAGCGCCAAAATGAAGCGACAGAAGAGCAGCGAATGGCGCAGCGCATAATTGATAAAGAGCGAAAGAAAAAAGAAAGAATGATTCAGACAGCTTCCGAGCGTGCTTCTCGACTCGATAGCCAAAGAGCAAGATCAGCTCAATCACGAGCCAATGAGACTCAAGAAGAGCATGAAGCTAGACTTCAACGTCTTCGAGATGTATATTATTCTAAACGTTCAGCGGCAGCAGCAGATTTACAAAAGACGATAAACTGATAATTGATCGTTTTCTTTCAAGTTAATGAGAAAATTCATCAAAAAAAATTAAAAAAAGTATTTATTAATACATAAAATTGTCAAGTTTATATGATTTAATACACGATTTAAATACGTGGTATATAAAAAGTTCTTTTTGTGTTGTAATTATTTAGTTTATCGCTGCGAGCATCATTGCGGTCAAGGAAAGGAGTCTCATTTCATCATTGGGGATGGCAGATGTAGAAGCACCTTTTTGTGACATACAAATTGACGAAACAGATATTAAGAAAGAAATCGAAGAACACAATAAAAAGGCTATTCAGTCTTGCCCTACAAATTCTGAGTTATTAGTAGCTGTCCTTAAGGTGGAAAAAACTCATTTTTATAAAGAAAATTTCGTGTGCTGCGTTTGTTTCAACATTTTTTCATCGTTGGCATTACTAAATCTTCATAAAACTTCACATGAGAAACCAAATGATATGCGTTTAAAGAAATTTAAATGTAAAGAATGTAGTTTCTCGTGTTCAATATCTAGTAATATGAAATACCACACAATGACTCATTCTGAAGAAAAGCCATTTAAATGTTTTGAATGTAGTTACTCTTGTATACAGTTTTGTGACTTGAAAAAACATCAGAAGACTCATTCTGCAGATAAGCCATTTAAATGTGCTGAATGTAGTTTCTCTTGTAAAACAGCTGGTGCACTGAAACAGCACGAGATTACTGGACATAAGCCATTTAAATGTGTCGAATGTAGTTTCTCTTGTATACAATCTAGTTCGCTGCAGAAACACAAGATGACTCATATTGGAGACAACCCATTTAAATGCGATGAATGTAATTACTCTTGTAAACAATCTCATCAATTGAAATCACACAAAATTACTCATTCTGGAGAATATCCATTAAAATGTAATGAATGTAGTTACCAATGTATACAAGCAAGTCAATTGAAATTACATAAAATGACTCATTCTAGAGAAGAAACATTTAAATGTGATGAATGTACTTTCTCGTGCATAGAATCTCGTGAGTTGAAATATCATAAGATGACTCATTCCGGAGAAATGCCATTTAAATGTGCCAATTGCAGTTTCAAATGCACACGTTTTATAGACTTTAAAAAACATCAAATAATTCATTCTGGAAAAAAAGCAATTAAATGTAAACAATGTCATTACTCTTGCAATCGTTCTAGTTTCATGAAGTTACATAAAATGACTCATTCTGGTGAAAAGCCTTTTAAATGTAAAGAATGTAATTACTCTACTACAAGCATTAATTACCTGAAACAACATGAAATGACTCACTCTGGAGAAAAGAAATTCAATTGTAGTGAATGTAGTTACTCATGTATACAATCTAGCAACTTTAAATTACACAAGATGACTCATTCTGGAGAAAAACCATTCAAATGTGACGAATGCAATTTCACGTGCATACAATCTGGTGACATGACGTCACATAAGATAACCCATACTGGGGAAAAGCCATTTAAATGCGCTGAATGTAATTTCGTATGCATACGTTTTGTCGACTTTGAAAAACACCAAATACTTCATTCTGGAGTAAAGCCATTTAAATGTAAAGAATGTAATTACACTACCTCATATTCTTATACCTTAAAAAGACACGAAATGATTCATTCTGGAGAAAAACCGTTTAAATGTGATATATGTAGTTACGCTTGTACACAATCTAGTGCCCTTAAGAGACACAAGATTACTCATTCGGTGTAAAAATATCTTAATATTTTAATCAACAGTCTTATTTAATATTTTGTCTCTTAAAATATTTAACTCTAATAGTGATCCGACACTGGAACTAACTAAGACCCACTTGAGGCGTCAGAGTGTTTTTCTATATTTATTGAAACTGGGCCAACAACGAATAACGCAACACCTTGGGTACAGTGCATCATGGAGAAGTAAGCTAAAGGCAGAAGAGGAGACCCATGGGCGTCCAGGAGCTTAAGGAAGAATAGTTTAAATAAAAAGTTACGATTTGAAGTGAATCAATGTCCTAGGGGTGAAAAGATACAGTAAAACATAATAAGAGAAGAATGACAACAAAAAACGATAGTTATTTCTTTTACTCTTGTGGTGGTGAAAGGTTTCGTGAGAAAGAGACATGAAAGTTTCAGCAATGAAGCTTTTTTTACCTTTTTTAATACAATGGGCTTGGATCAAAGCAAAGTTTACATGTGCTCAAATTTCTGAAGAAACAAAGTATTTGTTTCTTTATTTTTCTATATATTTATTGATATAAAACATCGCTTGCCATTTTTCATTTATTCTGCTAACTGTCAATTCATGATGGAACTGCATTGTATTGTTTGATTTAATAAAACGCATTTTTTTAATAGTACTTTTTCCACTATAATACATAAATTTAGACCGGTGTCGCCCGCCTCAGAAGGACATTTTCAACTGAGGCGGACGAAACCGGTTCAAATTTATTTATTAAAGTGGAATAAGTACTACAAAAAAAATTTCGTTTTATTAAACCAAACAATACAGTTCCACCATGAATTGACAGTTAACAAAATAAAAGAAAAATGGCAAAGGATGATTTATATCATTAACTTAGGGATTCATTTTAGTATAAAGTACCGATTATAGATTAGATTTATTGTGTGATTTTAAAGAAAAGGTGTTTTCCCACAATGTGGAGTAAAGTAATAATATAAATTGTGATGTATCTTACGATCGATAGTTATGATGCTTTTGTGTAAAATCTATTGATTAGGTACTCTCCCTTGTTATTGTGGATAATATTATATATTATCACAATAAAATAATTGTCTATTCAGTAACCAATATAATATAATATATTGAGCATCTGGGTTGAATAGCGAAATTCTTGTTACAGATCCCATACTATTAAGTTATTTATGTCAAATACCTATTTATACAATTATTGTCTAATAAATGAATCCAATAAAGTGTTGTAATAAGATCAAATACAAATTTTGGACTAATATCAGCCTGGTCAAACCGTGCAACAGCGGCCAAAGTTCGCCCTTTCATTAGATACTGCTTGTGCTGTACTGCTGTGATGTGCTTGTACTGCTTATGTTATATAATACATATATAGAAGAATACAAACCTGTATATTATAAAAAAAACTATCACAAATGAAACATCTAATCATTTGCAACAGTTGAAAAGAGGAATTCTTACCGATGCTCATTCGTTTCAATTATGATTCAATCCCACATTACTGAATTTTTTTGTAAAATGTCTTGTTTTTAAATATTAGGTTAACTAGTAGATACACATAGTAATTATTATTGTCCTACTTAATTCCATTGTAATTAAAAATAAGTCTTATATATCTGTTAACCTTTAATTTTTTTTCAAAATAAAGTAAATTAAAACATGACTGTCTTCTTAATATTCTATGATTACAAGAGCTGATAGCTTCTAAGTGCAATACTTATTATTGTGTCAATATTTTGTTTATGCCAATAAGGCCTATGTATTCCTTAATAAAATCTGAAAATAAATTATTAATTTATATCACCTGGAAAAATAGTTTATTTTTAAATATTTGTTCCTCCTGTAAAATTTACATTTATGTAGATAGGAAGGAGGTGATGTGTTTCATGGTAATAAAATTAGTGAGAGGACTGAATTTAGATTTACCTACAGCATCCCTATGTTATAACTTGTGACATGAAGTCACCCGAAGACATGACGTAATTGTGACGTAAGCCAATACACGCTCGAGGCAAGCCGCCCAACGCACACCACTCACCATAGATAGTATTATGCTGAAACACCTATTTGTATATGGGGACAATGGATAACGCCAGTATTTGAGTAGCGTTAATTTCTCGAACGCTTTGAATTACTCCGGTAGTACGTCACAATGATGTCATATGACGTCATGTTGACCGGGCGACTTCAACTCGCAAGTTACAACATAAGGCCCCAGATGCCAAATAATAATTATATACACTATAAAACAAAAATAATAGGTAAATTTCAATTCTTACCACATGAAGTTTCGCGAAATATTTACTGTTTATTTTACATTCAGATATAAAAGTAAATAACCTAGATTTAAAAATACGAACTATGGATGTCAGCCACTTGCTCAACCTATTAGGTCCATATCCTGACTCACACACAAATTGAAAAACAATATGTGTACCTACTTGTCAGAACCAGGGACCCACGGCGTGATAGTCCAACGCTTAAGCCGCTCGGCCACCGTGGGTGTAAATGATCTACATACGCAAGTAAAAAAACAAGATATATTAATAACGTTTTTTTCTGATATATTATACTCTTCAATAAAGATTGGTTTTAGTAGGCCAGAGTTTAACTTTGGGCATCTTCAGGCCTTAAATATAATATATATTTGTACCTTAGACCGGTATAACACTTATAGGTTTTGGTTTCTTTGACAATTCAATAGTTTGCATTAATTGTCACAACATATAATATGGAAAGTGGTATCTATTTAATGAATCAGTAACAGTAATCAATAATTGTAGGTATAGTTAAGAGGAATTTTTCGCCACTCTCATGGGCCGAAAAATAACATGCCAAGCGACTGAGTAAGGTGTGTGGAATTTGGTGAAAGAAATATTAATTTAATATTATACCTCTCCCACATTTCAATAATCGATATATTTATAATATGGGACATTAGATTATCGCCTATGACAATTTAGGTCCGGATTTTTTGTGAGCCCATGACTCTAGACTACAGACTCAAACCAGTCCTCAAAGATTACGTGGTCAAACCACCCGGATTTCGTCCAATTATATCTTGCCTGGTTTGGTCCATTTGAATTCATATTCAAATTTATTTATTTTACATGTATAATGAACATAACATATTATAAATTTAAAGCATTCACGATAAGTGTTAACAATTAATTTTTTAAATAAAAATACAGAGAAATGTGAGTTGTTAATAATACAATAAGTAATAAAATAAAATAACAAAAATAAAAGTAGATGGACGCACATAGAGTGAACTTTGATAGACCCTATCTTAAAAACTTAAAAACAACGTCCACCTAAATTCACCTTACGTAAGTGGAATATATCAATATCCGAAGCGATGTCATTAAACATGGTTATTGCCCTCCCAATTGGCATTACTAATGGCAGGTTAGTCCTGCACCTTGGGAGAACAAACAACGGATGCCCTCGATTCCTAAGGTAATTATCAGAGACACACAAGCCAACACCACCGAGAACGACAGAGATTAAATTTACGCCGCGTGTAAGTCTGAAAAAATATGTAGCTAAATAAAGATCCCTTCTAAATTTTAAGCTACAGTATGTAAGTGGATAATATCCATACAGCCGAAAGTAAAGGAGTCTCAAAAATTTCTTTTGGACTCTCTTTGAAAACCACTGTTTCCATAAAAAATTTCAGGTTTGTAGACTACATATTAATATCGTCGCCCCAAAAGAAAAGGGCACATGTGCAATTTTGACGGTTTTGAGTTATGAATGCAGTTTTTCGTAATTTTTTTCTCTACATTATGAGCAAAACGGCATTTGTGAAGCAAAACCCATGAATTCGCAATTGAGAAAAGAACATAAAGGTTACTAAACTTGTGTATTTGTAAACTGACATTCATTTAATGTATAGGATAAAGGTAACATGTACACGATTTTATGAACTATGTGCAATGTTTACAAAAATAATATAGGAAAAAGGTAACATGTGTAATTATTTAAAAGTGAGTAAGGGCCTTTGTACAAAAAAAATAATTTCGTTGCAGAAAAAGGGCACTTGTGAAAATTTTTAAAATATGTTAGCAGCGGACAAAGAGGCCCAATTAAATATTTTGGAAGATCACAATAAGCGTAAAGTGGACGCTCGCAAATCAAAAGATGAAGATAAAGCTATTCATTAATGCATATAGGCATATAGGAAAATGGTAGCACGTGACTTAAGACCTATTAAAAATAAAAAATTGCATTTCAATCTTGAGTAATTAGGTCACATGTGTTCCAAATTTCATTTCAAAATATTAAATAATAACCATTTCACGATTTTTTTCACTCTAAAAACACTTCAATGGTAAAATGCTCAGCGTAGGTCAAAATGGAGCTTTTGTTCTATTTTCAAAGCATGATCCTGGACATTCCTTAAACGTTGTAGATAATCTATTTATGTAATTTTGAAGCCGTATTATCCTTTATATTTATTTTAAACATTTGATGACTGCATAAAGTATTTTTATTACATAAAATAGTATACTTTTAAACCTCTCGCTCTAATGTTTTAGAATATAGTCATATTTCAGTACATAAATGTGCAATGGTGTTAAGATTTTTTCATTTATTAATTTTTAACGCATTTATAAAACCATCAGTATAATTTATATCGACATAATTATAGTGAAATATTTACGATAAAAAATTATATTGATAATCTCTGTGATCCCAAATTTGACAAGAATTGGGCATTTTATTATTCAAAAAATGGGCATGATTAACACATTTGAAGATAATTTTAAAGATACTCATTATAAGCTATGTCTGACCATTCAAGTGTGATAAAGATCCTATGAATAATGATTGCTTTATAATAATTATTGACCTAAGAATATGGTAGTGTTTTTTTGAAATACGCAATTTCTTTTGGCATTCCCCGGTGGTTAAGCTACAACATACGGCCGTAGCCATAAATTGACAAACTATAATTGAAATAGGGAGTCAAATGATGGTAACGCGCGTGTTTGAACATGTACCGTTTAAAAAAAATCGGTTAGGTACGTCCGCCCTTAAAATGCGTTTTTCTCAAAACTCAATTGAATACGTGTATTAAATAAGGCTCTAAGTACCAAAAAGTAGTATTGCCGGTAGTTACAAAATACCGAGTCATTGCAGTAAAATTTCATGAAGCAGACCTTTTGAAAAATGTAGTTTTATAGTGTGAAGCAATCACGGCAGCTTCTATAATTTTAAGTATTAAGAACTAGCAAGTATCAACACACCATCGTTAGCTATTTTATATTGAATGCCGTTGACCACTGCAGTGCTACTTACACCGTTATAAATAAAACATGCCAACGGACTTACAACGTCGACAGGTATAATTATTTTGCTGTATTTTTTTTACTTGCTTGAGGCACTTAGGCTATAGTTGAAGTTATTGGCGTTGGTATGTAGAACATTTTTCTATAAAACTGTCAGTTTTTATTATTATGGTACTTAGCGCCTTAATTAATACACGTAGGTATTCAATTTATGCACAAGTGCCCTTTTGCTTTTGGGGCGACGATATGGAGGTAGACATTGCCCATCCATTAAAACTGAAAACATTATGGAAATTCGTCCTTTCGAACGATTGAGGACTCTTTCGGTATATTTATTCCCTCGTCGAAACATCTACTTACTTTGAATTGCCGGGATTATCACAGAGGTTCGTCTAATCATAGTTTAAAATACTTCCAGATAAAATATCTTTAACTGGCACTTCGAGATTTTTAAAATATTTTGCCATTTTTCAGATATTTTTCGGTTCTTAACCGTTTAATGTTTTGGGTAGACCGAACGGTAGCTTATCTTTATATCATTGGAAAAAATTCAGAGCCCACCGTTTTCCAGGGGCTTTTCCATTAAATAGCATAGATTTGTCAATTTTTTGGAGATAAAAATTGACAAGAAGCCTTATGTCTAAGATTGTGAGTGGACTTCAAAATTCTCCTGCCGCAATTAAATCGGCAATCGGCTGTTAAAAATAAATAAGGCATTAATAATAATAATATCGAACATTTATGTAAGTAGGTACTTGGTTTCTATTTAGATAACCCTGCGCGCAGGTAAAGTTAAAGGCTGAGGCATTTTACTATAAGGGCAACACCTTTCAGCACTTTATTTTTTGTTTCACGTGTCTATGGTATAACTTTAATTGCGTGTAGACGTCACGCGTATCTCACTGTCACAAGTAGGTATTATTTAAAACTTAAGATGGACATAAAATGTGAACCAGAAGACCCCGAGTTTGATATCGAATGGAAGCAAACCAGTCCAGTTTGGTTTGATGTTCCCATAGAACGTTCAAATAACCCTGACGGCCATTGTTACATAAAACAAGAGAATGCTGATGCAAACTGCAATTCAGAGGTCAGTTATTAGTTGTTTCATTAAAAATGTATACCTACTATTAATCAGTATTAGTTATAACTCGACAAAATTGTACGGTTGTTATTTTGACATTGGTTCCGTAAATATCGACCTAATGTATAATGTTTGAGGCTTTCACGGTTGTTTTTCATCGTAGTAGATTTTTGGGTTTCCACCGTGTGTCCTACTTCCTTCTTTACTCGACGTTTCGGGATGAAATCGGGTTGAAATCCATAGAAACCCTGAAAATATTAATAGGGATGATGGATTACGTTTAAAAACGTCATGGTTTCCGGCACTATCAGCAAAATCCACTAATACTGGTCCTAACGATTGACAGATTACTCTGAGCAACGTTTGCTCTTAGCTAATCGGATTCATCTTGACATTCGTAGAGCAACGTTTATATTCTCATACCTACACTACATTTTCATCATAAAACATATCATCTCTTGATAATGGCCTCTGCAACGAGCCCGAAACGTCGAATAAAGAAGGACACGCGGTGGAAACCCAAAAATCTACTACGATCAACCTAATGTCATTATTGCATTACGTTTATTAGGTACCTAAATAATCCATGATTAATTATTATGGTTTTGGTCACGCTCGTATTATAATAGTCGAGTTTTCGTTATTAATGGTAAAATATTATATGGTAATGTAGGTATCCAGATTTAGTTGACTTCAAAGTTAATAATTTAATTACCTATATATAGGTATTATGTAGGAGTCACAGAATAGATTAATAAATAGAATTTCCATAGGTTATTCTACATTTTGACAGAGGGTTTTGAATGTGTGTCCTACGAATATGACGTGCAATAGTGTGTGTTTCCTTACTTAACTACTTAACTTTCAAATAAACCAATAGTGAATGAGTGTCAGTTCATAAAACGATAGCAGTAGGTAGTCAGAACGGACGAAGATCGTATTCTTTACACGTGTTTAAGTTTATCGCATATTCTTCCACACTCGAGATTGGTTGCCTGCTTCTCCACACCCGTTATGTAATTCAGTTCCGTGGTTGAGTCCACTCCGGCGATGGACAGGTGTTGCAGATGAAAGACAGTAATATTAAAGTTGTACGGTATGATGGAGGAGCTAGAGCAGGGGTAGTCAACCTTTTTATATCTACCGCCCACTTTTGTACCTATGTTAGTAGTTTAATTGTTTAACCGTCCACCGGTTCCACAGTAATAGTGATTTATAAAGTAGGAAATTAACTTTATAAAATTTATTACAGAAATTTAAAGGATATGATAGTAATTACTTACCAAATACTTTATGTCAGACTTTCGCTAATTTTGGCAGAATAAATCTTTATAAAACAGCTTACTTTCATTAAATCTATCTTTTTATTTATACTTTGCATACATGTATGAAGTCTGATGAAATTACATTTAAGTATGTAATTAAATATTTGGTTTTCAAACCCCTACCGCCCGCCATGAAAGCTGGAACGCCCACTAGTGGGCGGTATGGACCAGGTTGACTATCCCTGAGCTAGAGTTTATTTACTGTTTAATACAAGGGTATGTATAATCGGTACAATATAATAAGTGTAATGACAATACGGTGCGATGAGTTTATTCCGGGAAGTTATAATCGAATGGCCAACCAAATCAATTGTGATCCGCTATTTACTGACGTACTCACAATCAAAATAATATCTTGAGTGTTATAATAAAATTGAGTCACCTATTTATATCGAGGTTGTGATAATTGGATATGACTAACGATATGGAAAAAACGGAAATTGTGGAAATTATAATTATTGCAGCACACTACGTGCAATGGATATTAAGGAATTCGTAATTACGGTCAGCTATTTAATATCTCCGATCATAATGCTGACACGGCTTGAGTTGTTTATTCCCAATCGTCACCTTACTATTAAGACCTCGTTAGTCTGATATTATGGAAAAAATAAACTTTGTTCGATGAAATTTAAACAAAAAAACATTTTAATTTATATCAAAACTTCGGTTCTCTAGACTAGTATGCTGTCCATCTATATAGTAATTTTAAAAACTCGTAGGTCTCGTGGTTTCAAACATGGAATTAAAACCTCGTATGTCACAACCAGTGAGCAGATTCATAGATTAGAAAAGTGTTTAAAAAATATTGTTTGTATTATTACGTTTTTTCCTTCCCCTCAACATTCTTCTAAACAGACTTACGAGGTTTTAATAGTAAATATAATATATGAGAGAAAACAAGCGCATTTAATGAATAATAGTGATCTATTTATTCGACATAAGCAATTCCATCATTGGGCTTCTGATACATGTGTACATGTTTTGTTTTTTTACTTTCAGGTCAATCCTTTCGATCCCGTCTATGTTAAAATTGAACCCGGGGAACGCGAAAGAGAAATCTGTGATGAAGAGGATTTTCACGATATACAGGTCCCAAAAACTTACCACGTTAAAACGGTTGGAAGGCCCAGTTCACAGAATACTCCATCGAATAAGGTAAACAACAGTAAAATCAATAATTAAAGTTTCTTTGTGATGGGAAAACGCAAGTGTTGTTGTTAATTTATAACGCTTCAGAATTCCCATGTAAATATAATACGTAAGTTTTAGACATTTCCATTTAAGTCGTTTTTGCGATCCGGTTTCGCCTATGCGTACAGGTTTCTCAGCCAGAGTTGAGGCGATCACAGATACGAAAGATTGTGTGTATAGGTGCATTTTTGAGGCAACGTCTACACGAAACAGCCGTTTGTCTTGCTTACGCCTACTTATTGCACTTATAGCGAAAAGAGGACAACATGCGTATACTTCGATTTAAAAAATTGAAACACCTGATGCGTCTGTGTAAGTATTGTCTTCGCCTCAACTCTTGTTAGCACATCTATACCAGTGGCAAACGGTGAAGGTAGGCTGTTAAGATCCGACATAAATTGTGCACACTGTGTAGATAGTAGATAGTGCTTGTTAGTATTTAAAATCCAATTGAACACTAACCTAATCCAAGCCAGGCGGCTCTCGTGGTGCAGTGGGTAAGGCGCTCGCCTTCCACCCGAGAGTTCTTGGGTTCGATTCCCGGTCATGACAAAAACATTTATGTGTTTTTCTCAAAGCCTGGGTGTTTGTGATTGTTCAAAATTACTAACAACCACCTTGTACGAAAAAGCAAGGACATGGTTATTAATAATTCTATATATAAAAAAAAAAAAACCTAATCCAAGCCGTAGTAGATAATAGTAAAACAATATTTGTTTATCTATAAAAAAATCTCAAATTATGCTATTAAATTACATATTTTATAGATAGAAGAATATTTTTATCGACTATGGTTTGGTTAACTTTTATGGTTAACGTCACATAATTTTCAACTATAGGTGCGACGAAATTTTGGACTCGTTGGTAATCGGAGAGCGAACGTCGAAGTGTAAACATGTCAATTTGTTTCGTGATGGCGACGGGAGTATTAATTCTTAAATCGTGTAAAGTTGACTAAAAACGTTACCAATTTACTTAAAAAAGAAAACATGTCAATGAATATATTATTAATGTTACTAATAGAACATTAAATGGAAGCATGTTGGATTTATATGATAGATTTAACTTCGTTCAACATGCGTCATTTGCACAATTCGCGCATCGCCTAGCCACGATCTTTTTAGACCATGCCTCAACTGAGGTATAGCCTTAATAAATAAAAAAAAAACTAACGAAGATCATCTGTAATGTTATGATGTATTAATAATTCAACGAAAACAAAAAAAAGCATGCACTATTTTTGTCGGATCGCCCATAGCATATCTAATCTATTGTGGATTGGTTAGGAAGGGTTTAATTGAATTATACTAACCAGTACCATCTGCAAATTGTATTGTTAGTTCAATGAAAAAAAAAGTATGACAGACGAAGTTTAATATACATTGTTTATGTCGACAGTGAAATTATCTGAAAAATGTAGATATTAATGCATGCATGTATTTTTATTTTACAACGTTTTTCTTAGCTTGTATTCTTGTTTGCTCGGTACAAATCTTGCAATCGATTTTTAAATAACTTCCCGACTAGCTAGATAGACATTTGAAATTTTTAGAATACATCAGAACACGATGCCAATGCATTTTTTAAATACTTTTAGCCATCTTTAAGTTTAGTAGAATGAATTCATTTTCAGTAAATTCTGTTTTGTATGAAAAGTTATTTCGACACCATTATTGGTTGATAAGCGGATGGTCCTAGCAACTAAATTATTAATATATACCTACGTGCGTTACTATGGAAATCAAAATGACATTTCAGTATTATTTCTATCAAGTAGAATTTTTTTTTTTTGATATTTTAAGCTAGAGAGTCAAGTTTATATGATTCAACAGAAAATTTAAAAACGTTGTATATTAAAAAGTTATTTTTATCTTGTAATTATTTGCTTTGTTTAGACATATTTCTTTTACATCTCTGTGTGTGTATTACAATAAATGTCTCTTTTATGACTTGATCCTGCATTGGCAGCTAGCTCACCTCGCCTTTCCAAATTTTGTCTTTTGCTTTTATTTCAGAGTACTATGATAGAAATCCATAACATAAAGGAAGAACCCATTTGTCAGCCAGACTCATCTAAATCGCATCAATTCACAAATGACGAATCTGTGGCTGGATGTTCATATTCGAGGCCGATAGATCAGGTAATAATCTTTTTAACACTATGTCAACATCTATGGAAGACTACTGTGATTATTAGGTACTGCTTTTCAATCTTCCTGCAAACAAATTAAACAATTAATCACATACCTCGTACTCAACATTTGTTTGAAACTCACGTATACGATCACGAACTTGAGCGTTTGTAACGCGGTCGTGCCAAAGTACCCCTAAGATTCGGTGGACATATTGATTCTCAAAGCTTAATAGTCTAGTTTAGTATCTCAGACATGTTGTACAGACGTACAGGAGCATATGTAGCACGTAAGAATTGACAAAAAGTAAACACTTTACGCTTCAGTGGTTCTATTCAATACTCAATACACACATCATATGTATGTATTAAGCTGTAACTACCTTCGACAGCTGCCGATAGCCGCATTGTGTATAGAATAGACCAACAGAGCTAATGGAAAGTCATTGAATAATTTAATTAGACGTTCATACGTACTCCATCCTCACATAAATAAAATAGCCTGACAATATATTAGTTTTGAGTAATTTGAATTTGAAGTTGTTAAAATGTTCGAAATGGTCTATCATGTGAGTTTATTAAGTAATCGTAAAAATGACGACTTTAAAATAAAGACTGTTTATTTATTAAGAAGGTCTCCCGACGGTAAAGTTTGAAATAAGGAACATTTTGGTATAACTAACTCAGTGTGTCATTTTTTCGAATTAGTGTCTTCTGCCAAAACAGTGACGAATATTATTACTTGGACATACGATGTAAACATATTATTTTCTCTTTACCCAGCGCCCGGGACATCCTGATAGGAATGAGAAATCACTGACTGACAAGAAATCTTGCTATCAGGACGATCTCACCAATCGTCGGAAATCTACAAGCAATGAAATCAAACACGAAATGTTATACAGTAACTCAATGAAAACTGTAAAATATGAACAAACCCAACAGAGAATTTTATCGACGAATCGCCCAAAGGTTGTACGTATTAAATTAAGAAAATTAATTTATTTTCAACGTAATTTTGTTTGCGGTATTTGTGATGCAGTTTTTGAATCTAAAAATTCCTTGAGAAGTCATAAAACTCTCCACAATGAGGCAAATATTAATAATGGTGAATTGATTCTTAGAAAATATATTGAGAGTCGCCAATCTAAAGAATATCCACATAAATGCGATGTATGCTCGTATTCGTGCAAAACATCAAACGAATTGAAAAAACATAAAATGACACATACCGGTGAAAAACCGTTTAAATGCGACGTTTGTTCTTATGCAAGCGTGTACGCTAATAGTCTCAAATTACATAAACTAACCCACGGTGGTGATAAACCATATAAATGTGATATATGTTCTTCCTGTTGCATATCGTCTCACGAATTCAAAAGGCATCAAATGTCGCATACTGGTGAAAAGCCATTTAAATGCGATCTATGCCCTTATAAAAGTACGCAGAATAGTCATCTCAAATTACACATGATGACACATACTGGCGAAAAACCATATAAATGCGATATGTGTTCATATCAAAGCTCGCGTAGTGGCACTTTGAAATTACATAAAATGAAACATACCGGCGAAAAACCTTATAAATGCGATGTATGCTCATATAAATGTTCGCATATTAACAGTCTTCGGTTACACAAAATTGCGCACACGGGTGAGACACCGAATAAATGTGATATATGTTCTTTTCAAAGTTTGTACAGCAGTGCTCTTAAATTACACAAAAAATCGCATACAGGTGAAAAACCGTACAAATGCGATGTATGCTCTTATCAAACATCTCGGAGTGGTACTCTAAAATTACACAAATTGACTCATACTGGCGAGAAACCATTTAAATGCGATTCATGTGCATATTCGTGCAATACGTCGTATTACTTTAAAAAACATATATCTACTCACACTGGTTAAAAACCGTAAAAAATAGTTAGTAATCTCCAAGTCGTCGATTCGATACCGGTATTTTTTTCTTAAATACAGGGATTCTGACAACTTGAATACCCCGTGTCACCCCATCTAAATATTATCGCAATCTAAATCTCCCAATATAATGTTTGAGACTTTCACGGTTGTTTTTTATCGTAGTAGATTTTTGGGTTTCCACCGTGTGTCCTTCTTCTTTCTTTACTCGACGTTTTGGGCTCGTTGCAGAGTTGATATTATGTTTTATGATAAAAATGTAGTGTAGGTATGTGAAATCCATAAAAACAATGAAAATATTAATAGGGATGATGGATTACGGTTAAAAACATCATGGCTTCCGGCACTATCAGCAAAGTCCAATATTCGAGCCGGTATCCCTGGTCTATTGACAGATTACTCTGAGCAACGTTTGCTCTTAGCTAATCGGATTCTTTTTGACATTCTTAGAGCAACGTTTACATTCACATACATACACTTTATTTTCAACATAAAATGTATCATCTCTTGATAATGGCCTCTGCAACGAGCCCGAAACGTCGAGTAAAGAAGGAAAAAGGACACACGGTGGAAACCCAAAAATCTACCACGATAAATCTCCCAACATTCCGAGCAGATGAGATTGCATCGATATATTTAAGGTTTTATGATAGTCAGTATCGAAGAGGTACAAAACTTCCGCATGGTAGACTTAGAAGTCGCTAGATCGATGAATAGGCTAAGTTCCACGAAAGTATGTACATAGTAACGCACAAGACAGATCAGTAAATTCAGCTTGGAGAAGTTTTCATCCAGCAGTAGGTATATATACGTCAGAAAATTGTTATTTGTTTGAATATGCAAACGTACTTTCAATATTCCAGGCTCTCAAACCACCACCTATTGTTATATTGTGACTGCACTGACCTTGTACATCTGAAACATATATATGTGTCTCCAAATTATAAACCTTCGCGTTAAGATTGGTATGTCTACTATCTAATATGTTAGTTTTTCTGAAGTCAAAAACTAAGTTCATCATCTCATATTTTAATGAAATGAAGACTTTTTCGATATCCTTGTTGCCCTATTTAAAAATAGGTTTTTAAAGAGTCACCGAATATTGCAAATATCATAAACATGTCTGAAATTGTTCCTAGAAATTACGGTGAGTTTCAAAATAAGCTATAACACTTTTTTGAAATAATCAAGATATATTATATATCGTTATTAAAATCTATCTCTACATGAAAACTTTATCGCCTCTTTCAAAAGCCGCTACGTTTAACTGTCATCTATGAAACAAAATCAATGTGTCTATCAAATCCCGCTATAACACTACTGAAACATTCAAAAAGTTTTTGTTGATTTTCTCAACATAATGAAAAAGTGTTATAGCGGGTTTTGAAACTCAGCGACACATATTCTCAAACCCGTTGCACACCCTACCAAACGTATCGTTCGCTTACGTGTATATGGGAAATGATCGTTTCGTAGGAATGTAATGATTTATTTTAATGGCTTTGTGACAGATTTGAATATCTATTAGAAGACCCTTTAATAGTGAGGCACTTTTAAATATATAAGTGGTGCATTTTATGTTATTATTAACAATCTTTAAATGAATTTTGTTCCATTACAGCCCACGTTGGCCAAGTTAGAAACCTGGGTCTATTACCTAAACCCTAATAGGTTGAGCAAGTGGCTAACATCCATTTCTTGTAAACCCTGTGGAGAATCATGTGATCTCTAAAGTTTGAACATGGTGAAGTAGTAGTATTTACATGAATATTACAAGTATCGTTGCATGTATTTCTCAGCTCTAACTATACACTTTGTATTTTTTTCTACATACATAAGTTAGATAAATAAATAAATATGTACACACCTAAATAAATTGTATTAATATATCATTACAATGCTACGGCGTACTGAAAACCCTGTACAAGTGGGACATCTCGAATAAGAAGTATATTTGTAGAATAAACTGAGTCTAATAATGTGTGTAAATGGCTTGTATTTGCTTGTGATAATCCCTGAGCCCTTACCTCTTTCATTATAATATATGCCGTCGAGGGAAGTTTTATTCATGTTCATGCATGAGATAGTCTTTCTTGATATGTGTCTGGACCTTAGACTATAGATACATCTAGACGCCACCCATGGCATTGCTAAATGAAGCTGCGTGCCGTGCGTTTGGTTTGTGTGCGAGCGAATGCATTCGTATACAAATGTTTGAGACCATAGTCTATTTCGCTAGTGCTCGCACTAGATGCTCAGAATTAAAATATAATTTTCTATTTTTTACGTTATATAGTATTTTTAAGTGGTCAAAAAGCAACCGTTAGGTAAAGATATCCATAATTTAAGTTATTTTAAAGAAACACTAGGTCACTTCATATTAAAATAAATAATAATATACAAATATATTATCACGAACATGTATCAACTTACCTATGAAACGTAATACCATCTTCTTGCTTATCAGTACGGCTACCACATTTTAATACAACATACAGAAGCATCTTTTCTACTTAATTAACTAAAAATATGTACCACTGACTTTATGTCTCTAATACAAATCTAGCAATTTTAGCAACACGGTTATCGACGCTTAGTTAAGCAACAAACTAATATTTGGCGGCGGCTCTATAGAAAACCATATCCCATATCTGTAAACCTTTTATCTTACTCTAGCGCGTGTCGCAAAAATTATAAGGGTGCCGAATACTTTCTCACTCGTTTTTGTTCAGGCCTTGGTCTGGACAGTTTTATAAAATACCTACTATGCAGTTGTATTCGTGTAGTGTCATTTTAACCCATGTCTGGATGTGACAGTTGGGGATTTATTGAAGGAGTGTTCATTGGCATTATATATTAGCGTCCTCAGTGATTGATTCGTCTTAGGTGTTCGCAGTCTAATTTGGTATCTGGTCGGGTGTGGTGCCGTATTTTGTGAATTTTGCTAGGTCTATTCGATTTTCCTTTAAATTTTCTGTGAGGTAGCTGACTGCACAGGAATTAAATGGTAAAAACGAAGGACTGAAACGGTAAAAGAGGTAAAGGATCGGCTGGGGATAGGATTTATCAGCCGCCCTAGTTAAAGTGTCGCCCGGGGGTCAGTGTGAGTCACACTGGTCGAAAACTAGTGTTATACCCACCTATATGCCGTTGCGAAGTATTGCAGAGACTAACCATTTCGGTCGGTTAAATGCATAACTTTGTATAATAGATCGAGAAAATGTTGTAAAGTTCTGATTTCTGATATCTTTACACTCATATATACAGGTAAACCCAATGCAAAGTATCACTAAATTTCAGAGAAATAATACAGAAATTGGTAAATCTGTGAATACAAATTAATGGGAACTGGGTGTGGTCTCAGGTTGGGATCTCGAGCGATGTAACTAAATTTCAATAATGGTCACAGTCGGTGAGCAGTTATGAGGCAATGCATAAGACAATTAATAATAATCAATTATATTTATTACGTATATTATAACCATTTTCTATTTCTATAATAATTAAACAGTAAAAGTATGTTCTTATGTGAAGTAAAACAAAAATATACTAATAGGATACCTATATGATAAAAAAAATTTGAATAAAAATATATATAGAAAACCATTTTTTAATGTAAGACAACAAGGCATACAATTTGTATTTCAATAACTTATACTATACGCTATCAAACGATATTATAATTCTATGGACCCAATTGGTTGAGCAAGCGAGTACCATATATTTCTTATTTAATAATTCGATGGGTAAGTGTAGAGATATACTACCTAGATACATATTTATGTATTTGTATAAACAATATCCGCCTACATTATACTTTAGAACTGGATAAATGATATATTATATCCATATAGGGTATTTGAGAAAATATAATTTGCATCGATTACATTAGTGTGTGATCTATTACAACTACTTTGATCGACTGAAGAGGAAAAGACTTCTGGAGGACGGTTGTGGAGTCGACCATGGGCTGAATAGTCTGTAGCGCTAGCTGAAGGAAGTATCCATAGACTACTATAATCCATTAAAGAAATATCGCCCATCCAGAACAAAACAACCATAAGTGCTAAAATTGTGATTTCCTGTTTTAAATGCAAAAATTTCCGTCGGATTCACAAAATTGTAGTGTAAAAACATCACTACTGCAAGTCACTCCTATTCAATTTTGATGCTTGATATATTTAACAAATTTGAAATATTTACAATAAAAAAACAACACATGTCGCGATATGTTCTTTTTTCACTCAAGTCAATGGGTAATGTTGAGTGCAAATGAACCAGAAGTGCAGTTGCGTTGTTTTTGATCTACGAAGTAACTGTTACGCGCGAAAAATCGCGCACAATATCTGAATTGTTAGTTGGTTAGCAATTGCAATATCAGCGTAATTATCTGAGAAAAATGATGTCCAGAGGACGATATATGGTAGAGCTTGTAATTGTATGCTATAATTGTAAACTAAAGTGTAAAACTAAGTTATCACATCAATGTCAAGTTGTTATCAACAAAAAATTTTGGGAAATGGGAGAACATGTCAGACAACGTAATTGCATCGTGACCCATATTTCTGAAGTCTTAAGTCAAAATATAGACGCATAAAGGAAGGTGTGCCCAACCGAAAACCAAATTTGTCATAACAATTGACATGGGACGGTAACATGATAAAGGTATGCAAGACATTCTTTTTTTGTATTTTTTTTGTAATGTTAATTGGTTATTTACATTAATAATATAAAAAAAAATATTACATAAATTAACATATTTTTTGTATTAGCATTTAAGTAATTCCAATGTATATTTTTTTATAAAAATAAACACAACCTTTCATTGTAAATATTTTTCATTGCAACACAAATGCATAAAATTGTAGGTCATTACCAAAATATCTAGTGTAAAAAGATCACAAGTGCTAAAATAAGACTTTAAAAACATATTTTCAGTTTTTTTTGCTGAAAGTAGTTTGAAGCACATTATTTTACTGTGGAAACAAAAAAAAAATATCTTAATACCTGAGATAATTGATATGAAAAGAGTATTTTAAGTGGTTGAAAAACTTCAAATGCGATTTACTCAAAACTATGAATTTGCAGATATGGTTGTTTTGTTCTGGATGGGCGATATAAGCCAATCGATAAGCAAAATGGTGCGATTTAATTAAATTATCTCGTAAAGTTGATCGACGATAACAATTTTTTACGTTTCTATTTGTAATTGAACATCAGAATGCTATTTTCAAATCGATAGGTAACATTATTAACAAAATAAAAATGTATACTTAGCAACCCTGACTATAAACGATTTCAACACATGAAGTAATGAGAATTATAGGCATATAAAAGAGTAAAAATAGTATCCAAATGATAGTTTAACTGTATATATTACAGTAATACACCTTATCATACAGTTATTAGGCCAACTTATAAAAAGTCAATGTCTTTATATCAGAACTAATCATTTTGTTTAGTGAGCACTTATGATATTTAAAAACATTTTAATAGATTATTTTTATTTTTTAAGAAAATGAGTAATTTTGTGTGATTTCATGATAGTAGATTTTGTGCATGATAAATTACATTCATCATATTTAAATGGTTTTTCACCAGAATGAATCATTTTATGTAATTTAATTCGACTAAATCGTATACACGAGAAATCACATTCATCACATTTAAATGGCTTGTCACCGGAATGGGTGAATTTATGTGTTTTCAAGTTACCAGCCGTAATACATGAGAAATTACATTCATCACATTTAAAAGGCTCTTCGCCGGAATGTTTCATTTTATGTGTTTTTAAAGAACCAACACATGAACATGAGAAATTACATTCATTACATTTAAATGGTTTTTCGCCTGAATGAGTCATTTTGTGTTTCTTTAAACTATCAGCTGTTATGCACGAATAATTGCATTCGTCGCACTTGAATGGCTTTTCACCACTGTGAGTCATTTTATGCGATTTCATAGTCCCAGACTGTCCACATGAGAAATTACATTCCCCACATTTGAATGGCATTTCACCAGAATGAATGAGTTTGTGTAACTTCATGCTACTAGATGTAATACAGGAAAAATTACAGTACTTACAGATAAATGGTTTTTCACCTGAATGTGTCATTTTGTGTGATTTCAAATTACTAGACTGTGTGCATGAGAAATGACATACGTCGCATTTAAAAGGTTTTTCGCCAGAATGAGTCATTTTGTGTAATTTTAAGTTAGCAGATTTTAAGCATGAAAAATTACATATATCACAATTAAATGGTCTTTCACCAGAATGACTCATTTTGTGAATTTTCATGTTAGTAGACTGTATACATGAGAAACTACATTCATCACATTTAAAGGGTTTTTCATTAGAATGTGTTAATTTGTGAGATTTCATGTCAGCTAACCGTAAACACGAATGATTACATTTATCACACGTAAATGGCTTCTCACCAGAATGAGTTTTTTGTGTAACTTAATGTACTCAGATCGTGCACACGAGAAATTACATTCATCACATTTAAATGGTTTTTCAGTAGAATGAGTTATCATATGTTTTCTCATGTTACCAGAAGATACAAATGATAAATTACACACATCACATTTGAATGGTTTTTCACCAGAACGAGTCCGTTTGTGTAATTTCAAGTTACCTGAATGTGTACACGAGTAATTGCATTCGTCACATTTAAATGGTTTGTTACCAGCATGTGTCATTTTATGTATTTTTATGCTACTTGTATGAATACAACTATAACTACATAATATGTCACATTTAAATCGCTTTTCACCAGAATGACTCATTTGATGTAATTTCAAATTACACGATCGTAACGTAGAAAAATTACATTCATTGCAATTAAATATTTTTTTCCCAGAAGGAGACAACATTTGATGTGATTTCATATTACGAGATTGCATATATTTAAATGTCTCCGGAGAAGTCATTTTTGCTTTTTTATGAAACATGCTGTGTATATTTAGTAATTTTAATGATTCATAAAAACTAAAACAAACACAGCACACGTAATTTTCTTTAAAAAATGACATTTTTTCGACCTTTATAACAGCTTCTAATAACTTAAGGTTTATCACTTTAGAATGCATATCATAACGTTTACCATTGTGACAGAAAGCGTATATATTCACTAAATCTTCATTATGTTCATCGGCTTCTTTCTTAATATCGCGTTCTTCAATTTTTATGTTATCACAAGGTATTCTCCAAGATATGAGACTCGTTACGTTCGCCAGAATCATGTCAGAAGAGGTAATCTAAAAAAATCAGCATGTTAAATAGATAATGCAATGGAACTCTTAGAATATATCGATACTACTACTCAGGAAATCCCCACCTAGATCACGAATAATGAAATCCAGAATGGTCCCTATCTGCTCCCTTACTGCAGTCTGAAATTGTATTACCTTCTGCATGGGTAAAATATTATCTTAAAAAGATAGATATGAATAAATTCATTAATATTCTGATTTCACATTCATTGAAAGTAATTTCAAGGGGATCTATCGACATATTTCACATTCTTTGCCTTAATTATTATCGGCATATAATTTGCTGCTCCTAAATAACGTACAACCTACCTACCTAAACTGGACGTCTCTAGTAGTATTCCGTAAATTATATACTTAAAACTTATTACCGACTATTCACATATATTTTCTAACTATAACTTTCACTTGTAAGTACTCCAATGGTGCGTTTGACGCTAATCGTTATCTAAACAAATAGATCATTTAAAACCTTTATTACCAAATACTTTCTGCAAATTCTCGCGGAACTCATGGCACTACTCAGGGAGCCATACGATTTCGTGACACGCAGTTGAGAATCACTGGTTTACTAAGACTATTTTCATCGAGGCTTATCTCAAGACTCTCACCCATGGCCCCCACAAAGAGGGGCTGTCAAGGCTCAAGGGCCTAGCGTGGCGAGTCGACCAGATAAGTGATATAAACACACATCACAAATTCTCTCTTATAGTAAAAAAAAAGTGCCTCTGACGCTATTGTTAGTGTTTCAAATTATGTGGTTATACGATTTAATTTTTAATTGTGTATCGACAACTCCAAAATTCAAATGGACCTATTAAAATATACAGAAAACACTAAATACACATATTAATTTTATCGCGTACACCATTCGGTACACCTACTGTAGAGTATCACACTGCCTTTATCTTTAGCGATAGGTATGGAGTACCGCCAAAGATCCCTGCCTGGGGGCCCGCTTCAGGATGTGGGGGCCATGCTCTCACCTTTGACATAGAAAGTTTAGTGTGCACTATTTATGTCCGATCTTAACAGTATACCCACCACCCTTCGCCACTGCAATGTAGAAGTATAAAAAAAAAAACAAATACGTATGTAATAATTAAAATTTAAAACAAAGCCAGTATTGTACCTGTTTTTCTAGCTTGCTTGCCGAATATGAACATCCAGGTTGTGGATCATAAAGACTGTTTTGGAGTATTGAGCCTTTAACACTTTCGTCCTTTAACTCAATTTGTTGAAAATCAGTTTCAGATTTTATATTGACTATGCCTATTTGAGACGTCTGAAACAATATTAATACACTGTAGACTAGAGATGGGAAAACTGGTCGAATTTGAAGACTAAGTATACTTACTACCAATATAAAAAAATACTTAGTATATAAACTTGTTCCAAAATACTTACTAGTATTTGGAATAATATTATATAGAGCATTTGGCGTGCGTATGCGACAAAAGTTTCATACTCATCTGAAACTAAAACCAACTCCAGATTAGTATTTAAAATACGTATCGTCTCAGGGAAGAGACTGTGTATCGGCTTCAATAGAATCGCTAAAAATACGCTGAGCTCCGCTTGTCGAAAAGTCTCATTTATTATTAAATTTTAAACACATTTTAAATTTATGAGTTGTTTTTCTGTTAGGTTACAATATTCTTGTTAACAAAAATGAATAACACTGATTTTTTTTCAATTTTAAACATGTTTTGAGCGGTCGTATAACAAGCCTAAGCCTGTGCGTTATCTCACCACTGTGCTGCGATACAAAATTTATGACATTCAAACATTCGAACGCAATAGACTAATAAATTAAAATATACCTATATTCTATATAAGTGTTATTAATGTCAATAGTGTTGAAAGTCTACCAAATAGTGAGTACACAGAACAGCGACTCGCGATGACATCATCACAAGTTTTTTTGGAATAAGTTTATTGGGCCACACATACTGAGTATGGGTAGTTTCATCCGAAAATTGAGTACACAAACTGATGACAGTATTTCCAATTCACCTCTACTGTAGACGGAGAATCTGTGATTTTGAGACTTTAGCGCATGCATAAAAAGAGTAATATATATACCTACCTAGTAGGCCAATGACAGTAGTGCTGTTTAACAGCAGTGTATTTAGTAAGAGAAGTGTACCGATCACAAACACCCAGGCATTTGAGAAAATCACATTAATATATTGGCCTCACCAGGTCGAATCGAAGCTCGTGGATGAAAGGCTAGCACATTACGCACTGCACCACGAGAGCCGCTGTCTGTTTATATAATATATTATGTTTGTAGTCATGATACTTTATTTACGCTGGTTCTAGTCTGTTTTCATGACAATGTCTTCTTCCGACCATGACCGATCCTAATAGGATCATATGGGCCTCTACAGAGTGGAGGATTATATTAACAGATTTTGTTTTTTACGAGAAATGGATATCAGCCACTTGCTCAACCTATTAGGTCCATACCCTGAATCACACATAAATTGAAAAACAATATGTGTACTTGCCAGACCCAGGATTCGAACCTGGGACCCATGGCGTTATAGTCCAATGCTTAAAGCGCGCGGCCACCGTGGGCGAAGTTTTATTAAAATTTCATTGACTATATATTATAAAATTTTTGAAAACTACCTGAGATCTATTACTATGAGAGATTACAGTATTCAGTACAATATATCAATGCGAATCTTGCCCATTTTTTGAATAATAAAATGCCTAATTCTTGTAAAATTTGGGATCACAGAGATTATCAATATAACTTTTATCGTAAATATTTCACTATAATAATTTCGACATAAATAATACTAATGGTTTTATAAATGCGTTTAAAAATTAATAAATGTAAAAAATCTTAACACCACTGCACATGTATGTACTGAAATATGACTATATTCTAAAACATTAGAGCGAGAGGTTGAAAAGAATACTATTTTATGTAATAAAAATACTTTATGCAGTCATCAAATGTTTAAAATATATATAAAGGATAATAAGGCTTCAAAATTATATAAATAGATTATCTACAACTTTTAAAAAATGTCCAGGATCATGGTTTGAAAATACAATAAAAGCTCCATTTTGACCAACGTTGAGCATATCCGCCCTTAAGATAGGTACACAAAAGGAACGTCTGCGTTGTATATTTATGCCGTAAAAATATTGTATCTTTCAAATACAAAATAGGATGTCCATTTCAAATACATCGTAAAATTTAATTTTATCAAGGCATACAAAACTAGACATACATTATCTTTGCACTAAAACATCGATATAATATAAAATAAATATAGTATTGTGTAAGTACCTGATTTAGTGGCCTGTATTCTGAATTAGAACATCCGGGCTGGGGTTCATATTTATTAGTTTCCCGAACAAACACCCCTTTTAAGTCTACACGTTGAAAATCAGTGTAAGATTTTATGTCTGCCGAGTTTGTTTTAGAGAACTGAAAAAAAACAATACATCGTAAATTAGATAACATATTATTTTCGATCATATCCCTTTTTTTTGTCCCTACCTTAAGGCTATACTTCAGTTGAGGCATTGTCTAAAAAGATCGTGGCTAGGCGATGCGCGGATTGTGCAAATGACGCGTGCCGAACGAAATATAATTTGTCTTATAAATCCAACATGCGTCCATTTAATGTTCTGTTTATTGTTCTATTAGTAACAATATTAATATATTACATGACATGTTTTCTTTTTCAAGTAAATGGGTAACGTTTTTAGTCATCTTTACACGATTAAAAAATTAATACCCCCGTCGCCATCACGAAACAAATTGACGTGTTCACACATTCGCTCTCCGATTGCCAGCGAGTCCAAAATTTCGTCGCACCTATAGTTGAAAATTATTTGCCGTTTCACTGAAGTACCGTCTTAACAACGGTGATCAAATCATTGGAAACTAACAGCGAATGATTTTACATTGACTTGTCCTCGAAGAATAAAATACCATCAGGTGAATCGGAATTTCTTCATCGAATTCAATTAAAATAAAAGAACAGGTAAGTAAATCAAGTTAGTGGAATAACAAGTAAAGAAATAATCGTAATCGAAAGGTGCGTGTGGCCATAACATAAAATATCACAAAATAAACTGAGCAGATGAAAATGGCGATGTGCTGGACATGCGGTACTCAGGGGGCAACTAAGATATCACAGGGTCGCCCTAAAACCAGCTGGATGGACGAACAAATATAGTTCAATGGATATATTAAGGACTGAGAAGAGTGGAGGGAGCTAGGGGAGATTTTCATCCAGCAGCAGATTGACCCCGGCTGAAGATGATGTTCAGGGAACTCAGAAATAATAGTAACCGAAATACCTAACGGATGTGGAGAAGCAGGCAACGGATCTCGAATGTGGAAGAATACGGGTATAAACTAAAACACGTGTCAAGAATGCATCATAACTGCTCTTGGTTTAAGCGTTGACGCCAATCTAGTCTATTGATGGTTGCAACGCACTATTTAGTGCACATCCGTAATACGTGGTTCATTTTCGTAGGAAACTCACACAGTTAAACCCTGAGCCCAAATGAAGTGTATTTGAATATAGCCTATCGGAATTCTATTTATTAATCTGTTCTGTGATGATGATAAACATATAAAAATACGCGTGATTTTCCATAAAACCAATCCAATACACATCGGTCTACAAGAGTCCTTATCTTGTATATAATAAGGAGGCCTTTGTATTCGAATAAAGGGGCCTTTGTATTATGTTTATGAACGCCCCATAGCTAATGAGTCAACGCGTGTTCGGTACTCTTTTCCGTTGGCCGCTACAATCTCAAGCCGCACATACACTTGTTTTTATTACCACAGCCAGTTTTATGTTATAATTTATAACGCGAAATTATGCGTTGACTCATTAGCTCTGGGGCGTTCAAAAACATAATACAAAGGCCCTTGTATTCGAATACAAAGCCCTCTTTCAGACGGGATTCCGGTGTCGAGCCACCGGCGTGGCTCGATTCCGCATTTACACATAACTAAATGGGAGCGTTCAGACGGAAGACACCCGTATCGCACTTTTTTTAAGCCACCTGTGTGGCGGAGATTCCGCATTTACACATAACTAAATGGGAGCGTTCAGACGGAAAATACTCGTGTTTACGAGAATCGCACACTTTTCCTTTGCCCGCCACAATGTCAAGCCGCTCGAACTCATTATTATTTGCGAGTGCGGTTTTTATTACCTTTTTTTATGCATTGCCTCGGCCGAAACTCCGGCGATCGTAATAATAATAATAATTAATACAAAGACCGCTTTGATGCGGCGACACGTGTGCTATTATTATTATTGAAATTGAATTTATCATTGACACATAATTAATATTAATAGGCATGTTTTTTAGCTAAATAGAAATTTCTTCAAAATAAAATGCATAAATGAAAACAGTGTTTCATACTGATCCAGATTCTGAAAAAAAAAAAATATTATTCTGTTTTCAATAAAAAAGACAATTTACAGATGGTGGTGTTGGTGAGAAAATTACTTACGATCGATTTGATGAAATTCATTATTGACAATAGTTCTGTACCCGAGAAGCATACGGATGCAAGTCCAAAACATGAAATGTTCAGGAGAGCCAAAAAACTATTTTATTTTATGTTAAGCTCTTATAACTTTTAGAAATATTTATACAGATTGATAAAAAAAATAAGTTATCAATATCAATTAATTTTGAATAAGAATTGTGTTTTTTTTTGATTTTTTATATGTAGAAGACATAGAAAAAAAATATTTAAAAATATAGGTATTGACATCAGTGGACTTGAGTCCTTATGCTTGAAAATGAAATTGAAAATTTGACTGAATTGACTGGCAGTACATGACTGTTAGTAGCAGTTGTTTAACCATTTTACAATTATTTGGTGCGAAGAATTCTTGGGTGCCGATCCAGATACCAAAAAGATGAATACATTTAGAGGTAGAAAATAAAGGTGCTTAAAAATAAATATTTTTTCGATTACATATTCTACAAAAAAAAAAATATTTCTGCTTATCTGCGTCTGCGTTTGCACAAAGTATTTTATATTATAGACAACATTTGATTTTTTCTTCTACCGGAAAAATGTGGCGGGGTACAGCCAGCATCGTCTCGCGGCACACTAGTGTGCCGCGTTACAACGGTTGCGGAGCACTGATCTACAGGATCCATGTGTGTATAATACTGTTATGTTAATGAGAAGTTAGAAAGCTTTCATTATAGGTTATTAAGAACTCCCATGCAATTATAAAGTTTTTTTATTAACATTAAGACATCAAAAACTTCATAAACAAATATTTAACTTTCAATGTCTTTCAGACCAGATAGTTATTTCTTCCACATCATCTCCCATGGCATCATATATCCATTTAAGGATACAAGACGCCACTTTATTTGCCTCCCTGGCACCAACTGTCTCATTCCACATACAGCAATATGCCTTTTCATTTGTGCTGTCAAGAATAATTTTGTTCAAAACCAACAATTTTTTTTAAATAAAATGATTGGGCATTTGTAAAAAACGGACAGGGAAGACATTTCTGCATATCAACCATTAATATGACTTCAGAAGATGTAGTCTTTGCTCGAAACTTTTTCAAATCGTATCGTAATTTTGCTTCGTTGATATGTTAATTTTTTTCTTCCTCGAGCTTTGGTTTGTCCGTCTCGTTTGCATTTTTAATTTATGACAAATTGGTCACAGACATCACAGGTATCGTTACTTGGTGGATGAAAACTCAAGTTGAATTTTTCATTAAAATTTTTGCAGTAGAGCCATTCTTTTGCATGATTTTCAAGATGCATTTCTGTGTACAGTTGGTTAAATTCAAATCACGCTTACATTCAAATGAGTGCCCAGATTTTTTTGGGAAATGATATGATATGACTGACTAAAGATTTGATAATATTATCATCCAGCTTATTTGCTGGGGGATGCCGACCCCTACCATCTGGAGGCAGAACCGAGCCCGTGCACTGAAGCTTTTTATTTATTGCGAGGGTGACTAATTTGTCACTGAGATTAAAAGTGTTGAGAAACATTGTCTTGCATACTCTTATCTTATTTTGATTCATCCCTACAACCAAAAAATAACATCTTGTGTATTTTCTGATAATCGGCTTTAAATTATTCCTTGGCCGTAATCGTTCAATGATTTTAATATCTATCAATGACACAATAAGTTGACGACGTAAATCCCAACTTTCCGTTTTCCAAAACCTCTCGTGTACATTAATTCTTTATTGGTTTGTTATCAAATTACAGTCTCTCTGACAACGCTGATTGCATCTACTTTTCAATGCTTTGGCCGATATCCACTTACTGCTAACAGCAGACTTGTATTGAACTCCTGTAAGGTGTTTGGTTTTTGCCCGCTGTCTTTTCTATTTACGAATGGGGGTGGGGATTTCTTCTAAATGAACCGGGGGAATAATAAAGTGTTTATTGTCCGACTTGGTAGAGCTATTGATGGTCTATTCAGGATCTTTGTCAGAGTCAGAGTCGTATATTGGATCAACTAATGTAAGCCTTGCTGAATTTTGATCCGGGGATTTCTTCGACGTTGAAGGCAATTCAATTTCAGTCAGAATATTCTGTACATAAATAAGAATATTTTTAGGATTGTATGGATTGAAAATTATACGTGCTACGGATAAAACAGTATAAAGATCTAAGTACATATGGCAACATCGTTTTTTTCCAAAGTATATAAATGAAAAATGTACTCACCCTGGGACATGCTTTGTACCTATTGCGTTTCCTCTTTGAGAAGAAACAAGAATATAATGATCAATAATGATGCGTAAGTCAAAAGCATAGACAGTTACCATAGAAGCAGACGGATGTACATTGGACTTGAGTCGGAATGCAACTGATTTTACTGATTCATAAGGATGCAAGTCCATGTACACCCTTCTGCTTCTAATGAGTTATGGTTGTTGCATCCGTATACATCATTGAAAATCCTTTATTCTTTAAGATAGGACTTGCATCTCTCTGCCACTGATAAGCATGGTCATTAACTATAAGTTGTCATCATTAACTCATTTCTCCAAATTTTGGACTTGCATCCGTATGCTTCTCGGGTACAGAGTTTATAATCAAATAGATCAGTTTGGTCGAGCATCTTCAAAATACCTACTTAAGTAGGTATGTAAAGAAATAAATACTAACAAGTTTTTCTCTCAATGTATTTGCTATACTTTGTCGTGTAATTATTTTATTGCTGAAGCCAGGTCTAATTACCTATTGTCTTTTCATTGAAATCGTCGGCGCTATTTATTTTATAAATTTTAATTTATCATTGACGCATAATTAATATTAATAGGCATCTAAAATATCTAAAATTATGTGATTAAATTATAGGTAGGTACATAACTTTGGTTATTTTATTGATATGATAATATTTTTTATTATTTGATTAGGCAGAGCATAATGAGCAGAATAAATTTTAAATTATTGTTTATTGTTATTAAATCGTATTTAATATTATTCTGTTTTCATTAAAAAAAACTACAATTTGCAGATGGTGTACTAAGTTTTTTTAAATTCGATGAAACCTGCGAAAACCATAGCTAATAGTAAAAAATACTCTAAAATTATGCGATTAAATTATGGGTACACAACTTTGGATATTTTATAGATAGGAAATATATTTTTTTATTATTTGGTTAGGATGGGAATAATGAAGTTTGTATTTATCGAGCATTCATAACAGAACTACAATGTACAATACAAAATTTGTCATTGATAGGGAACCTTTTTTTTAACATACGGTAGGTGAATTTTAAACACAGCAAATCTTTCTATGATAAAATTAGGCAATCTCATAATGTATATAAATAAGTACAAATATCACCAACAAGTTAGTATTAATTTAAGTAAACAATCGAAACCGACGTTCTCTATAATTTTTTTTATTCAATAATATGTACCTATATTTTTTACTGTCATTCAATTGAAAATTTACGCTAGGATAAAAGCGCTTGTATATCAAAATTATGAAATAAAATGTGGAAAAAGTAAAAAAAATAAAAACCTTTTATTTTCTAAAAGTGTTTTTTGAATGAAATATGTAGGAAGGTACCTGCCGTTGCATGTCATGAATCATGTGTCTTTCCACGTTATATATATTTAAATCAAATAATAATACCTCAGTAGCGAAGGGTGGAGGTAGGCTGTTAAGATCCACTATATATAGTGCACACTAAACTTTATCAGGTATTAGTATTTTTTTCATTGAAATAACACCACAATTTACAGAATTTGTTGTTTCGTTTTTTTAATTCAATTAAACCCTGCGAAACCAAGCCATAATAGATAATAGTAAAAAAATACCTATCTATAAAATATCTAAAATTATGCAATTAAACCATACATAACTTTGAATATTTTAAAGATAGAATAATTTTTTTTAATCTTTTATAGTTTGGTTTAGACAAGGCTTAATGAATTTAAAAAAAACAACCAACAAAATGTGTAATGATATTTATTCTTAATCCAACGAAAACAAATAAGTATGAATGAAAAGGTATGCACAATTTTGTCGTAACGCCCAAAATATACCAAAATTAGTATGGTTAGGTTTAGGCAGGGTTTAATTGATTTTAAAATCTAACCAATAATATCTGTAAATTGTTCAATAAAAACAAATACGTATGACTAAAAAAGTTTAATGTGCACTAATTATGGCGGATCTTAACAACCTACCTTCACCCTTCGCTCCTGTAATACCTAAATACATGATTGAATAGAACGGGCGTGTGTTCTTTTAGAAATGAACGTTAGCCTGCATTTTATCTACTTAAGGTCTTATAACTAATTTAATCACGGTAAGTGGTATAGTGTGGCATTTCGGATAAGTAGATATAAAATATTCTAAATCTAAATAAATTAACGTTTAGTATATTTTAGTTAGTTATAGTATTACTTTAGGTATATATTAGTTGGTATTTGTATGTATCTATATTAGTTATAGGTACCTGCGAAAAAACTATTAGATATCATATAATTATTAAACAACGTATTCTATACGCATTGTATAAAATAAATGGTTTGTTATTACTGCATCGACCAAAGAACATTTTTATTGCGGCTAGATTCACCGTCATAATAATAATACGTAATAATAATAATAGTATTGTATTCGTCGACCAACATGTGATTATTATTATATTATTATTAATTAGACGAGCGTAATGAAACCGCACCATTTAAATTAAACCGCCTAACGCAAAATCGGTTTTACCTTTCACATTTTTGTACTGTGTTTTCGAAATATATTTAGAAATTGAACGATCTTTTGACTTATAGGTATGAAATTTTCGGTACATGTAGGAGAAGGGTGTACAAAATGGCATAGTGTTTAGTTTAATGAAAAAAAGAATATCAAAACGTATAATTTATTATAAAAACGGAGCATGAATAAAGTAAAACTACCTTAAAAAAAGAAGTAAAAACGTGTAGTTAAAAATCATTTCACCCCTCCGGTTGTACAAAATGGTAAACGACATAAATATTTGTCAAAAATAGAAACAAAAATATATTATCAAATAAAAATTTCATATTTTGACATTCAATTTCCACTGGAAAAGTAGTCATAAATCTTCCAAGATGTATATCTCCGTTTTTATTGTTTTATTTCTATTTAAAAAATGCCTTTTTTAAGTTCTTCCATTCATTTTCACAGCTAAAACTGCCTGATTTATTTTCATTGTATCCCAATATGTCTCTTACAGAGTTTTACGTAGGTAATTTCGGAACATAATCTTTCAGAAACAATAAAATCATAAATCACATAATATGCCGTTTTAGCCTACCATGGTGTATGCCATTTTATCCCAATCAAATGAATTTGGAAAATTCGTTAAAAAAAATGCAGTTTACACTTCAGTAATTATGATAAATTTACATCGTACATGAACACTAATGCTGGTTTATATTAAATCTATATAATTATATATATAGATTTAATAATATAAAATACATGTAATATTACCTTTTGTCGAAAAGCTGCAAAAATATTCGTTTGGTTCACAAATCTTTCCACTGTATCTTCTTGTACGGCTGTTTTGAGTAAACTCAATATGGCTGAATATTTAAAAGAAGGGTCATGCATTGTTCCTGAGCTAGTTGCATCATATTAGACTGCACCATTTCGCCAGTAGAGCAAAAGTTTATTTTTCCCCACTGTGCCATTTTGAACACATTTCCCCTACTATGAATGATAGACTATTAATCCTTACACCGCTGACAGCACAGCTGTTGTATCCTCATTTGGTGGCCATTATAAATAATTAGCATGCTATTATAATTAACTCAAATCATATGTTTGCACTTGTGGCGGTTTAGTTGTGATGGTGCGATATGAATTCAGTGGCTGCCATAGCCACTGCAGTGTAGAGTGGCTGAATTCTTCGGTGGCTCGACACCGGAATCCCGTCTGTAAGAGCTCAAAGGCTTCCCATATTATATCGAGCGCGACACCGGACTCCCGTCTGAAACGAGCCTTAATGTCTTAAATAAGTAGGTACCTAATTGGAAAGTTTTCTAAAACTAACCTCGAAAATACAAGACTCATCTTCAGCAATCTCTCTCTTAATATGGGTGTCGGCATTCTGGCTGTTTGGTTGCAATATTGGTAGATCTAACCAATCCTGCTCTTCTGCAGAAGACTCGAATTCATTTGGTTCACGTTTTACATCCATTTTAGGTTTTTAAACTAAAAATCTAGGACAAGAGGAAGCAAACGTCAAAATATTACAAACCGATATGTTGGAGCATAGACAAAAATATCATTTTATACCAGTGCCTACCAGTGCTACCATCTTTGATCTTTATGCCACCGAATTATAGTAGGTACCTACGCGTTTTCATATTATAATAATTACATTTATTAAACGTATAGATATTTTGCTTCTCACAAAAAAAAGGGATAGTTTTAGAAATTCCGAGTACCCTTGGTTGAGCTTTTTAAGTGGACTGTAATTATTTTGTGGAAGATGAGGAGGTCGGATCTAGGGCGGAGGCGATGTAACAGAATGCCAGACACTGACCTCCGTGGTCTGGTTTCAACTGTCACTCGGGGGTATCGTAGTTTTGGGACAACCAGTTCGTACACTCCCGCACTTTGTGTCACGGTTTTATGGACGATTATGATGGTGAGTGATATAATGATGATAGTTGATGAATGAGTCTGTATCTATTGAGTCAATCACTTAAGCGACGGAAAGCTATTAGAAGCCCGCATGCGTCCGCTGTCAAGATACAACTGAATGTCTCTCATGACGCATAATTGCTTATACATTCTGTGGTGACAATAACACTCGGGATTAGGAGGAAGGTGTTGAGATAAGGAGTGAAATGGGAACATAAATGGCCCAACCACCCTTTTTTTATTTAAAAACGCTTAAAGTGCCACAGTCGAAAACAACTCAATCAAGACTCTCAACTGAGAATCCATTCGGATGTTGTACCTATTTAATATAACGACCATATGGTAGGACGTAGTTCCATTTTTAACCGTTCTTCAGATAAGTTTGTGGGCAGTACCGACATATTCAAATTTATATCAAAGTCAAGGGCTTTTTTTTTTAACTTTTTTCAAGCGATGTTTTTCTAGGTTCTTCAATTTTTCTTATCCTGCGAAATTATAGTACGGAAATTTCAAAATTTTCCGACATACTTTTAGTGAAATTTCTCCGATGTTCAGAATTAATTATAGTTTATAGCGAACCAACAATACTAATATTATATGACGTACCTAATATACCGAGCGGCTTAAGCGTTGGACTATCACGCCGAGAGTCCCAGGTTCGAATCCTGGGTCTGGCAAGTACACATATTATTATTGTTTTTCAATTTGTGTGTGAGTCAGGGACCTAATAGGTTGAGCAAGTGGCTGACATCTATTTCTCGTAAAAAAAAACAAAATCTGTTAATACAAACCTCTACTCTGTGGAGGCCCATATGAACCTATTAGGATCGGACATGGTCGAAGAGATATTGTCATCTTAATTCAACGAAAAATAAATATGAATGAAAGTGTGCACAATTTTGTTTTATCACTTAAAATATACCAATTACCTAATACTATTAAAGGCTTGGTTTAGGGAGTGTTTAATTGGTTTTTAAAAACTAACCAACACCATCAGTAAATTTAATAATTATTGTAGACTAAGTGCAATAAAAACAAATTAGTATACCCAACAAAGTTTAATGTGCACTATTTATGGCGGATTTTAACAGTCTACTTCCACCCTTTGCTGATGTGTTATACAATGTGGTTGCGGTTTTCAGAGTGGACTATAATGTGACCGAATGATTGTTATGGTGGATATGGATTCTCGGAGGGGGGGGGGTTACGTTAAGATGCCAGGCACTGACTTTTTTGCTGTTGAGGCTGGCGACGTGGTCTGGTTACACTATTATACGCACGGGATTGTTTGTTGGGTGTCCCGGTGCGCGGCATTTGACGTTTCAATTTTGATGAATATTATTATAATTTATGAGGTTGATGCACAACAAGAGCAGTTATCACGGCTTGCAGGTATTCAAAATTATCGCTTGGACGACGGTCACACTATATCAAGCTGACCCGGCCGTGATCCACGAATAACTCCTGAATCAGTCTGTTTGCGCTTTATGCTTTACTCGCAACGGTCTAGCTGTAACAAGCCGCCGCAAACTCGTCTTCAAGTAACTTGAAGTAATTGGAGCTATTTCATCACGGTCGAATGATGACCTGTAACTGATGATCGCCTGGTCTTGCAACAATAACTAGGAATTTGAGGTAGAAGGGCAATAAAGGGATAAAAGTGACCTTAATTGGCCAACCAACATGTAGGTATGCAGGAAATATAAATAGCTCATGTTTTGATATTTTTATTATGAATATAATATTATAGTCACTTAATAACACTTAATAATGGTAATATTATGAATATTTGAATATTTAATATTATGGGTTGTATTGTAAGATATATTTTAAGATATATTTTATGAGACATTTTAATGTTCACGGTAAAAGGAAAGAGTGAAAATATATTGTTAATACACTTGTTATTAATATATACATAAAATATTAGAAAAAGCCATATTATAACATTTTTTTAAATGATGCTTTTCGCCAGTAAGAATATTTTTGGTAATTTCAAACTACCAGATCGTGTGCACGTGGAACTGCATTATTGTCACATTTAAATGGCTTTTCACAAGAATGTGTAATTTTGTAAAAACTTAGATAGCTAGATAGACAAATTTAAACTAAATCGATGATATCGCATTTAGATAGTTTCTCAAGGTAATGTGTAATTTTGTTATTTAAAAGTAATCAGATTTTGCGAATGAAATATTTTATTTAGTACTTTCTAATGGTTTTTGAATTGAATGAGTAACTTTATGTAATTTCATCTTACTAGAACTTATAAACGATAAATTACATTCACCGCATTTAAATGGTTTTTCGAGCGAATGAGTCCGTTTATGTAATTTCATGTTAAAAGTAAGTGAGCAGGAGTAATTGCAAATATCACACTTAAATGGTTTTTCACCAGAATGGGTAATTTTATGAATTTTTATGCTGTTTGAATGGATGCAACTATAACTACATTTATCACATTTAAGTCGCTTTTTACCAGTGTGAGTCATTTTATGTAAATTCATGTTACTAGCTCGAATGGATGAAAAATTACATTCATTGCATTTAAATAATTTTTCTCCAGAATGGGTCATTTTGTGTGCTTTCATATTATCAGATCGTGAAGATTGGAAAGAACACTCATCACATTTAAATGGTTTCTCACTAGAATGAGTATACCTATGTTTTTTCATGTTACTTAAAGTTATAAATGATAGACTGCATACATCACATTTGAATGGTTTTTCTCGAGAATGAGTTCGTTTGTGTACTTTTAAATTAAACGAAAGAGAGCAGGAGTAATTGCATAAATCACATTTAAATGGTTTTTCGCCTGAATGGGTAATTTTATGTCTTTTCATGACATTTGAAAGTATGCAACTATAATTGCAAGTATCACATTTAAACCGTTTTTCATTAGAATGAGTACTTTTATGGGATTTCATGCTACTAGGTAGTAAAGATGAAAAATTACATTCATTGCATTTAAATAGACTTTTCTCAGATTGAGTCACTTTGTATGAATTCGTGTTATGAAATGTTATACTTTTAAATGACTCAAAAGAAGTCATTTGTCTCCTTGCTTTTTCATGAAACATTTTGTGTAGTTTAAGCAATACTAACGATGCAAAGAAGCTAAAACACATATCGCACACAAAATTTTCTTTATAAAAATACGTTTTTTCTATCTTTATTACAACTACTAACTCAGGATAAGTCACGTTAGACTGAATTTCATAACGTTTACCAGAGCGACATATAGCATCTGAATTTATAAACCTTTCATTATATTCTACGAGTTCTTCTTTAATATCGTGTTCTGCAATATGTATATCATCACCAGGTGCTTGTACTTCAGTCATCTTCCTAGATGAGTTGAGACCCAGAACATTTGTCTGAATGACGTTTGAAGAAATAATCTAAAAAACAAGATACAAATATAATATGAGTAGGTAATTAAAAATTCACAATTTAAAAACGCTTCTGAGAAATATATAAACGACAGTTAGCAAGATTCGAACCCTGCCCAAAATGATTTTTTCTAGTGGTTATATATTTCTCTAAAGTGTTTTCAAATTATGAACCTACATTATTGTTCAAAATAAAGATAACAGTTTATTAAAATATTAGCAAGTACAAGTACGCTATAACAAAAAATTGAATTGATCATGACGCAGGATAGTAATTAATCTAAGGTAATTATTTTTTTTGACCATGTCAGATCCTAAGAAGATCTTATGGGCCGCTACAGAGTCAATCCGCCAAAAACAACATGTATATTTGCCAGATCCAGGATTCGAACCTGGGGCCCACGACATCATAAACTGACGCGATGGTCGCTCGGCAGAATACTATGATTTAAAATGCAAATTAAAATACAAAACCTGAGTTCCAATAAGAAACGCCATTATATAGAAAGCGCTTTAGAGAATATTGTAAGAACGTTATTGTTAACACTATCGCAATTAGATAAGACACGAATATCTTAGCAGTGGGGGACATGCGCGCGAGTCCCGGGTGGCACAGGTGTAAATTCTGCTGGGTGTCGTATTTTTTTCAAAATTATTTTATCTAGTAGTTATATATTTCGCAGAAATGTTTTAAAAATTATATCTATAAAATATTCAATAAAAGAATGCAACATTCTTAAATAAAGAGAATAGTTTATTATTACGATGTTCATGTTAAACTTTAAATAGAACTGGTTATAATAACGATATTAGGCATCGATAAATTAATCTCTGAACCCACAAGATAAAAAGATTTTTTTATATACTTACTATGTTTTTAAATTTTCTGTTAAATCATATAAACTTGACAATTCTATGTGAGTATTATTAATTTAGGACATATAAGGCAATATTGTCAACAAATCATTTTTTTGCTATTTTGCAACAAACAAACAAATATAGAATACTACTGAAATGTCATTTTGATTTCCATAGTAACGCACGTATATATTAATAATTTTGTTGCTAGGACCACCCCCTTAGCAACCAATAATAGTAGATTGGATTACGGACTTCTTCTGAAATAACTTTTCATACAAAACAGAATTAACTGAAAATGAATTCAATTCTACTTAAAGATGGCTAAAAGTATTAAAAGAATGCATTGGCATCGTGTTCTGATATATTCTAAAAGTTTCAAATGTCTAGCTAGTCAGGAAGTTAGTTAAAATCGATTGCAAGATGGATAAACAATCTGGATAAACAATCACCGGACAAACAAGAATACCAGCTAAGAAAAACGTGGTAAAATACCTGATTTCCAGGCTTAGTCACTGAATAGGAGCAACAAGGCTGTACTTCATCAATATGAATTTGGTGTACTATTCCGCCTTCAATAATTCTGTCCTTGGAGTCGATTCGTTGGGAATTAATCTCAGATTTTATGTTGGCCTCGTACGAGTTCTGTGAAAGAAATAGTTTGTAACGTGAGTACTTAGGTAGGTACATGAAGATAGAGGTGACAATTTTGATTTGTTCACTATTTTACGTTTCTATTAGCTCATATTCTTGTTTGTCCGGTGATTGTTTGTCCAGTACAAATCTTGCAATCGATTTTTAACTAACTTCCCGACTAGCTAGACATTTGAAACTTTTAGAATATATCAGAACACGATGCCAATGCATTCTTTTAATAGGTACCTAGGTACTTTTAGCCATCTTTAAGCAGAATTGAATTCATTTTCAGTTAATTCTGTTTTGGATGGAAAGTTATTTCAGAAAAATCCGTAAAAAGTAAAAGACTATTATATGTTGCTAAGGGGGCAGTCCTAGCAACTAAATTATTAATATATACGTGCGTTACTATGTAAATCAAAATGAAATGTCAAAATGACATTTCAGTATTCTATAGGTACTTATTTGTTTGTTTGTTTGTTTTTTATTTACCCTATATGAAGTACAAGGTAGAGCATATTGAGCATAATAATTCAACAGAAAATTTAAAAACGATGAATATAAAAAGTTCTTTTTATCTTGTAATTATTTATAATCTTAAACATTGTCTTCGTCAGTATTGCGACATTAATTTGAACAGCATAGCCAACCTGTTTCAAAAGTACTTAAGTAGAAAGACTACAAATGTACACGATTACTGAGGGCTGTTTCACCGAGAAAAGATGACCGTATAGCATTGAGATAAGCTATACACGCTATTCATTGATCATAGTAGACAGCAATCTTAGATTATAGAAAAATATAGATAGAGCTATTGCATGTGTTTGTCCTTCAAAACATGACGAACTTTTTCACGCACTTGCCTCGCCCCCTTCACGCTTCCTCCGCGACCCTTTCCTGAGTTATTCGAAAATATGTGTGACAGTGTGCGTGTGGTAGTGTTGCCAGATATCGAATATTTATTTTAATGTTATAATTTTACAAGCGATGTTTTTATAAATTATATTATGGCAACACTGGCGTGTTGCCTATGCACTTGGTAAAACAATACTCACTAAAATCGGCTCATGCGGAGGGCTAGACAGCAATGTTCAGGCCAAATTTAGTTGGGTCCAATAAGAACATTCTTCTTCTTATTGTGCCTCCCCCTAGCGGAGGTCGGCCACCATCAAGGCGATCTTATATTTGTCGTCTGCTACCCGGAACAGTTCGGTGGAGCTGCACTCGTACCAATCACGGAGGTTCTTAAGCCACGAAATGCGGCGCCGTCCTCTGCTACGCTTCCCATTGATCTTTCCTTGAATGACAAGTTGGGGAATGCTGTATTTTTGTCCTCTCATAATGTGGCCGAGGTATTGTAGTTTCCTGGTTTTGATACTACGTAGAACTTCTCGGTCCTTCCCCATTCGATTGAGAACTTCAACATTTGTCACCCGGTCAGTCCAAGGAATTTTGAGGATGCGTCTATACAGCCACATCTCGAAAGCTTCAAGTCTCCTTGACATCTCTTGGTTTAGCGTCCATACTTCCATACCATAGAAAAGAATTGAGAGAACATAACAACGTACCATACGCAGTCTCAGACCTAGGTTAAGATCTCGATTGCTAAGGAGGCGTCTCATTTTGAGAAAGGCGCTCCTTGCGATCTCAATTCTAGTTTTTATTTCCTGAGACTGGTCCCATTTCTCATTGACCCATGTACCTAAATATTTATAATGGGTCACACGTTCAATTGGTTCGCTGTTAATGACAAAATTTGTGTTGGTGTCTGGTGTCGCTGTTTTTGATACTAGTAATAGTTTTGTTTTCTTGAGGTTCATTTTTAAACCATAAGAATTACTGACCTCATTAACCTTTTCTACCAGTTGATGTAAACTCTTTAAACTATCAGCAATCAGCACAGTATCATCGGCATATCGTATATTGTTAATACGTTTGCCATTAACCATAATACCCACCGATTCACCTTGTAAGGCTTCCTTGAAAATAGATTCCGAGTACATGTTAAATAGCAAAGGTGACAATATACAACCCTGTCTTACACCGCAACGAATTTTTACCTCTCCACTGATTTCGTTTTCAATCTTTATATTCGCTGTTTGATTCCAATATAAGTTAGCTATCACTTGAATGTCTCTTGCATCGATGCCTTCCTCCTGTAAGAGTTCGAGAAGTTTAGGATGTCTAACAGTATCGAATGCTTTCTCGTAATCGATGAAACACATATAAACATCAACATTAACATCTAGGCATCTTTGCACTAGAACATTCAAGCTGAAGAATGCTTCGCGAGTGCTCAAACCACTTCTGAAGCCAAATTGTGTGTCATCCATGTCTTCTTCGCATTTTCGAAAAATCCTATTATGGATGATTTTTAATAAGACTTTTAACATGTGGCTCATCAAACTTATTGTTCTGAACTCGCTTATATTCCGTTCGAACATTAGTAATTCGATATTAATTGGTAGCTATTAAATATCTGGCAAGAACGCTGTTATTATTTTAGAAATATTTGATAGGTACTACTTGACACTTACGAGCACCGACCAGAATTGCATATTATAAATTAAATACGATATGATGTTTTTATTACGTATTTTATTGAGAAATTAATTTGATCTCAATGATTTACAGCCATCTATTACCGACACAACGTCTCACAGTGAACTGTGCTATTGCCAACTGCATATGTACAAAATTCCGGGCAGATTTGAGATGTGAGGAAAATGAAGGTAGGTAAATAAGATAACGGCGCGTGTGTTAGGTCATGAAATGCTTTGGGTGAACAATAAGAGAGGAAGTGGAAGAAGTGGAAGGAAGAGGAAGGGGAAGGAAGAGGAAGGGGAAGGAGTTTGGAAGGGTGCTATAAATAGCATCAATTAACATAATGTTTTTGTGGGTTATCAGTTTTTATTGTTGAATTTTCTTATTAATAATAGGTATATCACGTCTGGTAATGTGACGTGATGGTAATGTGTTTCTAGCAATTAATAATTTAAAATAATGACTCAATAGGTAAAGTTGTCAGATAGTTAGTTGCGGTGCAATGGTAAAGTGAAGCGGAGGTAGCACGTCTAGATCCAACCGCTGTCTATTTTGTCAATTTTCAAAACTAATTTAATGGAAATACTTAGGTACCTACGTATATTTCTTTATCTGAATATTTCTTCATATTTCACGTGGAAAGCTATAACTAGTTTCAAATACGATAATTACCTATTACCACTTACATTCACTTCAGTCTAAATACCTACCAGAAGATATCTATATTTGGGTGCTTCGCAATAATTATGGATTAAACCCATTAAAATGAATCCTTTGATATAAGAAACTAAAGTTAAAACTCCTTCTGTAAAATTGAGGAATGTTTCCACTGTACCTACTTATCTTATTTTGATAGTACATGGATCAATTAAAATAAATAGTCGAAACATAAAGCATAGGTATTCAGACTTTTTTAATATTAGCAAATACCTCTCTATACTGCTGAAGGAACTGTTAAGCGTCATAGACATTGAGCTACTTTGCGAGCTGCTTGTTGGCGAATTTACAATCTGCCTGTAAAGTCGCGTCATCATCGAACAAGCTAACAAGCAGATTGTAAACAATCTACCGAGAAAAGTTGAAAGCCGGTCAAATTTACACGCTACACGCCGGCGTGTGGGTCTACTGCGTCTGCGCAGTAGAGCGTAGTAGCGAACTCCCGGTAAAAAAACAAACTACGTTCTGTCAAAATAGTCGATAACTTGTTGGATTCTCAACGAATGGAGAGTTTTGTGTGTCATCATCACAATCGCAGTAGCTGAATCGCCCGCTTTTAAATTCGCCAACAAACAGCTCGTAAAGTAACTCAATGTAATTGACGAATTAAAATGGACATGATTCACATTCAATTTGATGTCTTATCAATATTCGTAGGTATTGTCAATTATGCGGAAAATTGAAGAACTACGATTGTGATATAACACACAATATAGAAATCTGTTTTATCTAGCCATTGAAATAAAAAAAAAAATGAATTTTATGAAAATTGGACTAGATCACCACCACCTCTTCAGTCGGCAATGACTCGATCCATACTCAATCAATCTGAGCCACCCATTTGGCCACGTATTTTTTTCGACTTATACGCGGTGTAAATAATAACTATGCCATTCTTGCTAATATTAACCTGTGTCCCTGATAACCATCTCCGTAATCGGGAGCATAAGTTATTTGTTCTCTAAATGGGAAGTAGGTACTAACTTGCCATTGGTGATTCCAATTGGGAGGGGGAGTTAACTGCCTTTCTATACATAAACTTTCGGTGATTGTAACTAGTTGTGCGCCGTCGTAAGCTGTCAGTCGCCATTGTTGAATTCAGCTAAGTATCTTTTTGTCATCGAATTATAGTACGCGGTCCAAGAAATAATAGTATTTCGGCAAAAAATATAGGACGTGTTGAAAATGTAAATATGTAGGTAGAGAACAAATGTTTTAAACACCTACTAACCTCTAAATTAAATTCCTCGTCATCGATGTCCTCTTTCTTTATGAATAATATGTTGGGGTTCGGGCTGCCACAATGCAATATTGGCACTTCTGACCAATGCTGCTCGTCTGCATCAGGTTGGAAGTCATTTGGTTCTCGCTTTACCTCCATTTTTCGTAAGTAGGTATTAAAAGTAACACGCTGACACATAAAATAAACATCTGTAACCATAGATAATATAGCTGGAACAGTGTTGCTAACGTTTACAATAAATTATTTACAGCAGTGGAAAATAAATACAATACATTTCGTTCAATATTTTTTTACGTTGAATCAAGTTGTAGGTACCTAACACTTTAAGGATCAATAAGATAATAAGTCAGTCTATAATGAAATAATTTAAACATTATCACAATACAATTATTAATAATATGACGTTGAGGATTAAAAATAATTCAATTCAATTCGATTAAATTTATTTATTTAACATATTGTACAAATTATAAGTTTAAGACGTTCACGATATGAAACAGTATTATAAAGAAGAAACAAAAGTACCCACCTACCCAATGAAAGGGATAAAAATGAAAATATAAACAGAGAACTTATTAATATACACGTCATACAAACGCAGTGAAAATACAATTATTATTATATTATAGTAGTTCAAAGAAGTACACCGTGTTTGCTAAGGAGACCCTATTTTAGAATAATATTTATAAAATAGCGTCTATCTAAACTCACCACGCAAGTGGAATATATCAACACCTGAAGGAATTTAGTTGAAAATACGAGGGTGGGTCAATAAGTCCTTAGAAAAGCCGACAGGTGGCGCGACTAGTACTGTAAGCGGTTTGTTTTCATGCAGCGGCACTACCGATTCAGTATGCTGCGAAGTTTCAATCAGATTGGTCGGGTTGTTGTTTTTTATTTTCGTACATTTAAAAAAAAAATTTGCTTGTTTACAAAATGGAGAAAATTGAGTTTAGAGCTGTTATTAAACATTTTAATATAAAAGGGTTAACAGCAAAGGAAATAAAAAATGAGTTGGATTTAGTTCACGGCATATCTGCTCCTTCACTTGCAACTATTTATAACTGGTTAAATGAATTTAAACGTGGTCGTACATCAACAAAGGATGAACCACGCTCAGGACGTCCTGTAGAGGTGACTACACCAGAAATGATCAATAAAATCCACGATATGGTGTTAAGTGACCGAAGATTAAAGTTGAGTGAGATAATTGAGGTTACAGGGATCTCAAAAGGTAGCGTCATTTCTATTTTACATGACAAATTGGGCATGAAAAAAATTTCTGCAAGATGGGTGCCGCGTTTGCTCACAGTCGACAATAAACGCAATAGGGTGGTGGCCTCTAAAGCCCTGTTGTCGCTCATGCAACGCAATCCGGATGAATTTTTTCGTCGCTTTGTGACTGTAGATGAAACATGGATACACCACTATACTCCCGAGACGAAAGAACAGTCAAAGCAGTGGATTGCGAAAGGCGAACCATGTCCAAAGAAGGCGAAAACCGTAAAATCAGCTGGTAAGGTTATGGCTACTGTATTTTGGGATGCACGTGGAATTATTTTCGTTGACTATTTGGAAAAAGGAAAAACAATAACAGGGGATTATTATGTATCTTTATTGGACCAGCTAAAAAACAAAATTGAAGAAAAACGGCCTCATTTAAACAGGAAAAAAATCCTCTTTCATCAGGACAATGCCCGTGTTCACACATGTTTACGATCAATGGCTAAAATTGAAGAATTGAAGTTCGAATTGGTCGACCACCCACCGTATTCGCCAGATTTAGCCCCCAGTGACTTTTTCCTTTTCCCAAACTTAAAAAAATGGCTAAGTGGACAACGTTTTTTTTCAAATGAAGAAGTCATCGATCGGACAAATGCTTATTTTGAGGACCTTCCGAAAACTTATTTTTCTGACGGTTTAAAAAAAATTGAGAAACGTCTAACCAAGTGTATTGAGCTCCAAGGAGATTATGTTGAGAAATAAAAAAAAAATACAAAAATAAAAACTGTTTTAATGCTTTTTTCTAAGGAATTATTGACCCACCCTCGTAGCTATCGCCGTCCCAATTGGAATTACTAGTGGCAGGTTGGTTTTGCACCTTGGGAGAATAATCAACTCTGATGCTCCCTATTTAGATAGTTATAGTTATCAGGGACACACTTAACTGGTCACCTCTACGTCAATAATAATTTATATATTAGTAAACGTCACAAGCTCAGCTAAATAAGATAACACAATGAAGGTAAATAGATAACTGCTTTGTATGCAAAGATCATTAGCCAGGATCAATCCATTATTGAATGAAGGCCTCACCTAACTGCTGCATCCACGCTTCTCGGTCTCTAGTTCTTCACTACTACGTACCTACCTACATGATGAGTTTATTGATCAACCTGTGGGTACTAAACTCCCACTGGCTGATAACTTTACTGACAAAGTTTAATGTGCACTAAATATATCTGATCTTAAAAGCCTACCTCAATCCTTCGCCACTGTCTGTGTTGGTATATCGATTGTCTAACATTGACACCTCGTATCTGACATTCAATATTTTTGACAGGGGGTAGTTAAAATCTTATACAAAATTATACGATATTAAATAAAAACAAAATACGCTTTGTGCATAAATAATTTAGTTTATTTTTAATATAACACTATATTTTTGTTTTTTTTATTTAGTATCATTTTAATAGTTAATGTCATCATCATCATCCGAGGTCGATCCACTGCAGGATGAAGGCCTCCGCAAGTTTCCTCCAACTCTCTCGGTCGTCAATCCAGCGGCTTTTAGGGCAACCCTGTGACCGTTTCGTGCCCCTTGGGTACCATTGGATGACGGCATTTTTTGTCCAGCGGCCGTCTTTTCGACGAGCAATGTGCCCCGCCCATCTCCATTTCAGCTGTTTGGCAAAGTCTATTACATCGCGTAGGTACTGCTGTCTGCTTCCTATATAGTTTATGTATAACATTTCGACGACCTCTTATCAAAAATATCGAATGTCAGATACGAGGTACTTTTTTGTTTTGATACCTAATAAATTTGTACAATAAAAACGATCTACTTATATAATATTATTATTATCGTAGTGGCAGCACTATGTAATCGCTTTGTCTATGGCCACGCGCCTGCTGTCACGACTGTCACTATACTCTTTTTCTGGACCACTACGTGTCATATTATTGTTTCATATACGTAAAATGGATTTAAAACGCGAACAAAATGATTTAATGTCTGATACAAAAGAGCAGCATTGGTCAGATGTACCAATATTGCAACCAAACAACCCAAACGCATATAATATAAAGAAAGAAAATATCAGTGATGATGATGGTTGCTGTTTCGAGGTTTGTTTAACATGCCTTACTTATGTATTTTGTTACCCTTCAAATATTCTTGTATACTTACGTATAAGTACATTAGTGTTCTCGAAATATGAGTGTGTATTTATTAGCATAATATTATTATATATATTTCACTAGGATTATCTGTAACGCATAAGAGAAAACGGTACAGTTCGGTTATGAGGAATTCAGCGGAAAACACAATTAGAAAATAGCGGATATACTGGATTAATTGTTAGGTTAACCTAACCTAACCCAACCTAACCTAACCCAACCTAAACTAAACTAACCTAAACTAATCCAAACTAACAAATAATCCAGTATATCGCGTAATATCAAAATGTCTTTTCCGCTGTATTCCTCATAACCGAACTGTACCGAGAAAACATATTATGTTAATGTATACAGACGTTAAGACCATACTTCAGTGAAACGGCAAATATTTTTCAGCAATAGGTGCGACGTAATTTCGCAAGCGTTGCCAATCGGAGAGCGATAGTTTACCTGTGCGCACACCAATTTATTTTGTGATGGCGTCGGAGGAATTAATTCTTAAATCGTGTGAAGATGACTAAAAAACGTTTAGTATTTACTCGAAAAACAAAACATGTCAATGAATATATTATTATGATTACTTAAATAACAATAAACATAACATTAAATGGACGCATCTTGAATTTTTATGACAATTTATCACGCGTCGTTTGCACAATCTGCGCGTCGCGTAGTCACGATCGTTTTAGACCACGCCTCAGCTAAAGTATAGCCTTAAGAGACAGGGAGCTATGCTAGAAAAATTCTAAGTTGTCAGATATATAGAACATGCACATAAAGCACAACGACATCAGCATTATTCCTTCTTAGAGGGCATGTCAAACTTCAAATTGCAATTCCTCCATAGCTGATTTCGAGATTTACCAACTTTTGTCAGTAACACCACAATTTATAATAAGTTTTAATGCATTTTCAGAATTATAAAACCGACCTCATCAATATAAAATCGGAGACTGACATTAAGAAAGAGATTGCTGAAGATAAGATAAGCCCATTTGATTATTTAGATCCACAACCAGGTTGCTCCTATTCTGAATGCAAACCAGTTAATCAGGTATGTTACTCATTGTATTTGTGGCATACATATATAACAGTGGCGAAGGGTGGAGGTAGGCTGTTAAGATCCGACATAAATAGTGCACACAAAACTTTCTCGATCATAATTACCTCTTTGTTTTCATTGAACTAAGACTACAATGTGCAGATAGTGTTGTTTAATTTTTAAAATCCAATTAAACCCTGCGTAAACTATTCTTTTATCTATAAAATATCTAAAATTATACCAAAAAATCATACATAATTTTGGACATTATGTAGATAGAAAAAAAAAATTTAGGTTTGGTTTAGGTTAAAGTTTAATAAATTTAATAAAACTAGCCAACATCATCTCTTAGGTAATTCATAATTCAGTATGCACTATTTTTTTTCGGATAGCCCATCTTACCAAAACTATTATGGTTTGGTTTAGCCAGGGTTTAATCGATTTTTAACAACTAACCAAAAGTATCTGCACATTGTAGTCTTAGTTCAATGAAATCAAATACTTACGTATGACTGGTAGAGTTTAGTGTGCACTATTTATGTCGGATCTTAACAGCCTACTTCCACCCTTCGCCACTGCTATAATATATAACATACTAGGCGATTATGTAAAGCTTACATAATTTTTATAATTTTCTAACGACATCTGTCTGTTGGTAGGTATTTATTATAAATTCACATGTAGCTAAAGGCACTAAAGGCTTGTCCGGACTGTTCGAGTGATTTAGTCGGGAAGCGAGTGATTTGGTAAATAAACGTTTCTGAACAGAAAAATTTAGTCGAGTAGTTTAGTAAAATCATCAGTCCAGTCGTTACATTGTATTCTATTATTTTGTAGCAGCGACCCCCACCACTTCTCACTAACTACTAAACAAGCCACGAAACAAGTCTGAACAGGCGAGTTCATTAGTCGCCGACTGCCGTAAAAATGGCACAGCGTTGGAGCGAAGATACTACTCGAAATAATATAACTTATAATTATACTTCAATGCGACAAACCATTAAGACAACCATCTGCGAACGTGTATTGATAGATCCGTAGATAAATGGCAATATTTCACAGAAAGCTTCTTGTTTTTGAGGATAGGTAAATTATCTTATAAGTGTGGATAATTTTTTGATAAATAATAATGGCAATATTTCACAGAAAACTTGTTAATATTGAGAATAGGTAAAAAGGTAGGTACACATTATCCTAGTGTTCATATGAATAATTATAAGTTACATTCATTTATCATTCCGTTTATTTAGTATAGTCAGTAAGGACCATGGAGCACAAAGTACTTATTTATTACCTAAATAAACTACAAAAATACATAGGTAACCATACAAAAATTTATGAAACCACAAAAATATAACAGGTATCCTATGTAAATTGGTATTCAGGAGCAATTTGGAGCATAAATCAATTCAATTAAGTTACAATTTTATCTGACAGACGGCAGCTCTCTCGTGTCACGCGAATGGTGTCCGTTTTGAAATATTCGTCGCTCTGTTCATTTTGACATACTAATGCACTGTGTTCGGACACTTTTCAGTTACTAATTCACTAAATCACTCGCCACTCTACTAAATCACTCGACCGGTCCGAACCGGCCTTAACACGTATGCAGTCATTTCACCAACGTCACCGACACAATCCAACAGAGGCGTCAGCTAGTTTGGTTCAGTTCTCGCAAACAACACATTCGTATTGTAAAAGCACAGATAATGTCAAAACCAGTTTCATAAATTATGAATGATACTAAATCATAAAGCTTCAAATATTGTTATACCTATTATATTCATAGAGTGGAGATCAAAATACACATTAATACCGCAAAAACCAAATACAATAAAAACCGATTGTGACGATCTTTAGTCATATTATTATGGAATGATCTATATTCGTTTCCAATATATTATTTCAATCTAGGCGTTGTGTTTTATTTTGATTACATTTTATTTTGTTTAAGGGTGCCATAACGCTTGACGTGGAAATAAAATCAGAAATCGACCCTCTAAGCACACACCTGATGGGTCTTAGCTACAATCCCTTCCCAAAGTTGGACGAATGCTCATATCAGTTGAAGATTGAGAATGATTCACAGGTAGGTACCTAACTGATTAAGCTCAATATATTATCATCATCAGCTGTGGTCTCTTTTCGGTCCCTAGTTCTTCACTGCGACGTACATCCACTGGACTATATGAGTTCATCTAACGAGAGGGTTTTAGGGTGCCACTGTGGCTGTTTAGTTACCCTGGGTACCACTATATGACCGTATTTCTCCAGCGTGTTTCTACTCCCGAATAATATTCCAGCCCTTTGGCATTTCATATTCTTAGCGAGTTCTATCACATCGCGTACTCTTGTCTGCTTTCTTATTCATCGGTTTATTTTGTAATCTTTCCCCAACATATTCCTACTCGCATTTTTTTAATTTCTCTTACAGTAAGAGTCTGTTTCACACGAATACGTAAGCGTTGGTGACACACATTGCTAATTACGGTTGAAACACTATGGGAAGTCACTTGAAGATGCAAGCACCCAAATGCACTCCACGCCAGTTTGATTCTGCGAATAATTTCATCATACCGTTAATTGAATTTTATTGTCCAAGATTGATGTGGTTTTTGACTCCTTTTGAGTGCCGTTGATGAGGATTTCTTCAGTTTAACATACATTGATATTTCAAAACACCCATTACTATTTTAATAATCACTATAAAAACAACTTGTGATGAGGTGTCAGATTTGGTAGTGATATGTGAACCCACGTAGGAGAGTTAGAATATATCCTAGTACAGGGGTGACAAACCTTTTAACGTACGCGTGCCAAAATTTCCCAAATATTATTTTTCGTCTGTGACGTGCCTAGTAGTTTTTCATAGGGAAAAAATGAAAATATATTTTTACAATTGAGTTCTTGAGATTCTATCTTTCGCCGTCTTTCCAGCCTTTTTATTCTTTGAATATTTTTTTCCATGTTCAAAGAAATCGTGAAAGCATTTTAACCACATTTCCTTCATATATTCTTCCATTTTAGCGATAATGTTTGAGGCAAAATAGCAATCAGCTGTTTGTATTTGACCGAATGTCGATAAATTTCATTAGGTTTGTTGATTGAATATTTTCATTTTTAATTACCTGATTGGCATTGTAAATCGATCATAATCAGAGGTTTATGAGACGGCTTCTCCCGCCGCCTGATGAGGTCAGTGCGATTATATTATGTGTGACGCATAAAGCCTAAGGACCGACCTATAAAATATATATTTACATTCATTTTACAGGCGTAATTCTTATTCTTGAAATTTGTAGTATTTGCATGCTATTTTTTATACAATGCGATCTGTCATTTACGCATTTCGTTATTTCCGTTTGCGCATCGATAGGTAAATATTATTCGTAAAAATAATATTAAAAACCGAAGAAAATACGCTTGGCAATGTCGTCATTAATTTTAAAATTATTTGTAAAACTTTTGTATTTTTTTAATAGGTCATTCGTTTTCTCTTCAAAATAAAACATTGGCGTGCCATGCAAAACCGTCTCGCGTGCCATAAGTTCGCCATCCCCGTCCTAGTATATTAAAAAAAATACTTAACACGCATGTGAAAAACCCTCATGTTTTTTTGGTTCGGAATGAATCATAAACCCAATAAAATACGTTTTAAATACACACAGCGATGTATTAAATTATGAATAGGTAGGACTAATAAATTGACAGAGGAAAAATGTTATAAAATGACTTTAAACATTTTGGTTTTGTCAGTCATAGAGAATTGTTATATAAACGTTTATTAAACTAAAATGACGTGTAATTTTTTTTCATTTGTTTTTTAGTAACGAAATAATAATGAATTTTGAAATTGGAATGGTTTCATATAAATAATTGAAAATGTTTCCTACGATTTTTATGTTTACTCGTGATATTTAATCATTAATTATCTACTATTGAACTAATATTTTTATATTTTTACACAGCGATGTGCCCCAGAAAGTCGTGTGGATGATGATGAACTGGCTGATAAGATGCCTCATCAGCTTATTGATTGCCATCAGCAAGATCAGTATATTAATCAGGACGATCTTACAAAATCTCTGAAGACTGCAACCAACAAAATACAAGATACGTCACGACAGTCTATGATTAATATTATTAAACAAAACATCAAGCAAGAGGTTTTGTTAATGGATTGTTCAAAAGTAATACAAATTAAGTTGAAACCCTTGAAACATTTTCGACGCCATTTTATTTGTCACATCTGCGATACAATTTATAGTTCTCTACAAGCTTTAAAAATTCACAAAACTGTTCACAATGATAGAGAAACTGATAAAAGTCAATGTAAATTGAAAAACCCCAACAAGGACCACGCATTCGTATGCGATGTCTGTTCATTTTCATGCACGTTGTCTAGCAAACTTAATAAACATAAAAAGACACATGTTCATAAATGCAGTATTTGCCCTTTCACATGCAAAACTTCCCGTCGTTTAAAAGTACACGAAATGACACATACTGGCGAAACTCCATATAAGTGCGATGTTTGTCCTTTTTCGTGCACTTCTTCTACTACATTAAAAAGACATAAAATGAGGCATTCTGGCGAAAAACCGAATAAATGTGAAGCTTGTTCATTTTCTTGTGCTTTAAAACACAATCTTAAAAAGCATAAAATGACCCATACTGGTGAAAAACCATATTTATGCGACGTATGTTCTTATTCTTGCAAAGCGGCTGATAAATTAAAAAGACATCAAATGAAACATATTGGTGAAATACTGTATAAATGCGATGAATGCTCGTATACATGCAAAAATTCTCGACTATTAGAAATACATAATGTCATGCACACCGGTGAAAGACCATTTAAATGCGATGTGTGCCACTACAGAACCTCGTGGATTAATAGTCTCAAGACACATAAAATGACACATACTGGTGAAAAACCATTTGAATGCGACGCGTGCTCTTATAAATGTATCAGAATCAGTCAACTAAAATTACATAAAATGACACATACCGATGAAAAACCTTTTCAATGCGATGTGTGCTCTTATAAATGTTCGCAATTGTATCATCTGAATGAGCACAAAATTACACATACAAGTGAAAAACCTCATAAATGCGATGTTTGTTCTTATAAATGTGTGCGGATTAGTCAATTAAGGTTACACAATATGACGCACACTGGTGAAAAACCTTATAATTGTGATGAATGCTCTTTTTCGTGCAAAACGTCTAATACGTTAAAAAGACACAAACTCACACATACTCGTAAAAATAATTTATTGTTATAATTAATAATATAAAAATCTACTTCGTGATAAATTATTATAAACACTCGTACAACCCTAAATAAAATCCATATAACAAAACTTCCTCTTCCCCTAAAACAGTTTTAAATAGTTTTCGGATTTGATAGCGCCTACGAAATTAATCATCTAATGAACTTAAAATATATGACGCTAAATTAGGCACCAAAGATTATTGATGTGCAAATACCAAAACAAGTGTACTTTAATAAGGTGGCTACAAGACCGATTCTGCGTGGCATTTTGTCGTGTCAGTTGTGTTTTTGTCGTGACAAACTGCTGCCACATGAATAAATTTAATTTACCTGACAATGAAGTGTAATGTTGTACTATTTCTTACAATATTTATTATTTTATGCACTATTAAGTCAGCAACTATAGGTATATGTATACATCTTCCCGCAAACAACCTTTACAATTGTTTGTAAACTTTTCCACGTATGGAAATTCTCATATATAAATGAGACGTCTATTACAAAAAGCGACAAGTCCACAATTCAATATTTTCGGGAAACAACGTTTTTATGTTTCAAGTTTCAATTATTTGTTTTAACGTGAGATTATTTTTTCCGTTGTATTCCATGTCGAAATTAGAACCAAATAGCAATTTGTTTCAGCCGATAAACTCTTAAATGTAATAAATATAGGTTAAATAAAATTGGACGTAGCGCTACTTGTACCTTACTTTTAAATTTATTCCGCATAAGGCTCTGATTCACAGGCACTGGTAGGAAACTCAACGCATCTTGACAGTTGCTAACGACGATATCTTCGTTAGTAGTTTGTGCGCTTTAATCAAAAATTCATTTCACGATACTATCATTGCGCTTCTGGTAGAAAGAGTGAACTTTTACTGCTAAAAATGTCTACACGTCAGTGTTTTTACACAAGGTTTTTTTTATCTGTGGTGAAACAATATAAAATATGGGCATTGTTGTATGTTTTTAAATTGTTATTATATAGGTAGTAGTTTTATTATAATAAAACAGGCTTTAGCAGTAAAATTGTACTGACAGTTCTGATAATGTAAAACTGAAAAATCTAGTAATTCATTCTGAATGTTCGGGAAAATATTGTGAATATTATGTTATTTTATGGCTGGTATGGTATTATAAGATATCCCAAATTCATGTAAAATATCCAGAGGGATTTATTTTTATGGGTAGGTATAGCTTTAATATTTCACCGTGAAAGTTAATTATGATTTACAATTACCTATTGGTAGAGTTGAATTTTCACATTTTTTGTAAAGTTTCATATTAAAATAATAAAATCAAGAGTGAACAACTGGAAGTTTAAAACAAATCGTTTGTAAAATTGACAATGACTGAATGCTTCGTATTTCTTCGACCGAGCACAGGACGAACCAGTCAATTGTCCAGAGACGCCAGATAAAGGAGCAGCTCTCGACAGAATATCTGAGACGCATTCTGCAGTTTTTTTGGACATATTGTTCGGTGCGGACCGATGACCTGGAGAGACAATTGGTTGTGGGTAGCCTCCAAAGAAAGCGAAGCAGAGGAAGCGCGTCGGCGCGCTGGAGTGACCAAGTTTACTGAGAGTTTTGGTGGCTAGGGTTGTCACAATCCTCAGCCATGACTGAGGTCAGCCATGTTAGGTGATCCATAATAAATGTATCACATTTAAAATGTAAATAAAATTCTTGATAATGAATAGGTAATTTTTATTAACATAATGCATTATAATAGTTTGACCTTAGAATGCACGATTTTTATTTTCATCTATAGGTAATATTTCACGTCCTTTCTGTTTCTTGAATGGACGATACACTGCATTAAAAAAATGTTTCGCTGTACTGAGTTTTTATTTATAATTATATAAATTAGCGGAATAGAATTCTGACCGCAACTAATATACCGTATTATAAATTACCCCTAACACCTGTCAAGGAAATGTTATCATGGAATGATTTAAGTAGGAGGTATTGGAGGTGGGTAGGAATGTATGGATGGGGAGGGAATTGGATAGGGATAGCATGAGACTCGGGGGAAATGGTGCAGGGTCGTAGGTAGATTGACTTTTACCTCTACAGACCTCAGTTACCTGTCCGGTTACTTCACTCATTCGTGTGCTGTTCCTAAATTAATAAAAATGGAATTAAAATGAAATCTCGGTTTGAGCGCCACTCTATGATGATGCATAGAGTTAATAGTGATAAGGATAATTAAATAAAAAGCAAGTAAAGAAATTTCAACAAATGTATAATTATTGCATAAGTTTAACTTGCGGGCGACATTGTATAAAGTTGTATGATTTATGAAATGAGTCACGAGCGCCTAACACAAATGTAATAATCAGACAAAGTTAGAATTAAAATAAAAAGCTAGTTCGGTGGATCGTAACATAAAAAGAACAAAAATCAATACCAAATACAAAAATAGGCTCGTCAGTTTCCATCGCGGTCCTCGAATCCTTCCAGGACGGAATCGAGGAGTGCGTCTTCAAACTTGCCGGGTCCATGGGGTAACTTCGATCTCCTGGCCTGTTGGGGACGTCCTTCAGTAGGCCTTCATCAACGTCTCCAAAACGTCAGGAAATCAAGGCCATGTGCCCCGGTTCCCGGGACTTGGAACTCGAGAAACACGTCTGCTTCGTTTGAAGGCTTAAAACTGAGAGAGTGCTGCCGCTTCGCCTTTTCGTTCTCAAGCCGCTTTTTTGTTAGCGCCGGAAATAGTTTCACGAACTGCGTACAGACTATCCGGCGTGATCCTGTCGATGTTTTGCGTAGTTGCCATCATCAAAAATAGTGTTGTCATGTTATAAAATAATATGACAATGTATTTTTCGATCTTTTAAGAATTTGTCATTCTGTGGAATTTTATGCAACCAGAATCCAGATGATAAATAACTACAAGATATAAAAAACTTTTTATATACAACGTTTTTAAATTTTCTGTTGAATTATTATGCTCAATATGCTCAAACTTGTACTTGATATGAAGAAAATAAAAAAACAAACAAATAATATAGAATTCTGAAATGTCATTTTGATTTCCATAGTAACGCACGTATATATTAATAATTTAGTTGCTAGGACCACTCCCTTAGCAACCAATAATAGTCTTTTACTTTTTACGGATTTTTCTGAAATAACTTTCCATACAAAACAGAATTGACTGAAAATATATTCACTTACTTACTTAAAGATGGCTAAAAGTATTAAAAGAATGCATTGGCATCGTGTTCTGATATATTCTAAAAGTTTCAAATGTCTAGCTAGTCGTGAAGTTAGTTAAAAATCGATTGCAAGATTTGTACTGGACAAACAAGAATACGAGTTAATAAAAACGTTGTAAAATTGCATTGTTTATTGTTAAAGATTTTTCAGAGTACCTACTTTTGTGTCATTTAATGCCACATGATCGTGAACATAAAACCTGCATTCTAATGGCTATTCTCCAGACCTTTTATGTAATGTTAGTATACTAGATTAAGTACCTACCTACACGAGTAATCACTTTCAGACAATATTTAAATGGTTTTTCACCGGAGTGGATCATTTTGTGTTGCCTGTAAACAAGTGCAGAAGATCAAAATGTATCAATTCATGGTTAAAACTTAATTAATCTTGGGTCCGCCAGTAATGTGTTGTTAAACTTAGTTCATACTTACTGACTTATCTCACGTTTTTGTCTAACCCTGTGGGTCTATTCTATACTTACCTAGTGATAAAGGGATAAATATTATCAATCTTAAGGTAGGTTTGTATCAAAATATTAGCACTTATTGTAATAAGTTACAATAAATTGGTTATAATTGTTGCACTTCTCTTGCTGGTGTTAAAATATAGAACTTATTGCAACAATTACAACCAATGTATTGTAATTATTACAATAAGTGCTAATACTTTGATTCAAACTTAACCTAAGTTTGATAATATTTATCACTTTAGCGGTCGATAAGTATAGAATAGATCCACAGGTGTTGTTTTCAGAACACGGATAGTACAAAAATAATAATAATTGTTTTTATTTTAATCAGGAATTGTTTAAATTACTTTCTGGTTGTACGCAAATGAAACTCTTCGTATATTTAAATATATTGTTGTATTTTCTTTTATGTTCATGGTACACGTCACATTAGTTACACAATTTATAGTCATAGTACCTAAACCGTAGTTGGGCCACATTTGGGGAGCCACTGGTTTTATTTTATTATAGCAACACTGTATAGGTAGTTTAAATAATGTTCGGATATTATTTAATATCACTGGCTTGTTACAATATTCATTTACTTAGGTTTATAATACTATTCGAGTAATATTCGATGACTTAATAAATTATAAGTAATTTATTTTATAAATAATAATGCTTGATCGTGAACACTTAATTATTAAGTTGATTATTTATTTAAAAAATACACGTTGAGTTCATAACAAATTATTAATTCAGGGCGTTCACAACATGACATTTAGAATAAAAAGTACAAGTAATCAGTTTGTAGTTGTCAGTATATTATTGATCAAATTTTTTAATGTATCAAATTATTCGACCCAGAGAATCATATTCCACTAAACAACTTTTATCTGTATCATCAGATTGAATGGCGATATGAATTACGCTATCGCAATGGAAAAGTATTTGAATATCCATTCTCATAGTATCATATTATATTATGACTGTAATAATAAATAAAATTCACAAGCTACTCGTATTTAAACCGCTTACTCGTTCAATATAATTATGTATGGGAATATAATGTTTATGTTTTAATTTTTACTGTATAAATAACAAATAATGATTTATCAAAATGTCACTCGAAGATATGTTTTCAGTCTGTTACCATGGCAGTCTCTATATCGCTTCGCTCATCTGATTGTGCCGAGATGCGGACCTCGGATCCGTATCTATCATAAGTTCAGCATTGTAACATGAACTGCTGTAACATACTATTGTACCAACCATTACGCTGCCAATAAAACTCGCTCCTGCATACATCTTCGACTTCTTCATCGTCATCCTCGACACCCAAAAGTTAGAGAAAAAAACAAGGCAAAAAATAGTTTATTATATATTTCGTTATACAGTCACGTAGTTACGCTAAACTTGACTTGACTAGCTTAAACGATCAAAAAAAAATTGTACTTGACATGTCATATTGATTTCCATAGTAACGCACGTATATATTAATAATTTAGTCGCTAGAACCCCAGACCCCTAGCAAACAATAATGGTGTCGAAATAACTTTTCATACTAAACAGAATTAACTGAAAATGAATTTAAATCTACTTAAATATAGCTAAAAGTATTCAAAAAATGCATTGGCATCGTGTTGTGATATATTTTAAAGTTTAAAATGTCTACCTAGTCGGGAAGTTAGTTAAAAATCGTTTGCAAGATTTGTACCGGACAAATAAGAATACGAGCTAAGAAAAACGTTATAATAAACAAGATTTTACTAAATACTTTTATTAAGTATATTCATTTTTAAATTAATGTTTTTAATGCGATGGATGTGCTTGTTTCTTAACACAAAGTGCTCTTTTTTTCTACTAAACGGGGTCGATATTTGGATTTCATTGCAACTAATGCAGAAAATCCCGTTTCGCATAAAAATATGATGTAACGAATGGTATAGCAGTACCTACTTTACTTACAACTTGCATTGCTTTTCTTGACAAAGTATTATATTATTTCTTCACTTAGATTCAATCAAAATTGAACTAAGGTTTTTGTTCGAATGAATTATCGCATGATAATTCTATCAATTTTTTTCCTTTTCAATAGTAGTCTATCCAAATGCATCATCGTTCATTGACAAATGGATTCTATCATTTGCCCCACATTCTGAAGCGGGCCCACCTACCTATTGCTGAGGTTAAGGGCAGTGTGGTGCTCGAAAGTAGTGTTTCCTAAATTTTACATGGGAGTTATCATTTAAGTACCTACCTATAGCAATCATCACGTAGGCATCACATCAAATCGAATTGCCCAACTACACATTTAAAATATTTAATAGTCTTGAAACAAAGTACTTTTTTTAAACTATTGGATGTGTGATGTTTGTTATGCTCGGGCCCCAGGCTCTTTATAAACTATGGATTTGCAAACTGCAAACCTGTGGCTACATTAATTTGTGTTAAACTTTTTGCGCCTACCAGTTTGGAAATCGATGTTGTACACAATATTATAATTGGCGCCTAAAAATAATGTACGAGGCAATAATTTTACTTTAATTTTCGTCGCCTCCGTTGATTGTTGGCTCTGCAAAGTCGTTCGGAGTCTGAAAATTTGGTTAAAATGAAATATCGGCCGTCAATTTGGTTTATCCAATAGCAATGGGTGCAAGCTCTCCGGTCTCTCAGAGTTATTCTTGATCGGTTGTGGAGGTCTCCAGGATATCCGGCATCACCCGCCGATAGCGACTCTTGTGGTAAGCCGCCTGGTTTTCTCTAAGGGAGACGTCTGTGTTACTACGGAAGTTGAGCCCTCGTAAAGGCACGGGGTTGCGTTCGGTTTTCCACTCTCTTGGTCGGAATATTTCGTAACCTAGGAAGGCCTTGCTTGGTGTCATGCCAGTTGCGGCGTTCCACTGTCTTCTCAGGGCACTGACTAATGCTGGTACGCGGGTGTCCCAAGTGGTCTGATTATCTCCCGTCAGGTGAGTGTGGAGGCCTTTTTTTATTTCACGATACAGTACGTAGTACAGGCCGGTCCTATGTTGGGCCCCCCACCGAGTTATTGCTTGACGCCAACTGGGGTGGGAGAATTCTGACAAGCCGCTTGTCAGTATTACTCGCGGGTACCCGTACCGTTTCCACACTTCGCTCTCCAGTATTGGTATGATTGCACCGCTTGTAGCCTGTTTTATGGGGAAGGCTTCGATCCATCGTGTAAAGGCATCCGACACGACCAACAGATATTTGTTAGAATTCTCGGTTGTGGGGAATCGTCCCATAAATTCAATGGATGCCATTTCCCATGGATATTTTGCAAAATGAGTAACCTGGTGATTTCTTAGGTCACGATATGTACTACAAGTGTAACAACATTCTTTACATTTTATTGGGTTTTCTCCAGAATGAGTCTGTTTATGTTTTTTAAAGGAACTAAAATATATAGAACAAAAATTACATTTAACATCTTTAAATGTTCTATCACCAATATGTTTCATTTTGTGGCATATCATCTGAGTTGGTACTGTACAAAAATAGCTACATTTTTCGCAATGTAATCTCGAAGCGTTCTTTTTTTTCACCAATGTTTTATGTAGAGCTTTGTGGAGATTTAACAATGCCAACGATGCAAAAAAATTAAAACAAACACAACACACAAAATTTTCTTGATAAAAACTGGTATTTTCTACCCTTATGACAGCTTCTCGTAGTAATTCAGGGTGTGTATTCTTTTCATTTTCTTTTATGATTTCTTTCTTGATATCCTGTTCGTCAATATCAACGTCATCATTAAGTTCTTCTACATTTGTTAACTTCCACGACGGTCTGGAACTCGGGTCGTTCACCGTAATGGTGTTTACAGATCTTAACTAAAAAAAAGTATATACATGCAATAAATATTATAATACAGTGAAAACCAAATTTTACGTTTATGAAGAGAATGGCCAAATAAAACGTAAAAAAACTTAAATAGCGTAAAAATCATTAAATTTGGTTTGATGTATTTTTTGGCTTGTCGTCTCGCTATGGACGATCTACCAATGGAGTTGCGAAACTGCACTAACAACCTACAGCAAACTATTTTAAATGACAGCATTTTTTTTATTCTGCTTCTTATTGTGCCATCCACTAGCGGAAGTTGGCCACCATCAAGGCGATCTTATCTTTGTCGCCTGCTACCCGGAACAGTTCAGTGGAGCTGCACTCGTACCAATTACGGAGGTTCTTAAGCCACGAAATGCGGCACTGTCTTCTGCTACGCTTCCCATTGTTTTTTTTTTTTTATTAAAATCACCGTATTCCGGACCCTTGCAGAATGCGTTTTTCGTATGCTTGAAAAAAGGCACCTTTTCCTAAATATATAGATCAATAGTAGCGAACCTATGGCACGCGAATGTTATATTTTGAAAAGAAAAATTATACCTATATTATTAACAAATTTGCATTGTATAAAAAATAACAGGAAAAAACTCTTCAAGAATAAGCATTACGTTCAAAGGGAATATATAAATTCATAGGTAGATCCTTAGGCTTTATGCATCACAGTGTCAAATAATATTACCGTACTAACCAGGCGGTGGGAGAAACCACGCCGCGAACCTCTGATTTTGATCGATTTACAATGCTTGAGACCACTATAGCGAGAGACTGCCTCATCTGATCGAAGCAATTTGTGAGTGAAGAACCAACTTAAGTAATACAGTAACAAACAATTTTCATTATTACCCACAAAAATGGCTGTAACAAATAAGAAACAAAAACTTGGTGGAGATTGTAGTTGTAATTCTTGCAAGACAGTTTCAAAATTGGTGAAACTAAATGTATGGCGTAATTGAAAAAGTGATTAAGATATTTGTGTGCTATCTTCTGTAAGTGAAATCTACATTATAATTTTAATAGGATTCTGAAAAACTATTTCTTTCGATAAAAACTGCTCGGCACGTCGGACAGCTGAAAAACTAATTTTTGGGAAATTTTAGCACGCGTATGTAAAAAGGTTCGCGAACCTTGATTTAGATGGTCTTCTTACCACTTTTTTGAGCAACGTTCTTAACTACTGGCGTGATTAACACGTGTCTAAAACATATAGCAACTGGATTATATTCACAGCCAATATACTCGATCCAGGCGGTGCTCATGGTGCAGTGGGTAAGGCACTGGCCTTCCGCTTGAGCGTTCTGAGTTCGATTTCCAGTGAGAACACAATATTTATGTGTTTTTCTCAAAACCTGAGTGTTTGTTATTGTCCAAAATTAATAACAACTACCTTGTACGAAAAAGCAGGAACATGGTTATTAATAGTTCTAAAAAAAATATACATATATATATATACGCGATCCACTTAATTTAATAGTTAAAAAATACGATAGGAATTTCCATAATAAAGGGTGTTTTTTAGCGGTGTACAACTTACTTTAAAATGAAATAAGACACATAAAAATTGTACTAATGGACATGTTATTGGCTTTATTCGAAAGATAATTTTATGCCATTAATATTAATATGCCGCGGCTGGCTCGAAAAAGAGGCAATCTGGAAGTCCAATTTTCGACCACTTTATCGAGCAGCTGGGGCCATATATCGGCGATAACGCGGCGAATGTTGGCTTCCATGTCGTGTTCGTCTCTGGTTTATCGGTGTAGACTAACAAATTTACATATTAACACAGAAAATAATCTAAAGGTGTTAAATCACACGATCTTGGAGGCCAATTCACAGGTCCATAACGCGAAATTATGTGCTATTCGAATGCTTCCTTCAACAAATTGATTGTGGCACGCGTTGTGTGGCATGTTGCGCCGTCTTTTTAAAACTACAGCTCTTCCAGGATAATGCCATTTAATTGGGTAAAGAAAAGGTCAGTAATCATGTATCTATAGTACTCTCCATTGACTGCCACGTTCTGGCCGGCATCATTTTTTAGAAATATGGAGCAATGATTCCACCGGCCCATAAAGCACACAAAACAGTGGCTTTTTGTGGATGTACCGGCGTCTCAATAATGGCTTGTAAATTTACTTCGCAACTTTGCTAATAGACGTAGCCATTCTACCAAATATGAGCCTAATTGCTGATTAAAATGTTGTGGTGAAAATGAAGTGAACTGAACCACGATTTTCGAAATAAATTTGAACAATTTGCAACCGTTGTTCTGACGTAAGTCTATTCATGTTAATATGGGAAACTAAATTGACCACAAACCAGCTGTCAGCTGTCAAATTGGCTGTCGCTGGAAAAAGTTTTGCCAGTTTGCAGCACCTACGGTGGTCTGGTTGGTAGAGCAGTATCTGTAAACCATGAGTAACAAATGCAATCCCGCGGCTAGTAAAAGTGCATGTTGTTTTTCAATGTATGTTGGATTCATATCATAATGGGTTGGGAGAGTGCTACCTACCATTTCTTGCAATGAAAATGGTCAATTCTTGGCTTAGGAGCGAACATGGCAATTTTATTTTCCTACCTGATTTACTGGCCTGTATTCCGAATGCGAGCAACCCGGTTGTGTGTCTTCATATTTGATTTCAACAAGTTCATCCTTGACATCGATTCGTCTATTGTCAAGGTTATTTTGAATGTACTGAAAATACAATAAGTACATTATAATATGATATTACCCCCAATGCCTAAACCACCTTGGGAGAATTCGAATGTATTCCAATACCTAATGGTGCAAGTAACACATTTATTGTCTCAAGTCAATTCATCTCACGTGAATAGTCAAAAAAGACGAGTCTAAAACTCCAGTATCTAGCTAATGTAATCAATGGCGGCTCGCTGACGGCAAGACTGGAATCTCCGTTTCAAAATCGAGGAGACGCGACATGCTAGTCTCTCAGTTGCCAGCAAATGTCTATGGTTGCCAGTCAGCCATTACACAGTGGTACCGATGTCAGTAGATTTGATGAAAAATCATATTTTCTTACCAAAATTGGTAGCACTGAACAATATGATAACAAGCCAAGACGTCAAAAGTGAAAGATGGGCGAACCGATTTTTAATTTAAAATGTGTGGCAGATGTTGAGAAATACTCCTGCCTGTATAATTGATTACAGGCTGCCAGAATATTCCCGTAAATAAATTAGGTACGAAAAAAAGCTTAGAAATAAGCAGAAAGACAATGGGTTTGACAGTTTGAGGTTATGAGATTATTATATCAAGTGAGTTCCAGTAGCGCAGACCAGTTAAGGTCCTCCTCCCACGGAGCAACTGAAATGAGATGGAACTGGAACTAAAATTCTAACCAGTATCTAGCTAATGTATTTCAATGGTGGAATCTCTGTCGGTCGCGAAGAAGTTTCCAGTCACCGTAAAACAGTGGTTCCAATTTCAGTAGATTTGGTGAAAAATCAAAATATTTTCTTACTAAAATTGGTAGCACTGCGTAACAAGCGTCATGATATAAAAATCATAACAACCCAATACGTCAAAAGACCAAGATAAACAAAATTGAAATAACCTAATTGTATTCGAATAAACGCAGCAGCGTGCGTGTTGTCGGTTTTTGTACAAAGCGGCTGATGGTCCAGTTTGACAGTTTGAGGTTATGTGATTATTATTTCTAGTTAGTTTCAGTATCTAGCGCCGTGTGCAAAACATCACATTGGCCAGTTTATGAGTTCCTCCAGAAACCAGTTCCATCAGATTTCAGTTGTGCCGTGGGAGGAGGGCCGTAGAGTTCCATTCCCAACCAGTTCCGTCGGATTTCAGTTGCTGCGTGGGAGAAGGGCCTAACGTTAAAGACTATAGCGGTTGATCATAGCAGCAGTAGGCGTACACTGGGACTATCAATAAGACAGGTAGGTAGCGGGAGAAAGCTTAGCGGATGAACCAAAGACGAGTCAATGAGGTAAGGTAAGGAACGTATCGTTGGTTCCATGAATAAATAATATAACATGCAGAAACGGAATGATGACAAAACAGAACACCGATAAATTCAATTTCCAAAATTCACAATAGATACGTTCGATTATCTACATCAAAATTGAAATAAATATGAAATACTTAGGCACTCAATTTTTCTATTTTGTAGGTAGATATCTAAACGTGATTGAGTGATTTTGCAAAATTTATTATGTGTGATATTTTTGACAACATTGCTTGAATACACTGGTTATTTTTCAAACATCCGTTACCTATTTTACGACAATAATAATAGCTATTTTATAATAACGACAAGCACAGTGCAAATACCAATCTAAATACTATAATTAACACCCCACGCCATGTCAAATCGTACCTACAATAGATAAATTTAAAAAACAAGTATATTATTTTGAATATAATAGTGTGTAGATTAGATAATGATGTTTTCTAAGCGGATGAAACCGATCATTACGCAAATATAATATCAACCAATTCAATTACCTACTAAGGATATTGTTTAAACTCTAATAATAAGACTATGTAATAATGTCAAAACGAACTAACCTTATCTAAATCAATCGGTATATCCATTGCTGGCGAATTATTTACAGTATTTATAATCGGTGAAATTGATACATAATTTCCTTCCAAGGCAATTGAATAATTCCCAATTTCATTTCCGAAATAACCACATATTTCTTTTGGAAACACACTTTTTTTTGGTTCACATAGTATATCGCTGGCGTCATTTGTCGATTCTCTCTGAGATTGTTTATCCTAAGAAATCACAATATTATGTATAATATTATATAATACAGATATTATCGATTGACTAATAACAAACACTGATTTATCAGGTGTGTTTATAATATTTAATAAACCATGAAAAACTAACCGCGGCAGCGTGGTTGAGATCATCTGCATACTTTTGTGTGATGAGAGTATTTGACTCTGGATTATTTCCCTGTAAGGACTCATGGAACCATGGATGCCCCTCTGCATCAGGTTCGAAGTCACCCCCTTGACGTTTTACGTCCATTCTACGCATTGAAGGCGTTCGTTCTCAAAGAATATCGTGCCACACTCCTGTCAGACCAATATTATTTGGCAGCCGTGATTATAGCTGACATAGACAATGATTGCTAACGCCATAGACAAAATATAGTAAGTACCTAATTAGAATTATTATGGAAGAGTTTTACATTATATTAGGGATATATTATCATATTCGCACAAATAGACTGTATTCATAAAGCGCGGACATAATTTTTAAAAAAATGTTTGTCACATTGGAAATGGATGATATTCACCACAACTACTGTCAAAAATGTAATGATCGATTTGCACTAGGTATGGAAAAAGTAATGTTCACGCATCAATATAGGAGGTACCTACCTACTATTGTGGCTAATTAATAATCCTAAATGAATACCTACCTACAAACACTATGAAAAAGATGTACTTACAATGATTTTAAACTTCGCTCCTAAGCCGAGCATTGTAATTGAATTGTAGGTAGGTACCGATATAATTTTAGTAATTTTGACAAATGTAAGGAAATATAAATTTTTAATCTGTCGTATCTCGTACACTCACGAACGCTCCAGCTGTTAATGGCGAGCCACTCTCACGCGACTGCTCGATTAGATTATAATGTGCTGCTGATGTGGCTCCTGGGTCATAAGAACATCATATTTTATTTTCAATAAGTTGATACAGGTTACAACTAGGGTTGCCAACTTTTTCTGTGACGATTCCAGGACAAAAAGCTCAAAACTGAACATGATCATCATCATTAGTCAGCCATTACCTAGTTTTTGGGGAAACCTTTAATGCAAGTATGAAATTTTTTTATTACAACGTTTTTTCTTAACTCATATTATTATTTGTCCGGTAAAAATCTTGCAATCGATTTTTAACTAACTTCCCGACTAGCTAGACATTTGAAACTTTTAGAATATATTATCAGAACACGATACCGAAGCATTTTTCATTTTTTAAGTAGGATTGAATTCATTTTCAGTTAATTCTGTTTTGTAAGAAAAGTTATTTCGACACCATTATTAGTTGCAAGGGGTCTGGGATCCTAGCAACTAAATTATTAATATATACCTACGTGCGTTGCTATGGAAATCAATATGACATTTCGGTATTATTTCGCTAGTTAAGTCAAGTTTATTTATGATTCAACAGAATATTTAAAAACTATATAAGTAAAAAGTTATTGTTATCTTGTAATTACTTTAATTTTAACTATTATAGCAACTTAATTAGGTGCATACTTTTTTTTTTTTTTTTTTGGACCATGTCCGATCCTGATAGGATCATATGGGCCTCCACAGAGTGGAGGTTTGTATTGACAGATTTTGTTTTTTACGAGAAATGGATGTCAGCCACTTGCTCAACCTATTAGGTCCATACCCTGACACACACAAATTGAAAAACAATATGTGTACTTGCCAGACCCAGGATTCGAACCTGGGACCTACGGCTTTATAGTCCAACGCTTATGCCGCAATACTTATAGGTATTACATAATAATAAATATTTTTTTATGAGTTTTTCCAATAATATTTTTTCTCACTTTTTGCTGCAATCACCAATAATTCTTTCGCAAGTGAGTTCATATTTAAAAAGTTAGCAAATTTTGCACACGATTCACCATCTAGTCATATTTGCAATTCAGCCTTTACAAAGTCGATATTCATTTTATTTCCTCTGGCCTTCGTCGACACACTGTTCATATGACTAAATACTCTTTCGGGGTAAGCATTACTCGCAGGGATGGACAAAATGAAAGTCACAACAGTTTCAACTGCTCGACCGATTTTTCATGCTTTTTAAAATACTCTGCCCATCGTTTTGCTCTTTGTTCAGAGCAGGAAAAACCAATCGAAGATCTATATATTATTCATTATTATAACGCATCGACGTCAATTAAGATTTGTAATATATTTGGGAAAAAAGTCAATACAAAACATTCTTTATTTTTTATTTTGGCGTAGGTACATTGGAAGAACGTTCAACGGATTTACACGATGTCAATTTTGGAATAGTTTTCTGTAAATTTCCGCGACAATTTAGCATTTATCCGGGATCAGGGACAGCGATTCCAATTCCGGGACAATCCCGGCCAATCTGGGACGGTTGGCAACCCTAGTTAAAACAGCCTACCTATACAATAAGGTATGCTTATAATATTGTGATTTTCACTTCCCTCTGAGTTACGCAAAACAAAAACTAAACGAAGACACCATAGAGCTATGGAACCACAGATACACAACATCCGCCACAGGATCAATAACGCAGAAATTTATTCCGAACATAAACTGTGCCATCACTCTTGCCAGGAACTTAAAAATATCACACGAACTCACACAGATACTAACAGGCCACGGAGCGGTGCGAGCTTATCTAAAAAGATTTAAATTGAGGGATGACGACTGTTGTCCATGTGACGGCAACACGTCTCAAACTGTGTGGCATGTCATCAACGACTGCCCTATACTGAAAAGGAAGCGATGGACTCTCAGGACTCGATGTAGACAACATAATCACGAAATTGACCTCCAAGAGCCTCACGAATCACTAAACAATAGAACAACACAAGAACACTACACAAAATATTTAATCCTGGCCATAAAGAAACTTAAAGATATAAATGGAGGCACCTAATTAGCCCCACATCAATGCAACTAACCCACCCAACCACCTTGTACGAAAAAGCAAGGGCATGGTTATTATTAAAAAAAAATATTGTGATTTTACTAAAGCACGACAGAGTAGCCGAAGAATAGAAACATAAAAGATAGTCGCAGACATGGTCAGAAAGTAAAGGATCACAATCATGGCCCCCACAAAGGGGGGCTGACAGGGCTCTGGCCTGGGGGCCCGGGCTCAGGAAGGGCCCGGCGTGGCGAGTCGATCAGATAAAGTGATATAAATATACATCACAAATCCTCTCTTATAGTAAAAAAGTCGCCTGCGGGGTTATTTTCCTTCAGAGTGTTAATATTTAAAATAATGTGTTTGTACGATACAATTTGTATGTATGTATACTCGACAATTCTATATTTCAAATGGATGTTTTAAAATATAAAAATATACACATTAATTTTACCGCGTATCTAATTTGGAAAAAGCTGCTGTGTAGCGTCACACTGCCTTTATCCTTAGCGATAGGTAGGGGGCCCCGCCAAAGATCCTAGCCTGGGGCCCGCTTCAGGATGTCGGGGCCATGGTCACAATAATAATGCTAATTTGATTCTGAGGGCAAAGCATAACATGCCTCTCTCGACCTGCAGTCTGAAGTGCATCATCCGCTAACACACTACTTCGGGTCTTCATGAAATTTTACAGTATTTTGCTTGAACTGGAAGAATTATTTTTTAGGCGATAATATTATGGTTATATAATATACACTGAATGATGAAGAGAATAGGTAGTAGAGACACTTGTATAGGCGGGTAGATGGATTCCAGTTCAAAACAACCATAAGTGCTAAAATTGTGATTTCTTGTTTTAAATGCAAAATTTTTCGTAGGATTCACATAATTATATTGTAAAAACACCACTGCTGCTAGTCACTCCAATTCATTTTTGATGCTTAGTATATTTAACAAATTTAAAATATTGACAATAAAAAAACAACACATGTCGCGATATGTTCTTTTTTCACTCAAGTCAATGGGTAATGTTAAGTGCAAATCAACCATAAGTGCAGTTGCGTTGTTTTTAGTCTATGAAGTAACTATTACGCGGGAAAAATCGCGACAATATCCAACTGTCGGTTGGTTAGCGCACGGAACTGTATAATTCATTTACATTTATATTGCAATATTATCGTTATTATCAGAGAAAAATTGTGTCCAGAGGACGATACATGGTAGAACTTTGCCAGAGTATGGAAATATTGTAATAAAAGTAGGTACATAACTTTTGGTAAACAGCATATACCCATTTCTGGTAAGATCATTGCAACTAAGTGTGTCAAAGGCACTTGCAATGATAATTGTAAACTAAAGTGTAAAAATAAATTATCACATCAATGTCAAGTTGTCATCAATACAAAGTTTTGGGAAATGGGAGAACATGTTAGACAACGTAATTTTATCGTGACCCATACTTCTGAAGTCTTACCAAAATATAGACGCATAAAGGAAGGTGTGCCCAACCGAAAACCAAATTTTTCATACCAATTGACATGGGACAGTAACATGATAAAGGTATGCAAGACATTCTTTATGAAAACATTAGACATTGGCAGGGCTTTTTTTTTAAAAAAAAGGTGCCGGAACTCACTTCATGTCAAGCTTTTTACTAAATAAAATTATATTCAAATGTCACTTAAATGAAATTTAAAGGAGCTATGCCACGAAGCGAACAAAAAAAGGTTGATTTTTACGATAATTTTTTATTTTAGTCAAAACAAAGCTACAGAAACAATAAAATACATACATTATATTTGAAATATATTGTACAAATAAGACTAAATAAGACTAACTTTAAAATATAATTGTAAATACATATGTAATGTATTTATTTATGAACTTGAATAAAAGTTTAGAGTGATTTCCAAAGTTTTTCCAATTCTCGTCTGATACATCATCTCGATTCCTTTTCTTAGTGTTAGAGTCTAAGGCCGAATGTCTTCCTTTAAGTAACCACCTATCAACATATTTTGAAGGATCGAAAAGTGTCAAGGGTGGTCCCACGAGTTTGATGAACAAGAGTGCCGAAACTGTTTTAGTGTTTAACGAAGCTCTTGTTGGGGTAATAATAAGATTCATTTGCGAAAACCCCCGTTCACATTCACTTGAAGAAATGGGAATAGAATTCAGAGCATATACCAAACGCAAGAGTTTTTCAGAATATGTCTTTTCGAGAATGTATTCGCGAAATCCACGAATCATTTCTCGTTCATCTAGTTGTAGCCTGATCGAAATGTTTCTAATTTCCATCTCTCCAAATGTCAACCGATTATCAATGTCTTCAGGCCAATATTTTTGGTCAAGTACGCGAGCCCAAAGTGCAAACTCAACATCTTTATTATCTAGCAGCCTTTTTTCAATTGACGTTTTCAACGTGGAATAAAATATTTTCGGATCAATAGGAGGATCATTTTTAGAAACTTTTTCGTGAAGTAAACCTCCACGAAAATGCAGATTGCTTATAGCAGCTGCAGCACATTTATAATAGGGTCCAAAATTCTGTTTTCTTTCTTCAAAAACTTGAACGAGTTCATTTATTTTTCGATCAAGAGTTCCAACGTTTCTGCAAATTGTGCAGCCAAGTTTCATTTTGTGTACGTTCAACCATTCGTTTTTGAGCAAAAATCGTTTTTTTGATCTAATGACCAGCAGTCTGGCCAATCGTTTTGAGTTCGACCTTGATCCCCGAGATCAGCTAGAGATGATTCAGGAACATCTACATGTACCGATATTTCCATATCTTCTGTCATCGTTTCTGTTTTGAGCTTTTTATTTGCGGAATCGGCGCCGCTGCCGGTGGTTGAGAAGTAACAGGAAATTTTTTTCATATTTAAACTTGGGGTTGCACTAAATAATATATAAAATAGTTGCACAACACGTAATCGTAACACAAACTGACTAAACAAACGTAAATAACAATATACGCAGATGCTGCCATGCGATAAACGTCAAACTGTCAAAATCATAATACGCAGCATACGTATGAAGCTAGTTACATACGCATGTTTGCTATTTAAACTATACGGTTACTTCACTAACACTAACACGCCAACATTCAAAATGGCTTCCACCTGTACCTTATTTTATCATTTTAACGAATTATTATTGTAATTACTTAAGCGCAAATATTTTTTCGTTTAATTGATTTTGAAATAAAACCGTGAAAAAAGGTGCCGGAACGCCGTTCCACCGCGTTAAATGGAAAAAAAGCCCTGCATTGGTGATACTTTCATAAAATACACTCATGACAAGGTTTTGGTTCAAACGGGAATATTGGACGCTGAAAAGCAGTAAGCAGAAGCAAAAAACTTCCCCCAGATATAAAATCTGCCATAAAAGAGCATATAAATTCATTTCCGCATATAGATTCTCACTATACAAGAGCTAACACTTCCAAGCAATTCTTGGATGGAAGTTTAACGCTAGCAGAAATGTATAGGATGTATAAGCAAAGAGCTGAAAACCGTGTCATGGATAAGGATTGCACTTATGCAATAATATTTAACGAGGAATTAAATCTGTCATTTTTCTCACCGAAAAAAGATCAGTGCACACGTGAAGGGTTTAAGAATGCTGACACTGATAAGCAAAAGGAGTTGGAAAATGAGTATCAAACTCTTTAAATTATGCCGAACAAAATTTTAAAGCCATTGACATACGAACGCACAGAAGTCAGCGGTCGATAATGGAGCCAATTTTAGTTGCTGCATACGATAATCCACCTAAACTGTCAGCAGCAAAACTTAAAGACTTGTTGGATTTGTGCAAGTTTAACCAAATCCCAAACGTGTACCATAATTATTATGATAGTCTTGCGGCAGTGCCACCATTCGCTGTTAATGATTTTAGAGAACATGATGATGATGAATAAGACTCACTTGCTAATCTTAGCCACTCCAATGCCACTTACTAATCGTGAGTCTACAGACTCACCATTACTCAGAATCACAAAATTGGAAAAAAAAGGAACACTTTTTATTTGAATTTGTTATGTAAATTGGTTCTTTTCACAAAAAAAAATATTACATAAATCAACATATTTTTTGTACTAGTATTTAAATCATTCCAATAAAAAAAAATTATAAAAATAAACACAACCTTTCATTGTAAATATTTTTCCTTGCAACACAAATGCATAAAATTGTAGTTTATTACCAAAATATCTAGTGTAAAAAGACCACAAGTGCTAAAATAAGGCTTTAAAATTATTTTTTCAGATTTTTTTGCAAAAATAGTTTACCTGAGATAATTGATATGATAAGAGTATTTTAAATGGTTGAAAAACTTCAATTGCGATTATCTCAAAACTATGAATTTGTAGTTATGGTTGTTCTGGATGGGCGAATATGCGGGTAAAACAAAAAAAAATAACATTTACTGAGCGGAGACGTACAGAATTATATTAAAACGAGCGCCTAAAAAAGAATGAATAACACAAGGCAATAATTCAACTTAGGTTCTAAAAACAATTCTCAACGCGTCTGTTGATTGTATTTGGGGGGTGGTCGGCTCTGCAAGGTCCTTCGAAGTCTGGGCAGTATCTGTTTCTGGTGGCTTATCTACTGGGGGAGCTATGGGAAGCGTCTCAGGCATTTGGATGACGTAAAACATCGGCGGTTGTTCTTTAAAGTCTAACGAACATGTGTGGGCATTAACCGATATTGTTTTACACGCCCCAGGCTCTCCGGGGTGTGCCCCTTCGCCTTTTGTGGAGAATTCCGGAGCATCCGGTTTTTCCGACCCTTGGTGTTTCTCATGGTATGCCACCTGGTTTGGTCTAAGGCGGAGGTCAGTGTCTTTGCTTAAGTCGTCATCGCGTCGTCGCTTAAGTTCTCGTGAGATCTCGGGGTTGATTGGAGCTTGCCACTTTGGTGGAGCGATCTCGTATCCTAGTAAGGCCCGGCTGGGAGTCATGCCGGTGACGGAATTCGGGCATCCTCTCAGAGCGTAGACTACTGCTGATACGCGGGTGTCCCAAGTGCTGCGAGCAGTGCCCATAAAATGTACGCGGAGGATTTTCGTTCTTTCTCGATTGTCTCGGTCAACTAGGTATTTTAGGCCGGTCCTGCGTTGGGTTCCCCAACGGATTAAAGCTCTGATCCAACTGCGGCTGGAGAATCGTTTAGCGTCATTTGTCAGTACTGCTCGTGGGTACCCGTATCGACCCCACACTTCGTTCTCCAGTAATGGTATGATTGCAACGTCATCAGCGTCTTTTATAGGGAAGGCTTCCACCCATCGAGTAAGGGTATCCGTCACCATCAATAGGTATTTGTTACATTTTCTGGTCTTGGTGTATGGACCCATGAACTCAATGGATACCACTTCCCATGGATATGTTGCTAGATGAGTAACCTGGTGTTTTTCGAGGTCAAGAATTCTATAACAATAGTAACTACAATCACAACATTTAATTGGCTTTTTTCTAGAATGAGTCTTTTGTTTTTTTTTCAATCGACTCAATAATTTCGAAGAGGAATCAACATAAGTAAATGTCTTTTTTCTCAAATGAGCCATCGTGTGAAGTTTTAGTGCACTTGATGTATTACAAGAGACACTACATTTACCACATTTAAATGACTTTTCTTCAGAATGAATCATTTTGTGGTTTTTCATATTACAAGACCGTGTACATGAGTAGCTACATTGATCACATTTCAACAACCATTCTTTAGAACGAGTAGTTTCAAAATGGTTTTTTTTTTTAGAATGAATCCATTGATGTTCTTTTAAACTACCCGGTCGTATGCAAGAGTAATTACAATCATCACATTTAAATGGTCTTTCTCCTGAATGTTGCATTTTGTGGTATTTCATAGAAAGTTCATATGAACATGAGTAACTACATTTTTCACAAATTAATTTACTTGAACTTTTTTCATGTAGAGCTTTGTGAAGATTTAACGATGCTAACGATGCAAAAAGGTTAAAACAAACACAACACACGAAATTTTCTTCATAAAAAATAGTATTTTCTACCCTTATGACAGCTTCTAGTAGTAATTTAGGGTTTGCAAAGCAAGGCTGAATAGTATAACCGTTACCAGCATAATAATTAGTATTTTGATTTTTTTTCTTTTTGTTTTCTTCTTCTATTTCTTTCTTGATGTCTTGTTCCTCAATATCAACGTCATCATTAATTACATCAGCTGCCATCCTCCACGACGATTTGGGACTCAAGTCGTTCGCCGTAATGGTGCTTACAGAGCTTAACTAAAAAAACAAAACGTGAATAGTTATCAAATATTTATCACACTGTGAAAACAGATTTTACGTTTATGTAGAGAATGACAAAAAACAACGTGAATACCATTAATAGCGTAAAAATCGTTTAATTTGTTTTGATGTATTTTTTGGCTTGTTGTCTCGCGATGCGCGATCTACCAGTGGAGTTACGAAACTTCGCTAACAACACAGCAAACCATTATAATTTTTTAATAAAATCATTGCAGAATACGTATTGCGTATGCTTGAGAGAAGGCGCCTTTTTACTAAATACATAGTAGTTGGTGTCTTAACTACGTTTTCTAGCAATGTTATTGACTGCCAGTGGCGGCGGGTGATTTTTTGGATTATAATTTTTGAGGGTGCGCTGGAAACTTACCTTATTGAAAAATGAAATCAATTCGACGTTGTTTTTGATTTCACAAAAGGTTATTGACATTTGGGAATATACATATATATTAATATTTTTAATAAAACATGACGCGAGTTACTTAAATCTTTATTGGATTAGTTTTAAGAAACGATTGTATCTCTTATAGTAGATAAATACCTCTTACTTTTAACGGAAGCCATCTTATTCTATATAAGTACATTAGGTATCTTTAGCAATTTGTACACTGTATGAATAATGATTATTGTGAAACTGCACTTTGTGAAATAGTATTAAGATGTATTAGCTCAACACGAGAATTCATGAATTATTAATTTTCTATATTATAAATAACCGACATCATTTCGCATTAATTTAGTCAATACACGGGATAATGAAATATTAATTTTTCAGAAATGCGGTAGGTAGCAAAACTATTTCTTCACTGATTTAAATTGGAGTACACATAAATCAAAATATCTTACCGACATTGTATTTCTTACCGATTTTAAATTTATCAAATAATGAATTCTATTGTTTTTAGTTTTACAGGCATTTTACATACGAGATTGCTAAATATGATACTAAACATAATTTGACCGTAAACAGTAAGCTACGGCGTCTATAATAACAAACCATAATTCAAATCTGTAATTGCTCTCTACTCAGACCAATATGATTGTCATTTTACCTGGTCGGAGCACGATGTTCTGGAACTTACACATGGCGAAAACTATAAGCATTTAATGGGTTTAGTTCATACTAAGCTTTGGGTTAATTTTAAGTAAACTAAATATATTTCCCGGGCGCAAATGATTTCAGTGACGATGACGTATACGGTGCATAGTGACTGTATTATCGACTATTGACAATATGGCCACATCGGTTTATGGTTTGCATTACGATAAGTGAGCGATAATAATAAAAACCTATGAAGAAAAAATATGATTTACGATGTTGAACGATGTTTCATAGCAATGCATGCAGTGCACTTGTATGATGTTAGACCAGCCGCCGCTGTTGACTACTAGATCATCTAAAACACAAAGCCACTGGATAACTTAATTAAATAAATAAAATTAAAAACACTGGATTACTTAAAAATTATTGAAAGGAATGTCCATAACATAATACCTAGTCCTAGTAAAACCCCCTAACTTCACCTAAATCAATTAAACACTAGAAACTCATGTTTTTACTATCGCACCACTTTAAGCCACTAAGGCGATTTTAAAGATAATATTCGTCCTGTCAACACACAATTTTCAAACCGCCATTATTTTCGCCGTGTTTGTATTAGTACCGTTTTTTCCAGTCCGGTTAGAAGAGATTTTTTCGGAATCCCTCTGAACTTTTGCTGATTTCCACGATTCTTGTAGAGGTAGGTTCTTCATATTTTTACTATAATACAAATGTAACGTGCGATTTTCGATATTTATAATAAAACATCAATTATTTGAGTACCTATGCAATGTCAGGCTATGTTTTATGAACTACTTGTTCCTACACTTCCCCTGGCTTAGGGTTGTCACAAAAAATGCTTTTCTTGAAATAGATGTGTTTTTTTTTGTTTTTTATGGTTTTTAGACCAAAAGATATTCATCACTTTGAATCACCAGTTAACAATTTTTGTCATATTTCCGTTATTAAATTTTACTATCTAAATCAATACATAAAAATGATACTATAATGCCTTGGATTTTGACAGCCCTAGCGTTAATTGGTAGGTTGTATGAAACAGTCATCGAAGTGATTCCTATCTTCGCCAACGTAGATTTTTCTTTAAAATATGTCAAATTGTCTCTAGCATAAGACCTAAATTTGCTTAACGTCGTTTTTTAATAGATTTCGTGAGTATCCATAGACAATAATTTTGTACTGGACCTACTAAAACACATTAGGCGAAGTTAGGGAATCATGCCGTAACTTCGTCTATATAAAACATAGTGATTTATTGTATTATTTAGTATGAAAAGGGTGTTACTTCAATATAAATAAAAATAAACGCTATCATTGTGCATTACATAAGGAATATAATACTTCATATTGGTGGATATTTTGGTGGCAAAACGACTTTCTGTTAAAAAAACGGTCGAAGTTATGGGGTTTGACGTATGTTGTGTGTCAACACCTACGGTGGTCTCGTTTGTAGAGCGGTATCTGTAAACCACGGGTAATAATTGCAATCCCGCGACTAGCAAAAGTGTATGTTGCTGTATGTACGATTCAGTGGAAGAGAGCAATTAGTAGATTGCATTGCAATTAAGTTAGTCAATGTTTGGCTTAGAAGCGAACGTGGAAATTTACTATCCATACCTGTTTTACTGGGCTGTATTCTAAATACGAGCAACCTGGCTGTGTGTCTTCATAATCGATTTGGCGTGATGCATCTTCAACAGGTCCATCCATGACATCGATTCGTCTATTGGCAAGGTTATTTTGAATGTACTGAAAATACAATACGACCGTGTTTAGGAAAAAGGGCGTAACTCTCACAGAACAAATTTTACAAGAGGGGCAAAAAACGTTTTTTTAATGATTTTGGTTCAATATTTAAAAAAATAGGCACAGACATTGGGTGGATGACGATTGATGATTTGGTGAAATATTTTTTTGATCTAATAATTATTAAAAAAGTAATTGCAGAAAAATACGGAATACGTGTCTCAGCCACGTAAAAAACACGTATTCTGGATACCGCCAAAGAGTGCGGCATTTCGTACCCTTGTGGCACAGCCTCAAGGGTTCCGTCGCCGTGGCCAGCCCTCCCTCACCCTGCAGCGGTGCTACAAGAGCGACCTACGTGCTGCAGGTCTGACATGGCTGGAGGCGCAAGAGTTGGCGATGGACCGAGGGAAGAGGCGCCAACTTGTGCTTTCCCTATGTCCCAATATTGGGACGTGACAGGGTGGAAGAAGAAGAATTACAGAAAAATCATTGGGATTACATCCCTACAAATCTTGCAATCGATTTTAATTAACTTCCCGACTAGCTAGACATTTGAAACTTTTAGAATATATCAGAACACGATGCCGAAGCATTTTTAAAATATTTTTGGCCATCTTTAAGTAGAATTGAATTCATTTTAAGTTAATTCTGTTTTGTATGAAAAGTTATTTCGTCACTATTATTGGTTGCTATGGATCTGGGGTCCTAGCAACTAAATTATTAATATATACGTGTGTTACTATGGAAATCAATATGAATGTCAAAATGACATTTCAGTATTATTTCTATCAAGTACAAATTTTTTTGATCGTTTAAGCTAGTCAAGTCAAGTTTATGTGAGTCAACGAAAATTGAAAAACGTTGTATATAAAAAGTTCTTTTAATCTTGTAATTATTTAATATATTTGGTAAATTAGTTAATAATGTTCTTTAAGCGGAGGAAACTAATCTATACTCAAATATATCGAACAATTCAATTACCTACTAGGTACTTATATTGTTTAAGATCTAAGAATATTTTTAGTAATTTTGTAATAATGTCAAAACGAACTTACCTTATCAAAATCAATTGGTCTAGCCATTGCTGGCGAATTATTTAGAGTAATTATAATCGGTGAAATTGATAAATAATTTCCTTCCACGTCTATTAAAAAATTCACAATTCGATGACCACGAAATATTTCCTTCGGAAGTACACTTTCTTCCTGTTCACTTATATCGTTGGCGTCATCTGATGATTCTCTGTGAGAATGTGTATCCTAAAAAAGATCACAATATTATATAACACAAATATATTATCGATTGACTAAAAACAAACATTAATCTATCATGTATGTTTATATTCGCCATTTTATTATAGGCGCCACTTGTTACATAGGTGAGAGGTAATGCGCGGCAAGAGGCGTGTGATAACGGTTATGTATTCACGCTTCTCGTGCCGACTGCGCCCCGGTCGCCGCGATCCGCTCCGTTTGATGGGCACTAAAGCTAAGACTACTCTTTAACACGCTAATAGATGTTAAGTGTCTATGCAAAAAGATGATATATCAGCTACCGGGACTTTACTGCCTTTTGCCAGGCGGCTGGTATCTGTGACTATGTGATAACTGTGTATTTATCTATTAAAGCTAAACTTCAGCTGGGACACAGTCTAAAACGATCGTGACTACGACGCTAAGATTACGCAAACGACGCGTGCAGAACAAAACATAATTTGTCACAAAAATTCAACATGCGTCCATTTAATTTTCTGTTCATTGTTATATTAGTAACAATAATAATATATTTATTGACACGTTTTCTTTTTCAAGTAAATGGGTACCTAACATTTTTAGTCATCTAATCATCTTACACGATTTAAGAAGTAATACCCCCGTCGCCGTACTTAGGACGCTAAAGACGCACCTGACGCGTAATGACCAGGCGGCCGATCGATGTAATTGACGTGCATTTTAATACTTTGGACGCGGAAGACGCACACGGCGCGTAATGACCAGGCGGCCGATCGATGTAATTAACGTGCATTTTAAAGGAGGCAATTAAAATCTCATTATCTATTCAGCAGCGAAAGCGTTAAAGGTCGTTAAAAAATCATTATCTAGAGCAGTGGCCTCCAAACTCAATAAGGATGTGAGCTACTTGAAGAAGAAGTGACTGAGAAATTGAAATTATCTGGTGAGCTACGTATACATACTCCTTCTTTATAATCGTCCTTTATCATACCTTACAATACATAATAATATTATAAGTACTATTTAAAATAAATTAGGAGATCGGGCATCCAATAAAACATAAAATCCTTACTTTAATTATTTATTTTTGAACAAAATAATAATTGAAAAATATCTTGAAATAAATGAGTAAAAGTAAAAATAATTAGTGAAAAGAATGGCATTCACCTTCCTCCACAATTTTTCAATTCTGGGTAAGGAGGTACCTTGTCACTCCCATCTGAATGCAAATATCATGATGTACATCAATGAGTTGGTTTCTATATTTAATTTTAATCACCTTCATAGTGGAAAACGTTGATTCACATAAATAGGTAGAGCAAAACAATGCCTTCATTTTGAGCGCAATTCGAACTAAAATTGGATACTTTTCTGTTGGGACAAAAGGCCATACAGATTCTACAGTTGAGGCAACATCCTGCGCGAGCGAGCGTTTGGCGATCACTGATCTAGAGCATATTCTAGGTTATTTTTAAGATATTGAGCCGCTTTAAAACTGACAATTTACCATATTTACTTCATTTGATTTGCTCAATTTTCAGTTTGAATATGACATAATGCAATGATCTTGAATACTAATTCGAAGTTAAACTTTACAGCTTGCAATTTGACGTTTGTGAAATACAATGGTGGTGGAAAATATAATATCAAATGTATTTAATAAACAACATTTCTAAATGGTATTTTTTCGAAAAACTAACCTCAAAAGAACAACTGTCATTGTCAACACACTCTTCCTTTACATTGATGTTAATGTCCGGGCTGTTTGGGTGCAATATTGGCATATTATCTAACCAATGCTGCTCTTCTGTGTTGGATTCTAAGTCATCTGATTCGCGACTTACGTTCATTTTTATTAATATATTTAACACAATAACTATGCGCGAGCGACGGAGTCCAGAAATGCTACCTACCTATGCTAAGTGCTGGGACCCTTGTTGCCATTCCGTCATAGACAATATTAGCTGATATTATTGCCACTTGATAAAAATGTAAGAAATCAATGTTGTAGGTATTATAATTAACTACCCACTGATTAATGAAAGGAGTTTACCTACCATTAACACTTTTATTATTCTTGTTGACTCTGAATTTCTTTGAGATGTTGATCGTATTTTTTGCCTTGTGTGCTTCTCTGCTGGCTCTTTTACCCCCTTTTTCTTGAGGTCTCTGTGGTTGCTCATCTTGTTTAGCAGACTGACAGGACTGATGTTTTCGTTGGTGGCGTCCTTTTTGTCATGTGCTATTCATTTTGATATATCTCAAGGAAACCAACTAGGTGTTCTCTGGACTTCAGAGTCAACAAGAATAATAAGAGTTTTAATGGTAGGTAGGTAAAACTCCTTTCAATATTCGCTATTGGCTCCGAAGTCCCTTGAGATATATTATCTGTTTGTTATCACCTGGTAAAGCAAGATATATCCTGCAAGATAAAAATGGATGAAACCAAACATGGGAATTAGGTATAAGATATTCCTTGCTTTTAGACCCAGTGCACCAGGCTGAACAGAGAGGTTAATATTATATTTCGTTCCCCTCTGTAGAAGTATGTGTCCATCGGTCTCTGGTAAAAAAATTTAAAGGTAGCCTCCTGGCGCCAATTATTACCTGTCTGCAGTATGTCATCTATGGGGTAGGTACCTAATTTTCTAACTACTGCCTAGTGATTCCTGTACCCCTGCATCAGCGAGTACTGACTTCACCCAATTTCCGATGACTGCTCGAGTCGCAGGTTTTGTGTGGCCTATTGACGAAATAAATAATGCCGGAATGTTTTCACCTTTTTCTCTTCTCTAATTAGAAACGCAGATTTATGTTTCCGTAGCAAAAATACTTGATCGATGTTTTGGCAACTGGAAGCGTTTAATTTCCATTCAGATTACTGGTGCCTTGTGTGTCCGTCTTGGAACCAAACACTGGCCATAGAATAATTTATTATTATATTATGGTCGCCATTATCGACTAGGCCATTATCTGCTAAGTTCATGAAGCCGTCGTCCCGATGCAAGTAATAATATTATAGCTGTTCTGCGTGAAACTTCATATGAGTTGTATATACTAGTGGTGTTGTTTTCTTGAGGTACCTAGTCTACGACTATTCTTGGATCCATAATCGGTTGTTTTGTACGTTTAGTCTTGCGGGTGGATATGACTTTTAACATAATATGACGCACTACTATGTTACTGATCACAGGTTTGCAAAAGGTAGCTATGGCTGACTTATGTACAAGAATAATGTAATATGAAAAACCTTCCTTATTGTATAATTAGTAGGTATCAATTTGGTAAGACTCACTTTTTTCGCTTGTAAACGAAGGAAAAAATTAATCAACTGTGGATAGGATAGACAAAGGACGCTAACACGGAGACACGGAGAACCTAGTCGGTAGACAATACTGTTTTGAGTCAGCATTACTTCAGCAGCACCTCAATTAGTTTACTTGAGCCAGCTAGCAGATAATTCACAAACTTGCGTATAACTCAAAATGTTAACATGCAAGCATATTTCAACAATTTTAGCACCGAATGAAAAAATAGTTTTCTGTTCCTTTCTGAATTTTGTGATTATTGTATTGGATTAAAATGTCCATTTTATTATATTAAAATATCGTCTTTTAATATAACCTACATTAACATAATCCTTTAAAACTTCGGTTATTGCAGTACACACTTCGGTTATGCTGTTTGTATACGAATCTCTAGTTGCCAAAAAATCGTATACCTTGTCAGTGCTACCTTTGCTGTGCACATATCGATTCTGTGTAGTAAGTATTATATTTTGAAATGTTTTTTTCAATCTAAGATAGTACCTATAAATAGTCAAAATCTTCCGATGGCTTTCTGCAGAAGTTTCGAAACTGTCCACTTTCTTATTGCATACGCATGTCACTCATAATATTATTATTCTCCACGTGTTCTCTACGATTCAATATTGACGTCATCCACCAACGTCTTTTTTTCTTCTTTTTTTTTGTTTAATTGGTGTACTTATGGCAATAAAAGCAGCACTATTAATTCCTAAATCTTCGTCATCACGATAATAAAAATTGACCAGCCAAAAACGCGAATAGGCCGAGCGAACAAATAAATGATAGATTAAGGAACTAGGTAGGTACCTAGAACACGAGGGAAAAGGGCAGAGCATTCGCTATGAATTTATACCAAACGAGCAGGAACAGAATACTCAAGCTCTCACTCGTTTGGTCTAAATGCACTTTTCGGATATTGTTCTCTATGCATTTACACCAAACGAGCAGGAGCAGAATTCTCTGGCTCTACGTTTTAGCTCTTTTGGTCTAAATGCACCTTTAGTAATATAGCGAAACGCATAGTGTGTAAGGAAATATAGATTTTTAATCTATCGTGTCTCGTACACTCACAAACGCTGCTAACTCAATGCCCCTGTTACCTACTCGTAATGATGGCGAGCCAATCTCACGCGACTGCTTGATTAGATCCTAATGTGCCGCTGATGTGGATCCTGGGTCATAAGAACAACAACGGATTGTCTGTAGAGTGACACCGTTTTTCATTTTCAATAAGTTGATACATGTTACAAAACAGCGCACCTATGCAATAAGGAATGCTTATAATATTGTGATTTTACTAGAGTAGCCGAAAAATAGAAACATAAAAGATAGTTGCAGATTTGGACAGAAAGTCTGCGAGCAAGGACCACAATAGTAATGCTAATTCGATGCTGAGGGTAAAGCACAACCCATCTCTCTCGACCCGCAGTGTGGAGTGCCTCATCGGCTAACATTTTGATACTGGATGAAGGTCTCCCACAGGAGACTACCTCAAAGGGTGGACTGAACCATCATCTTTTCCAAAACACCACAGCCTACGTCCGCTCTTCACAGCGCTCGCAACTCTCAGGAAGCGGAGCCTACATCCACTGAAATTTCCGACTTTCAAATTTGTCCGCGCTCCCGCCAAAACACAGAGACGCGGTCTGTCAAAAACGGCCGCTAGGGACAGTGCCGCCGTTAGAGGGAGAGCTGGGCAGAAGAGAGAGGTCCGTCTACCGCAGCCCGACGACGAACTGCACCCGCGCTCGCCAGAAAAATCTTCTGGCTTAGGTCGTCCTACAGTTAACATCCCTCTCGCGCACCACAGCATAACAGCGCCATACCACCACGTCCGCCATTTTTTGACTATTCGCGCATAATCCTCGAGCCAGCGGCGTACTTACGACCCAGCCAAGCCGTAGACCTTCTGCCGTGGCCATCAGCATCATTGACTTCCTTAATTGCTTGACTTACAACCTATAATAAACCAGCATCAACAGCATACACTACGCGTTTCTATCCCCCGCACCCGATTTTTGGCCATGACATTACCACGGTCTGCCATCTCCGCCTAAGCGCGAAAAAGGCCGGCGATCAGCTGGCGCCCCAAGTTGGGCGCCAGAATGATACCGAACTTTCTTCGTCAAGGAGAATCGTGAAAGCCGTATCACTAGCAGGTCAGAAGCGGGGTGGAATTGAGAAAAACGCATGTTGTCGATTGGCAGAAGTTTATTATATCGTAGTTATGCAGGGTATTGTCGTTTAGGCGGGGTGGGGTGTAGACGCGGTTTTTTCTGGCTGGAGATGCTTGTGGCTTGGCGGGCTGCCGGGTCGTTCGAAGTCTGGGTGGTGTGTTTCTGGGAGCTCGTCTGATAAGGGAACTCTCAGGCATTTGGATGACGTAAAACATGGTCGGTTGTCCTTTAAAGTCTAACCAACACGTATGGGCATCAACCGATATTGTCTTAAACGGCCCAGACTCTCAGGGGCACACTTAGGCGTTCGTGGAGAATTCCGGAGCATCCGACTTCACCGACCCTTTGTGTCTCTCATGGTACTTCGCCTGGTTTTCTCTAAAGCGGAGGTCAGTGTCTCTGCTGTCGAGTCCTCGTGACGGCTCGGGTTTGATTTAGGCTTGCCACTCGTTTGGTAGGAAGATCTCGTATCCTAGTAAGGCCCGGCTGGGAGTCATGCCGGTGACGGAATTCGGCCGTCCTCTCAGAGCGTGGACTACTGCTGATACGCGGGTGTCCCAAGTGGTGTGATCAGTGCCCATAAGGTGTACGCGGAGGCTTTCCTTTATATCTTGGTCGTCTTGCTCAAATAGGTATCTTAGATCCGTGCAGTATTGGGCTCCCCACCTGGTTAATGCTTTGAACCAAATGCGGTTGGAGAATTATTGTACTCCGCCGACTGTCAGCACTACTCGTACAGACACCACATTTCGTTCTCCAGTAAGTTTGTAATTGCAGCGCTCGTGACCTTTTCTACGGGCAAGGCCTCAACCCATTGACTGAAAGTATCCGTCACTATATGTAATACAAGAGTAAATACATTCGTCACATTTTATTGACATCTCCAAAATGAATCATATGGTTTTTTTTCAACTGACTCGCAATTGTACAAGTAAAATTACATTTAACACATTTAAATAAATTGTTTTGCTCCAGAATGAATCGTTTGTGTTTTTTCAACTGACTCGCAAATGTACAAGTAAAATTACATTTAACGCATTTAAATCGTTTTGCTCCAGAATGAATAGTTTGGTGATTTTTCAACTGACTCGGAGATGTACAGGTAAAATTACATTTTCCACATTTGAATAGTTTTTCTCCAGAATGTCTCATTTTGTGGTATTTTAACTGAATAGCTCGAACACAAAAGTAACTACATTCATCACATTTAATTGGATTTTTTACAGAAAGAATGTTCAACTGATTCGATTTTGCACAATAGTTATCTATTATATTTGATACATTTAAAAGGTTTATCTCCCGAATGTTTCTTTGTATGGTATTTCATATGAAGAACTCGAGAACATGAGAGACAACATTCTTCACAATTTAATTTTCGTGAATGCTTGTTATTAATTTTCACCGTTGCTTTAATATGTCGAGCTTTGGGAAGATGCTCACGATGCAAAAAAGTTAAAACAAACACAACATACAAAATTTTCTTCATAAAAACTAGTTTTTTTCTACCTTTTTTTATTTTATTTATTAAGGAAACAAACAGTTACATATTGATTACAAAAATTTAAAATATAATAATGAAAAGTTATTGCAACCAGCAAAGTTTCCATATATACATTATAATATAGTTAAGCCTAACAAGATAGAGCTTTAGAATAACATAAATATAAAGAAATTACATAAGAAAATTATATGAGAAAAATGAGGAAGAATAATGAATAATTAAAGTATATACAAAAAAAGTAACATAAAAAATATATATTATAAGTATATATATTTATACAAAATTTTGGAGATAGCGCGTTTAAATGAAACAGGTGAATAATTAAAAGGATCAACGGTGGAGAAATACATATTATAATTTAAACGAGAGCGTCGAATAAAAGAGTTTTGTGCATAATTAGAACCGCTACGACTGATATGGTACAAAGTTTGGTTTCGCGTAAATCTTGATGGACAATGGAAACCCACCCTTTCGAGTAGGTTTGGTGAGTCAACAAAACCATTGATAATTTTAAAAAGTAAATATTGATCAGATATAGAACGTCGACTTTCCAAAGATGGTACCATAAAAGTTGCAGCGGTCGAAATAGAATTATTAGATTAATCATAACAGTAAACTTTAAAATTGACGTACTTATGAAATCGATTTGTACCGCTTCGAGACGATTTATGTAGGTATGTAACGTACTGTGGATTCCACACGACAGAAGCAAAACTTAACTATGGATCTAACATATGAGAAATAAAGTACCTTCAGAACATCAGGTGATCTGAATGGTTTAGAGATCCGAAGAATAAAACCTAGTAATTTTAATGCTTTATTGATAGTTTCATTGATATGTGCGTTAAAATTCATCTTATTATCCATTATGACACCCAGGTCACGTATTTTAGAGCAGCGGTTCAAGGGTTCGACTCCTAGTTTGTATTCTGTGTTGATGGGGTTCATACTTCTGGAGAATGTTATTGACGAGCATTTTGTTGACGTTTAGATAAAGGTGATTTAATTGACAGTATCTATACACTCTATCTAAGTCAGATTGTAACTCAATACAATCATCGACTGAAGAGATATTAAACCCTTATAACAGCGTCTAGTAGTAATTCAGGGTGTGTAAGGCTGGATTGAATATTATAATCGTTACTAGTATAATAATTAGCCTTTTGATGTTTTTTCTTTTTGTTTTGTTCTTCTATTTCTTTCTTAGTGTCTTGTTCGTCAATATCCATGTCATCGTAAAGTCCTTCTACATCTGTCAAGCTCCACGATGAAAAAATAGTCGTGGGCGGTAATGGTGCTTACAGAGCTTAACTAAACAAAACAAAACGTGAATAATTATTAAATATTTATCAAAGAGTGAAAACAGATTTTACGTTTATGAAGAGATTGACAAAATGCAACGTTAATACCATAAATAGTGTAAAAATCATTAAATTTGGTTTGATATCTTTTTTGGCTTGTTGTCTCGCGTTGGGTGATCTACCAATGGAATCACGAAACTTCGCTAACAACACAGCAAACCATTATAATTTTATTGTCAGATTTTTTAAAAATAAAACCATAGAATTCAGGATACGTATGGCGTATGCTTGAGCAAAGGCGCCCTTTCACTAAGTACATATATGGCCTTTTTATTACGTTTTGAGCAATGATATTAACTACTGACAATATATCTAAAACACATAGAAACTGTACTACACACAGCCAATACCTATACTCAATCCACTTAATTACATTTTAAAGATAAACCATAAAATTATTGAAAGGAATGTCTATAGAGTATAGGTTGTGTGTCAGTACCAGGAAACACAACAAATGGGAACTGGCTTACTCTACTGGGAGTGGTATAACAGGCAACGGATCTCGAGTGTGGAAAATATAATCTTTAACACGTGTTAGAATATGCTATTTTCAATAGTTACGTCTGTATGACAATAATCTGCATCAAAGTATTTACGTCAGTAGTTTCCAAACTTTACGTTCTACGCCTCCCTTTTAAAACAATCTAATCTTGGCGCCCCCCCTTTATTTCATTAAATACATTCTTACACAAAGTGCTTTTTTCTAATAAACGGGTTCGATATATGGATTTCATTGCATATAATGCAGAAAATTCCGTTTCGCATAAATATGATCTTACGAATGGTAGCAGTACCTACTTGCATTGTTTTTCTTGACAAAGTATTATTTTATTCTTTAGTTCGATTGAACCAAAATTGAACAAATGTTTTTGTTTCCATATAGCCATATTCATTAGTCAGGAAATACACTACAAATAATTATGAAATAAAATTCTACGTGTGAATTATCATCCATCACACACACCACACAATCACATCAAATTGTATCACACATACACATTTATTATAAAATGTTAATATTCCATAACAGAAACAGCACCGCATGCGACTTTTTTTGCTAATAGAACGAATTTGTGGTGCGTGTTTATCTCACTTAACTGGTCGATCCACAATGCCGCGCCCCCAGGCTGGAGCCCTGTCAGTCCCCCTTTTGTGGGGGCCATGCACAATAGTAAGTATAGAAATGAGGTATAATAAAATTAGTCTTCTTATCTTTTCCTAACCTAACTTTTATAGGTATGTTTTTATGTAGTTTGTAACTAGCTGCCGTCTTATAACTATGCGCTTGCAGACTGCAAACCTGTGGCTACATTATTGTGTTAAACTTTTTGAGCCTCCCTTTGCAACAGTCGGCGCATCCCGAGGGAGGCGCGCCCCCCAGTTTGGGAATCGCTGATTTACGTAAAGTAATGTGCATCCAATATTGAGTGCTGTCGACATGCTTTATTGTATTTGGGTTTTACGGCCTGACCGCTATAAAATACCCTATTTCAAAATATTGGTCCATGGTGATGGCTTTTACATTTGAATTTTTAAATGTGTTCTGTGGTCAGAACCTAAGGATATCTGGTTTGTCGAGTGGTATTTGTAAACCGTGACTCTTAGTGCTCGGCCGTAGTGGTTTGGCGGGCGCGGCGCGGCGGCGTCTTGCGAAACTCAAACGTATAACCGTGTGTATTATGCCCAAAAAGACAAGACAAGACACTGTCTACGAACATTTCACACACGGTTATACTTTTGAGTTTCGCAAGACGCCACCGCGCCCGCCAAACCACTACGGCTGAGCACTTAAATGCAGTCCCGCGGCTAGCAAAAGTGCATGTTTGATTCAGTGCAAGATAACAATTAATAGGTCGGGAGAATGTTTTCTGCCATTTCTCGCAATTTAGATGGTGAATACTCGGCTTAAGAACAAACATTGTAATTTACTTTTCCTACCTAATTTTCTGGCCTGTATTCCGAATGCAAGCAACCCGGCTGTATGTCATCATGACAGTGATGTGTCTTCAACAAGTTTATCCTTGACATCAACTTGTCTATTGGCAGTATTCTTTGGTACTGAAAATACAATACATTATAATATATGATATTATTACCCCCAATGCATCAACATGGATATTATTATTAATATCAATTTATCCTCTAAGACTTGAAACGCCTTCGGGGAAGTCGAATCCTAATGGTGCAAGTCCAGTCAAATCAATACATTGCTAAGAGTGTCTAGTGCAGGGATCGGCAACCTTGTTGCCACGAAGGGTGCAATACAAATTTTGAACATCGCCGGTGGCGCATAATATACCTATACATATTAATATATATATATATATACTTTTTTTATTTAAAGCTGATAACTATTAAAAATCCCAATAGAACTTAAAATCTTGATATTGAGTGATTGTTCTTTTAAAACATTTCTTTTTACTTCTTCGTGGGTTCATTTACAATCCGTATATTATATACTGGCAAATATTAATTTTCATGTTCCCACCAATATCACTCGTAGCTCCACGGTCTTCAAAATACCTCGTCGCAGGACAGATGTTATGTTTCATGATGCTGTGTATCGTGCAATTAGGTTATTTGATGGCACCATAAAGGTTGATTTGTTTTTTATTAACTATATAATGTTTGTGGACGTGTTAAATAGGTTAAATTTATAATTGTATAAATTATCATATTTCATTAATATTTACACATGCTGTCTTTTTATTGTTATTTGTAATTAAGATATTTTTACACATTTGTATTTATTATGTATTATGGCGCATTGGCCAATAGCTGTAATGCCGTAGTAGTATTTTATAAATAAATAAATAAATAACCCCGAAAATCACAGAAATGTGCATTATTATAATATGGAGTACTATAAATTAAACACCATATTAATCAATAAATTATTTTTATTTAACAGAAGATACATACATATCGACATAAATCTATAACTAATATTTCAAACTTTAAAATGAAAAAATACAAATACTTACTAAAAAAGTTAAACAATAAACCAAGATTCAAATTGTCAACATTATATAAATTTAAATTTGTTATTATTTTTTTTAAATGGGTGTTCTTATATTTAAATGTACATCCTACTTACTTAATATATTTATATAAGTACGAAAACATGCTATGCAAAAAAAATCAATGCGACACTTGGTACTGTAAATCTGCAACTAGCTTATAATAGTCAGGTAGGTACATGATTAGAATTACCCGTCCTTAAGTAATTATGTCGCTATTGAAGTTAAAGTCCCTCCACCAAACCCGCCCCGTACCACCCTCGGTCTTAATCGAGAGTATCACGGGACCCATCAATTGGTGATGTGAAGCATCTAAGAATTGGCCTGGGAGTGTCCTGGGAGAAGATGCCCAAGACTTAGATTGCTACGCTCAAAGTGAGCTGTGACTGAGTTTACTGAGTTTACTCTAATGCAAAGTGCCAGGGAGAGAAAAAGCACATGGAAATTACTAAAAAGAAAATGAACCTACTTGTTTATTAAATTAAAGAACGAAGCTAATCATACAGGCAGCAAAATTTATGTGAAGAGATCTTCACGCCCGTAGTAAGACGCCGCAAATTTTTTGAAAGCAAGATAATTGGCCTTAGTAGCAACCAGGTCGGACGGGCCGATGGGTCCAACAGCTGGTTGGACCGACCTGAGCATTTCCTCCCGTTCGGAGCACATACTCAGACACTCCCATAGGATGTGGTTGGCATCCTGTATTTCCCCTCCGCATGGACATGTCGGACGGCTTACAAGTCCAAGCTCGAAGAGCTTGCCAGCGAAACCACCATGACCAGTCACAAATTGACTGGTGTAATGGTCTGGAGTCAGATATTTGGTTATCTCCATTCGCCGCTGTATGTTTGGAAAAAACGTATATGTGTGCCGGCCCTTGGTCGATTCGTCCCACATTCGCTGCCAGGTCTTAATGGCCGCGTTGAGCGACATGAGTCTAATTCTGCTACTCAATAATGCTACTCCTTCGCCAGCTAGCCGAGGGGGGGGGACGAGGTGAAAATCACCAACGTCGGCCTCCTCGCCCTTGAGGAGCAATATTGAAGCGCCGCTGACCTGAATATGCAGGTCAAGTGGGAGAATGCCGGCCAGGACCGGGAGCGCGTCAGTTGAGGTAGTACGGTAGGCCTTGGTAATGGACAGAAGCGCGATGCGCTGTCCTCTTAAAAGAGAGATTCTAAGTTTGACACTTTTGGGAATGCGCGGGCACCAAGCACTGGCGGCATAAGCCGCGATTCCCATAAAAATGGCGCCGTAGGCGATCTTGAGCGCCCTTACTTTTAAGCCCCATCCTTCACCAGCCATGCGGCCGATCCTCTGGAAGGCCACCCCAGCCTTGTGGACTTGGGTTTCGGCATGGTGTAGGAAATTTAACATTGTGTCCATTTTGACGCCTAGATAGGTGACGATCTTCGACACTTTCACTCTCGTGTCACCAAATCGGACTGTGGGTAGTCTCGAACAGCTAAGTCGTCTCGTTCCTTTGAGGACAATGGCTTCTGTCTTGGAAGGTGCGAATGATAGTCTAGTTAATCTACCCCAAGCCTCAATTGATGCTAAAGCTTCACCAACGGTGCTCTCAATCTTCGCCCTGCTGTCGGCCTCGACCAGCAGCAGCGCATCGTCTGCGTAGGCAATGACAGTACAGTCGGTTGGAAGCGGAATTCTAAGGAGATCGTCGAAGAGTACGTTCCAGAGAAGGGGCCCGAGGACTGAGCCCTGGGGACATCCCATGCTGGTGTTCCTCTTTATTGTGGTTGAACCAACTCGAAACTCGATCGATCTATTGGTGAAATAACTTTGAATTGACGCGAACAAATTTCCTGGTAGTCTCTTCAGCCGGAGCTTTCGAAGTATAAGAGGCCAAGACGCACTATCAAACGCACCTGCAATGTCCAGGAAAACTCCTAGGACGTATTTACGGCGAGAATTTTCAGCAATGGCAATCACGTTCCTTATGGCGTCGACTGTTGATTTGCCTCTTCTGAATCCAAATTGCTTATCGGAAAGTGGCGAGTGTGTCTCCAGGTGGGCTTCAATCCTGTGGCACAGTAGCTTCTCCAGCACTTTGCCCAGAGCGGGCAGAAGTGTTAGAGGGCGGTAGGCTTTGGGGCTAGACGGTTCTCGGCTGCCAGTTTTGGGGATTACCTTAAGTAAGCCCCTCTTCCAGCAGTCGGGGAACGTGCCGCTTCTGATGCAGTCACTGAGGAGGGCTGTAATCTCTGGCGCGGCGATGGCCCATGTGCGTTTGACAAGTAAATTGTCAATGCAGTCCGGGCCCGGGGCCTTGCCAGCAATCAACGTGCGTATGATGTGGTTGATCTCCTGTTCGGAAGGCAACGATGAGTGATCCGTGTCGATGGGAAGAGAAGCCTCAAAGCGGGCCATCCTCATGGCGTCATCATCCCTGGATTCGTCATCCAGGGGGATGAGGGCCTCGAGTAGGACCGCAGCCGTTTCAGACTCGGTACTGGTGAATCCGACACCCGGTTTCTCGATGCCGCACAAGAGGCTCGTCGGTCTGAGTCCCAGCCTCAATGCGCGGTATGGAGGACCCCAGGGGTCCGAACCTCCCTCAATGGTGACGAAGTTACGCCAGTAGTCTTTCTTGGCTTGAGTAATCGCTTTCTTGTATTCCATTCGGGTGGATTTGGCCATAGTTGCAAGGGGATCGATGAAGGCAGGTGGTTGCTCGCGCAGGCGTGCACGTTGATGGGCCTTGCGCGCTTTTCTGAAAAGGTCACGCAGGCGCGAAACATGCTGCGTCCACCACGGCGACTGGCTTGGTGGCTTGGGCTTGCAGCGTCCAAGTGAAGCTTCGGCTGATCCGGTGATGTCTGCAGTCAGTCGTGAGGCGGCCGAGTGCAGGTCCGGAAATCGGGTTCTAGATGTCCTGTCAAGCTTTTTGGAGAGCACCTCTTCAAACTTTTCCCAATTCCCGTCGCGCGTTCTAAATCGCGTGGGCGGGGTTGGGGATACGTCAGAGACGCCATCGTGCGAGGAGTCAGTGGCCAGCTCAAAAGTGATCAGCCGGTGATCACTCATGGAAGCGCTCTCATGGACTCTCCAGCCGCTGATTCGTCTCGCGACGGACTCAGTGGCCAGGGTGATGTCGATGTGGGTGCTTCCGGAGTTTGCGTGCGACACGAAAGTCGGCAAGCTGTTGGGGTCGTTGAGGACGACCAGGTTGTGCTGGTGAACCAGCTCCTCGATGACGTCCGCGTCGCACAGGGGGATATCCACGGGCGCCCAGAGGGGGGATTGCGAGTTTGCATCCGCACAGATGATGACATCCCTGCCACCAACTGCGCGTAGGATGCCGTCGAGCACTGATGCCACGTGTTCCTTTGTGCTCTTAAAGCTGAAGTAGGCGGAGATAACCACCACACTGCCTCCTCCGGGAAAGCTTATGTCTGCACACGCGACTAGCTCAGTTGACAGGTGCGAGAGCGAAAGCACGCCAAGGCGAGGGTCAAGAGCGAAGACGCAGGCCTTTGGCTCTGCACCCCTGGCGCTGACGACAAGGCCCGCGCACCCGAGTCCCTTTTCAGTGGCCTTGGGGCCCCTTTTAGAGCCCCAATGGTGCGGTTCCTGCACCAGCGCCAGAGACAAGCCTGTGGCCCGCATGGTCTCAATTAACTCCGCCGAGCCGACGTCGCTCAGGTTGACGTTTAACTGAGCGAAGGTAATCATCGCGTGGCAGTGTAGTCCACCATAGCCCTCTCGCGCAGCTCAGCGTGTAGCCTTATGTCGCTAGTTGAAAAGTTGAAAGCCGGGCTCCTTTACACGCTACACGTTGGCGTGTGGGCCGATATGCGTCTGCGCAGTAGAGCGATAGTGGCGAACTCCCGGTAAAAAAACGAACTACTCAATAAATCCTGTCAAAATAGTACCAAAAATGACGGTTTCAACTCGCTAGTTTGTTGGTTTCTGAGCATCGTGTAAAGTAGCTCAATGTCATCGAGCCATAAGAGAGGTAGCGGGATAGAGGGTTAGCGGATGTACCAGTGACGAGTCAAATGGTACATTCTTAAATCTTGTGAATTATTCGTTGAATAAAAGAAATAGTTAATTAAAAATTATTAGCGAGTTCAATTAGTAAGTTACAACATAAAAATATTGGAGAGATCCGTGACGTCGGTTAGTAATTAAAGTAGTAAGTACTGTGGCACCTCCGTATGGACCCCATTTGGGGATGTCTCTGTGTATCTGGAGAGGCCCGAATCGGTATCAAACCCAACAAATAGTAAAGCGCTGATTACGAAAATAAATAATAATAACAGAGCCGAGCCGGCAATCCCGTAAATTATGACCGTTGGAGATATTGCAACGTCGCCGTCTTTTGCCAACGGCTCTTGTTGAAAAGCGAAAACACAAGGTGGCGCGCAGAACGCTACAAACAGCTAAATCGCGAACACGCCAATTTCACCCTCCGTAAAATTAAATTATTAAAAATGTAACTATTATATAATATTAACTTAAATATACCTTGCCGTTTCCAAAAAAATTCCGGTGTGTTATTTGTTCACCTCCAAATCCTAAAATCCAGACGAAAAACCATACTAAAAATAAAAGTGAAAGTTCGTTTCTCACTTACCAAAATGGAGGGAAATGACAGTACCTACTTTCATATAAACTTGTTTCCCTCGACCCGCAGTCTCGGGTGCTTCATCTCTTTCGACTCTTTACACTACGTCGCGTCTTCACGAAATTTTTCAGTATTTTGCTAGAACTGGAGAAATTATTTGGTAGTAGAGACACTTTTATTGGTGTGAGTGAGTAGAAAGCGGTATTTGAATAGGTATTGATCCCCGAAGGTTGACACGATACTTTTTGGTAGACATTATTGATGTGAGTGTTAAATTATTTAGCGCAGACGTGCACATTATAACTAGCGCCTAAAAAAGAATGAATAGGTAACACATAAGTTATATGAAGGAGGCAATAATTTAACTTAAATTGAAAAAACAATTTTCAACGCGTCTATTGATTGTGTTTGAGAGGTGGATGGCTCTGCAGGGTCGTTCGAAGTCGGGGCGATGTTTGTTCCTGGTGGCTCTACTGCTGGGGGAACTGTGGGAAGCATCTCAGGCATTTGGATGACGTAAAACATTGTCGGTTGTCCTTTATAGTCTAACCAACACGTTTGAGCATTAACCTTCAATGTCTTGCATGACCCAGCCTCTCGGGTGCACACTTCGTCGTTTGTGGAGAATTCCGGTGCATTCGGCTTCACTGATTCTTGGTGCCTCTCATGGGACGTTGCCTGGTTTAATCTAAGGCGGAGGTCTGTGTCTCTCTTGAAGTCGAGTCCTCGTGACGCCTCGGGGTTGATTTGGGTGGTCGGCTCTGCAGGGTCGTTCGAAGTCTGGGCGGTGTCTGTTTCTGGTGGCTCGTTTGCTAAGGGAACTGTGGGAAGCGCCTCAGGCATTTGGGTCACGTAAAACATAGTCGGCTGTTCTTTACTCGGCTCGGGGTTGATTTGGGCTTGCCACTCGTTTGGTGGGAGGATCTCGTATCCTAGTAAGGCCCGGTTTGGTGTCGGGGCAGTATCGGTTTCTGGTGCCACGTCTGCTGGTGGAACTGTGGGAAGCCCCTTACACATTTGGATTTTGTTAAACATAGTCGGTCGTCCTTTATAGTCTATCCAAAACGTATCGGCATCAACCTCCGATAGTATCTTATATGCCTTAGCCTCTCGACCATCCGGCTTCACCAACCCTTTGTTCCTCTTATGGTACGCTGCCCGGTTTTCTATAGCGTCTCTCCTGAAGTCGAGTTCTAGTGAGGCCCTGGGGGTGAGCCGGGGTTGCAACTCGCTAGGTCGAGTGATCTTGTTTCCAAGTAAGGCCAGGCTGGGTGTCATAACAGTGACAGCGTTCCGGCGTTCTCTTAGGGCGTATACTACTGCCGGTACGAAGGTATCCCAAGCGGTGCGATCACTGCCCATAAGGTGTACGCGGAGGCCTTCCTCTATTTCTTTATCGGCTTGGTTTGCCAGGTATTTTAGGCCAGTCCAGTATTGGGCACCCCACAGGGTTAAAGCTTGGAACCAACTGGGATTGATGAATCGTTCAGAGTTGTGTGTCAGTACTACTCGTGGGTAACTGTACCGACCCCACACTTCGTTCTCCAGTAATGGTATGATTGCAGCGCTCGTGTCATCTTTTATGGGGAAGGCTTCTACCCATTGAGTGAAGGTATCCGTCACGACCAATAAGTATTTGTTAAATTTCGTGGTCGTGGGGTATGGTCCCATGACCTTAATGGAAACCACTTCCCATGGATATTTTGCAAGATGGGTAACCTGATGTTTTCTGAGGTCAGGGTATTTTGTGCAAAAGTAACTACATTCAACACATTTAAAAGGTTTTTCTTCATGTCTGTTCCTTTTGTGGCGTTTCATAGTCGGAAATTGAGAACATGAATAACTACATTTGCCACAACGTATTTTTTTTGAAACCTTCTCATTAATTTTCACCGCTGTTGTTTTATGTCGAGCTTTGTGAAGATTTAACAATGCTAACGATGCAAAAAAGTTAAAACAAACACAACACACAAAATTTTCTTCATAAAAACTAGTATTTTCTACCCTTATAACAGCTTCTAGTAGTAATTCAGGGTGTGGAAGGCTAGCCTGAATATTATAACTGTTACTAGTAGATAAAATAGCATGAACATTTTTTTTCTTTTCATTTTCTTCTTTGATTTCTTTCTTAATATCTCGTTCATCAATCTCTATGTCATCATATAGTACTTCTTCATCTGTCATCCTCCGCGACGAAATGGGAGTCGTGTCGTTCACCTTAATGGTGCTTATGGAAATTAACTTTTTATTTTTCACCGTTGTTTTTTTATTAAGAGCTTTGTATGGATATTTTGCAGGATGTTTTGTGTTTTGATGTTTTATGAGGAGAAACTTTTTTCTACAAGAGTATTTACACTTTTCACAATTTAAACTCTTTGAAATCTTTCCTTTTCTTTTCACCATTGTTTTAATATGTCGAGCTTTGTGAAGATTTAGCAATGCTAACGACGCAAAAAGGTTAAAACAAACACAACACACAAAATTTTCTTCATAAAAACTAGTATTTTCTACCCTTATAACAGCATCTAGTAGCGATTCAGGGTTTGTAAGGCTAGACTGAATATTATAACTGTTACTAGTAGATAAAATAGCCTGTACATTTTTGTTCTTTTCATTTTCTTCTTTGGTTTCTTTCTCGATGTCTTGATCGTCAATCTGTATGTCATTTGAAAGTGCTTTTACATCTGTCATCATCCACAACGATTCGGGACTCGAGTCGATTGCCGTAATGGTGCTTTCAGAGCTTAACTAAAAAAACAAAACGTATAAGTATAAATATCATAATACAGTGAAAACTAGATTTTACGTGTATGACGAGAATGACCAAATATAATGTAAAAACCTACTTAAACTGGGCGGTCTACCAATGGAGTCACAAAACTTCGCTAATACACAGCAAACCATCAGTCACAGACATTTGTAACATTTTCTGGTCTGCCTCAGAGCTCAAACTTGGGGCCATTGCTGTTCAAGATTTTTATAAATGACATAGCATTTGTAATTGAAAATGCTATGTTTTTGTTGTTTGCTGACGACTTGCAACTCTTCATGGAAGTTGTCACCTTGGACGATTGTCGTCAACTCCAACTTCATATAGATAATATATTTTATTGGGGCAGGCGTAACAAGCTGGACTTCAATATTGATAAATGCAATGTTTTATCGTTTACTAAAGCCTCACGAGTATTGTTTTTTCAGTACTCGATGCATGGCAGAGTTCTCTCGCGTATATCATCTGTTAGAGATCTACTACTAGAGTACTAAAAATTCTCTATAACTCCAGAAGCAGACTTGAGAGTGGGTCTATCGTTTGGGCCCCGCATCAGTTGAAGTACGGCCTTATGGTGGAGAGTCCAAAAGAAATTTTTAAGACTCCTTTACTTTCGGCTGTATGGATATTATCCGTGGCTCTATCCGACTAATTTTCTCTTAGGGATGCTTACATACTGTAGCTTAACATATAGAAGGGATCTTTATTTAGCTACATCCTTGCAGATGACATGTTGCGTGTGCTTGAGAAAAGGAGCCACTTCACTAAGTATATAGATGGCATTTTTATTATGTTTTGAGCAATGTTATTTACTACTGACACATATCTAAAACACGTAGAAATTGGATTACATCAACAGCCAATATACTCAATCGACTTAGTTACGTTTGAAAGATAAACAAAAATATTATTGAAAGGAATGTCCATACCATAGGTTGTTTCAAGCACATACGGTAATCTGGTTGGTAGAGCAGTATCCGTAAGCCGTGGGTCAAATATGCAATCTCGCGACCAGCAGAAGAACGTGTTGTTTTTCAATGTACGTTGGATTCAGTCACAGCCGACTCAAGGACAAGCAGAAGTATTCGCAAACTTGGCGATAACGAGTGGTACTACCTCTCCAGCCCCTCCACACTGCTGTCTATGGGTGACCTATCATTGTGCTTATACTCACGTGTCTATCGTGTTCACTTGTCTGAGCATTTTTATTGATTCTGTTATAAACTGATTATATGAACGTATCTTGGAGACATCGGAGTTCATGTGATTTGGTGGTTTTGTATTATTATTAATTGGAAGTGACGATCAAAGTAAGTAAACTTCTTCTGTGTATAATATCGTAATAATGGCCCCCATAAAGGGGGGGCTGACAGGGCTAGGGCCTGGGGGCCCGGGCTAGAAGGGGCCAGGCGTATCGGGTCAATCACTTAAGCGAGATAAACATACACTACAAATTCGCGCTAATAGTAAAAAAGTCGCCTGCGGCGCTATTTCACGTATAAATTTTATTTTTTATCAATTATTTTTAGAGTGCTTCCTGGCTAATAAAACGACTATTTATCCAGTACGGCAAAAGGCCGCATGTTACTAATTGGCTATCACAAAAAGGGGATCGCGATCATTGCTTCCTAATATGATACCATGCCGACACTACAAGTTTATTTATTTCGCCAGAAGCTTGCATTTCCGCAGAATACGATTTGGGGATCACTATTGTAGCACATTACACGGCTTTTAACCTTAGAAATAGGTAGGAAGCCCGCCAAACATCTCCGCCTAGGGGCCTGCTTCAGGATATGGGGGCATGATCGTAATACCTACAGTAAGATGCTTACTAAATTGACAGTTAGTTCAAAACAACAATAACTAATAACTTATTTATACTCTTCAGTCTACATTATAGAATATCAAAATACGCTTGGGAGGTAGTATAATAAACAGAATAGATAATATTATTTTCAACTACGTAAATACTTTGTTAAAAATATTAATATTATTTTATCGAGATGCTTTTCAAAATGACAAACCTTGTCACTGATTGACACTGATTTGATTATCAAAATTTAATTAAACGAGTTAAATATTGTTAAATATACCGTATTTTTAGTAATTATCAATAAATATTATTTTCGGCGAAGACGTTGAAGTTCTCATAAAATTCTATAAATGTTGTTTTACACCAGTTAGACGTTATGTTTATGAAAAAGCCCTTTCGCAACTATCACGTTGTATAAATAAAATATATTGAAAGTTAAGTATTAAAATTTACAATTCGAAACGAGAGCTTAATATTATGTGGTTTTGCAAATCAATATGTCAGGTATAGACCTACAAACTTATATAAAGAATGACAAAAAATATAACTATAAACAACCACAGGACGCCATATTGAAAATAGAATTCGAATGTCAGGTTTTGTCCAGTTGCGAGACGTGATTGGGTAGTTTTCGACAGTGGCTCCCCCATCACATTCTTCTGATAAATTTGTAGGTGTGTAATCTGGGATCTGATTTTGACAGCTGAACAGTGGGACCACTTGTTTGAGAAATATGCTTGTGCAAAAATATACTCAGGCTTTGTATCTTAAGATGGCACTTTCTCAGTGCAATATAACAATAATTAATAAGTTGGGAGAATGTTTCCTACAATTTCTCGCAATTAAGATGGTAAATTTTCGGCTTAGGAGCGAATAATATGGTAATTTACTTTTCCTACCTGATTTACTGGCCCGTATTCTGAATGCAAGCAATCCTGCTGTGTGTCTTCATAATTGATTTGGAGTGAGGTGTCTTCAAAAAGTTCATCCACGACATCGACTCGTTTATTGGCAATGTTATTTTTTATGTACTGAAAATACAATACATTATATGATATTCCCCTACTGCATCAACATGTATGTTATTAATATCAGTTTATCCTCTAACCGCCGTATGCATGAGATTTCAAAATACCTTCAATCTAAATAATGCCAATTTGCATGCATAAAATTAAATATTAGTGACGTCACAGCTTTGTTAGTTTAGGTACGTATCATTCAACCTGAACAAAACAAATCAAACTAAACCATAGACGTACAAATTGTATGAGTAGAAAGTACACCGGTAATGGTTTGAGATTTGACGTTTGGTTCAGTGTATCATTGAAAATCAAACCGTTCTCGGACCATCAGAAATGGTTTGACATGAAACGTCAAACCAATTCTGACGATCCTTAGACTAATGACGATCTGTCAAAGTGATGATAACCATTATTCGGCATTTATATAACGTGAGATGTTCATATTAATATTTTACACATTTACACCATAGGAGATCACTTGAATTATGTATATTATAGATTATTAATCAATAATCCAGTCATATTTTCTGTTCAAAGAGTTCAATTTAATATCATTACCTATAATAATTATTATCATGTCAGACCAAGAATTTATTTTAATTTTATTTAGGTATATTTTGTAACGGAGATTCTAAACTACAAACTGTCTTAAATCAATCCGGAATGATCAGGTTTTATATTATTAGGTACCTAACAAATTCTATCAATTTATATGTTCAATTGTCAACTCTAAATCACAATATTATCATACTGTCGACATGAATACAATCAAACAAGTGGGCAATTATGAAAAGCTTTAGGCAAGTTATTTTTAAAAACTTTTGTGATACTTATAAATCTTATAAATTAACTAAATGGCTACCTATTCATGAAGCATTATTTATATTTTGTACATTTAAAATAAATGAATACGACAGTTTGTTAAATCTGTGTTATTGTAGACAATAGGCTAGAATTTCTTAACAAGTTGACGTTTCATAAAGTATGTTTCTGTTTTAGAGACTAATATGTTATTTAATTAATTTTAAGTATTGGCAACACTAATTAGTCGTCAGAAAAGCGTTCCTGTGGACATTTTGCCAAACGGTCCCATTAATGATTTGTTTTATTCAGGTTGAATGATACGAACCTTCTTTGTGACGTCAAACGCGTCACACGTTAGCATTATAGCCACTTTTTTAAAAATATTTATTCCCTTATAATAATTACTTACAAAAAATTTAATTCTTAAGAAGTCTGGAATTAGTGACCGAACTGCACAGTATAAACTGAATAATTATAAATAAATACTCTACGGTATTCAAGATACCTCGTCGCAGGACAGATGTTATGTTTCATGATGCTGTGTATCATGCGATTAACTTAATTGATGGTACCATAAAGGTTGATTTATTTTTTATTAACTATATAATGTTTGTGGACGTGTTAAATAGGTTAAATTTATAATTGTATATATTATCATGTTTCTTTAATATTTACATAAACACATGCTGTCTTTTCTTGTTATATTAGTTGTAATTTGTACTTAATTCAGATATTTTCATAATTTTATATTTATTATGTATTATGGCGCATTGGCCAATCGCTGGAATGCCGTAATACTCTTTTTCTGAATAAATAAATAAGTAAATAGATAATATAAAATAAAACCATTTTTTTACTACGGTACAGTGTTTTTATAATAGAATTCAATATCGGACCAGTGATGCCAACCGTACTATAATTATAGTACAATACTATAATTTTGATTTCGCAAAAATTGTAAAATACTATAACTTTACGCCAAATATACCATAATACTATAATTTTTAATGATTCAAGGCGAAAAATGTTCCTGTACTATATATTTTTCAGAAATACTATAATTTCTACGCCTTTGTACTATAATCAGCATAGAAAAGTATGGCAACACTGCATCGGACAAAGTATTCCCAATAAATATTTATTGAGTTATTGACTGGGCACACAGGTTTGCTTTCCGCAGCCAATTTCACGTCTATTATGCGAATTCGACTTGAATTATTTGACGACAATGAAAAGGGATTTACATAATATTATGACGTGATCATCACTTTATAATATTATCATTTATACCAATCACCATATATTATGACAATCTTAATATTACCAGTGTGATCGAGGCTTTCACCATGTTTATTACAGTTTTATTTCCATCTTATATCGAAATAAGGGAGCATTGCACTACCTAGATTCTAGACTATGGATCAAAACTATGTAATACTGTCAAAACGAACTTACCTTATCTAAATCAATCGGTATAATCATTGCTGGAGAATTATTTACAGTATTTATAATGGGTGAAAATATTAAATACTTTTCTTTCACGGTTATTGAATAATTCCCAATTTCATTTCCGAAATAACAACACATTTCTTTTGGAAACACACTTTTTTCCTGTTCACTTATATTGCTGGCGTCATTTGTTGATTGTCTGTGAGAATGTGTATCCTAAAAAAGAACACAATAACACACATATTATCGATTGACTAAAAACAAACACCAATTATTTATCAGGTATGTTTATATTATAACCTTTGAAAAAATAGCCTCGGCAGCGTGACTGGGACCATCTGCATACTCTTGTGTGATCAGAGTATTATTTGTCTCTGGATTATTTCCCTGTAAGTCCATCTGCATCAGTTCGAAGTCACCTCCTTGACGTTTAATGTCCATTTTGCGCATTGAAAGCGTTCGTTCTGAAAGAATATCGTGTTACGTCACAGTAACGGAGTCGTAGAGATATGTAAATTATGTCATAGACAATATTTGCGTAGTGTATTGCCACTAGATAAAACTTTAAGAAATCAATTCACCACCAACCGATTAAAAATTATTATAAAAGGACGTCCACTCTTTTTGATTACAAATAATTGCGATAAACAGGTTCGTAAAATTTACAGCAAAAATCGAGAATGATGAACAATAATATAAACAAAATGACAGAGATGTCTCATACTTACACACTGTGTTGACAACTCATAACAAAATACGAAATGCAAGAAAACAAAATCAATCAAATAAATATTATTATATACCTACATACCTATTATACTAAAACTATTATATTACAATATTATCATGGCCAGATTTTGCAGGCAGCTTGGCGTCTAATGACATTATGGTAGTTTCATTATAATAATAATACTATTGTGAAGTTAATCGGATTTTAAAAATATTACCTATATTCGTGGCGCCTTGTTTCCACTTCTTGACAGTTGACATCTCAGTTACGTCCCGTGGGGGTAGGCAGATTGAGCGTCGCTTGGGGGCGGCAGTTACTCGAAGGGCGGCAAATCGAGGAGAATAATAAATATGGTACTGTTGAGAGATAGGCGTCTAATAGAATAATATAATTAATAATATAAGAATAATAAGTACGTGTTTACATCTAGTCGTCGCTGCTAGATACCCCCTCTTACGCCGCACCTGTGTTTGTGCGGCGTGATACTAATTAGTTCTCATCGGTCATTTGTAACGGGCGCATATAAAATGTAATCTTTCTGTATAAACAATATTCATGCAGTTGAATATAAATAAAGTTAATTGCATATTAAAATTACATTGCTTATATACGATCCTCAAAACAATCCACTATTCCCAACAGGTACAATATATAGAAATAAGCTAACTATATTGAGTACTTACTTAATAATGATGATATCTTTCCTTTACAAAATTTCATCTCATTGGTTGGAAACAACATGTCAATACGTGTATTAAATAAGGCTCTAAGTACCAAAAAGTAGTATTGCCTGTAGTTACAAAATACCGAGTCATTGCAGTAAAATTTCTTGAAACAGACCTTTTGAAAAATGTAGTTTTATAGTGTGAAGCAATCACGGCAGCTTCTATAATTTTAGGTATTAAGAACTCGTAAGTGTCAACACACAATCGTCAGCTATTTTATACTGAATATCGTTGACCACTGAAGTGCTACTTACAACGTCGACAGGTTTAATTATTTTGCTGTATTTTTTTGACTTGCTTGAGGCACTTAGACTATAGTTGAAGTTATTGGCGTTGGTATGTAGAACATTTTTCTATAAAAATATCAGTTTTTATTTTTTTGGTACTTAGCGCCTTAATTAATACACGTATTCATGTATTAATTAACGTAAAAGGTTTAACAGTACTGCATTTTTTTGTCGGGTTCGCGATGACTAGTTTACTTCCATTGCACTTCGATGTCCTTGGTGACCAGAAACGACACGAGCACGGATAATAAAAAATGTCGTATAAAAAAAATGGGGCGACATTATGGCCCTGCCCAGGGCCGGCATTTTGTCTAGGGACGTCACTGGTTGACATTTTGCTGATGTCCAGATATAGGTACCTACCTACTTAATGAAAAAACTAAACCACTTCTTTCGGTCAGAATCGGCTAAAGAACTTCTATCGTTGGTCACATCGTTTTTATTATCCATTTAATAGTGTACCTAGTAATAATTATTGTAGTAGGTAGGTACCTACTAATACCTGGAGGACGACGAACTCAGGTGGTGCGCTGAGCGAAGTCCTATAGAATTATTGGTGAATGAATATAAATATAATAACTGCCTATATTATACTTTTATCAAATTCTGTAAATAGTAGCTTTATTCATAGCTTGATATTTATACTTAATGCGAATTCGTATAGACCTACCTACCTAAATACATGTTAAATGAACAATAATTATTACCTGGGTACATAGGAAACGCATTTTTTTGTCGCCTTGGGCAAAAAATACTTTACTACGCCCCTGTTCACATCTACCTACTTAATTATTAACAAATTTTAACTTATAATCAAGAGCAATAATTATTAGAACCTATACTTTAAAACAGAATTTTTTATATGGCTTAAATAATACCTACTTTTTACTCAGTTCATGAGATAATAATTGAAGCTTTTTAATCTGAGTGGCAGGTTTTAACTCTTCGCAAGCTCATTTTTAAATATTCTCACGAATCGGTTAGTTAAGGTGATACATCAGTGAAACGACAAATAATTTTCAACTATGGGAGCGACGAAATTTTGGACTCGCTGGCATTCTGAGAGAGAACGTCGAGCTATAAGCACGTCACTTTGTTTCGTGATGGTGACGGGCGTATTAATTCTTAAATCTTGTAAAGATGACTAAAAACGTTACTAATTTACTTTAAAAAGAAAACATGTCAATGAATATATTAGATATTATTATTGTTACTAATAGAACATGGTGTGTAAAATTCCCACCTCCGCTCCCGTTATGTATATGCAGCCACGTCATACGCGGCCGGCTAACATAATTCCTTACGTGTGCCAGATCAAAGAATTTAAGCCCTCATTTTGTCCCGAGCAGAGCCGCACGGGACTGGTGATGCAACCTTGCACCGAAGTGCGAATGCATGATGTTAATTTATATGGCAACTATCAGAGTGACTTTAATTTGAAGAGTCGCAAGGGGAGTCGAGAGTGTCCCGCCCCCCGTACGCTCTGGCGAATTTAGTAAAGGCCGCAAAATTGGCCTCGGTTACCACCATGTCCGCGTGTCCTATTGGGCCCGAATGGGGTCGGACCCGGGCAAACAACTCCGCTCGTTCGGGGCCCATAAGTGGACAGTCCTACAGGACGTGCTCTGCGTCCTGCTGGTCGTGTCCAAATGAGCAACCCGACCCATGTCCTGCCAAACCAAACCCCTGCAGTTTGGCCGTAAAGTTTCCATGGCCAGTCATGAATTGACTAGTCCAGTGGGTCGGCACCAGTCTCCTCATCATTTAGAGGAGGCCACCCATCTCGCCTGCCATGCCGCATATGCGGTCTTGTAGACCAGCTCAGATAGTCTTTCTGTAGCTCACGCCCTCCACTCTCGATGGCGGTGTCAGAGGGACACCGGCAAGAGTTGTATTGATCCTCCTCATAAGGAGAGTGATCGATCCTCTAATTTGAACGTGCAAGTCGAGGGGAAAGACCCCCGCAAGGACCGCCAGGGCATCCGAAGATGTGGTCCTATAGGCCTTAGTAAGGCCATTCAGAGCAGCCCTCTGTCCGCTAAGCAGAGCCCTCTTCACAATTGTCAGCGAGGCTTTGGTGTGCCACACGCTCGAGGCATAGCCAGCGATGCCCATGAATATAGCCTCGTAGGCGATTCTCAGGGCCCGAGGCTTTAGGCCCCAATTGTTGCCCGCCAGGCGAGCAACCTTCTGATAGGCTGAGTTGGCCTTAGCCACAATTACTTTAGCATGCTTCAAAAAGGTCTGCTTTTCGTCCAGAACGACCCCCAAGTAGGTCACCTCTCGAGAAAACCTTATAGCAGAGTCGTCAAGCGCACTGCTGGTGATCGCTTATTTATGTTTATCCTTGAGCTGCCCTTGAGGAGGATAGCTTCCGTTTTGCCAGGTGCAAACGCAAGCTTATTAAGCTTACCCCAGTTAAGGATTCTCGATAATGCGTCCTTAGCTACGCGCTCGAGTGTCGGACGGCTCGACGAGCCAACTAGTAAAAGAAGGTCGTCAGCGTACGCGACGAGCGCGCAGCCCGGTGGCAGAGGTAACGTCAAAACATCGTCAAAAGTATATTCCATAGCAAGGAGCTAAGCACGGAACCCTGCGGACACCCCATGGTGGTCTCCCTGTAAATCAATTCAGTGCTAGAGTCGTATATAACTTCCCTTTTATTAAAATAGCTTTGCACTAGGGCAAAGAGGTCCCCCGGGATCTGTCGGAGCCGAAGCTTAGATAGAATTAATGGCCACCATGCGGTGTCGAAGGCACCGGCTATGTCCAAAAAGAAGCCTGCCACAATGACTCCTTCTGAGTCCTCAACAAATTTCTGTGCAAATCTGATGGCGTCCTCAGTAGACTTGCCGGGTCTGAAGCCAAATTGCCTATCCGAGATAGGGTAGATTCTCTCAAGGTGGTCCTCCAGCCTTCTGCTGATTAACCGCTCCAATATCTTACCCAGCACTGGCAGAAGAGTGATTGGACGGTACGCCTTTGGGTCATGCGGTGGTCGTGTGCTCATCTTAGGTATAATCCTAAGGAGACCCTTCTTCCAACAGTCCGGGAAGATGCCCCTGCTCATGCAGTCAGCATACAGCCCGACTATCTCATGAGGTGCTCGAAGCCACGCCCTTCTGGCAATCACATTGCTGATCCCATCAGGTCCGGGGGCTTTGCCCGCCCTGAGGCCATCAAAAATTAATCCCACCTCCGACTGGGTAAGCTCAGAGAATGGTGAGTCTCCAACGGCAAGATTGCAGATAGTCTTAGTTGACAGGTTCTGTCATCTTCATGTCGCGACCCGAGAACTACAAGGTTCTAAGTGTCGATTTTTGGCCAAACTAAAGTAATAATGAGGCAGTCTTCCAAGTCACATTATCTACATACTATATCAATATGAGGTCGATATTTCTTATATTTTTTCATTAAACCCTAATACTACCGAGTTCTATGTGCACTTTACAGAATATCTGTGGTACTACAGAGTTCTACCATGATCTAAAAAGATCCGTCGTTCTACAAAGTTCTATGTGCTTTGACATTTCGTGGTTGTGAATACATTTAAAGTTGTTAAAATGGTTTTAATTGCGATATGAAGAGTAAAATCTTGTTGTTTTGTATTTTAAATTTATTATTAGTACTTCATGCAGTATACTTAACTAGAAACCACGAGTATTTAAATAAACTACTATAACTTCGATATACATAACCTCAAAAAATGTTTCGTGATATTTGATATCAATAGTAAATTCTGAACTCACTAATAGATGAATTATAATATCATGAAACGTAAGTAACGTTTTATTATATTATCGTTATATATTTTTTTTTAAATATTGAGAGTATTTTAAAGCTATTTAATTCATTGATTTAATGTTTTAGTTTTAAAAGTCTTCCTGGAAGTGATGTAAATGTTTCAGATGTTTCAAATCTCAGTAGATGAGGTGAAAAAATGGTTATGTTGTATTCTAAAATCAATATTCCTGAGAATTCCTACACTATAGAGATTTAGTATATTAATTATACAATATCGTTATGATGTCATGATGGACTGAAAGATATGCCTCTTGCTAGCTTAGTAAAATAGAGGCGAATGATTTAATAGAAGAATTTTTACACAACATTCCCTCAGCCATTAGTAACAATCTTGTATACACCATTACAATAAATGTATCTGACAACAAGCCAGTTGAAAGTAAACAATACACATCGGGCTTGTTGCATCAACAATAGTTTTGTATTTTTATTAAATTATATTTTTAATATAATTTTCATTTTAAAATGGTATTAAACAAAAATTACAAAAAAATATTTAAGTTTTTCCAAATTTCCCATTTTCCCAACAATTTCCATACATTTTCTCCGGAAAAAACTATTATATTAGATAACTTTCAAGAATTTTATTTATTTTAACATGAAAAGTGAAACTATGTGTCCTGAATCACCAGGATTTCCATAAAAATTTCAGTTAGAACCTTGTAGTAAAAGCGATTTGTTTGAGTTTCAGGTGGACAAAGTTCTAATTGAATTTATGATATATAAAATTAACCATTAAAAACTAGTTTTAACGTAGTTTTATTGATAGTTACAACCAGCGGCGGCTCCTCTAACACCATGCATGTGCGCTGCACTGCTTTTTCCTAAACATCACTCAATGTGCAACAATGCTATTCATAAGTCATCACTCGTTTATCGCAATTAAATCCATGTAAATTTATACCAAAAGCATATACTCAGTAAACAGTCACCGAATTTGTGCGCTCGACGTGAACGCACAAATATGGAATTAGTTTGCCGTTCATATTACATTGGGTAATAACAGTTCAAGCCGACACGTGAAAACGATAAATAACTCATTAATACACAAAATTTTATAACCACTTGGGACGCAGCTCAAAAGTTACGCTGAAAAATGTAGTAACTGAGATTTAGCAGGATTGATAAAAAAATAGATTTTTTTTATTTAAATCTCATATAAATTCATTGAAAATAGGCTGATATTGAATAAAAATTGATTATAAACACAAATCTTTTGGATCGATCCTTTAATCGTTCTATATTTGCAAATATTTGAATATAATTTATAAAAAAATAAAATCTTAGTTATCATGTTCTTTCTCAAACTAAGTGAATTATTAGCATGACGTCATATTTTTAACAATGCAGGCATTTCGCTGGAGTTTTATTGCTTTTTGTAGACTAAAAAACTGATGATTTGTCGAGAGTCAAAAAATACGTACCTACCTACCTATTCAACACAGTCGATAGTTACCCATTTTGTTTTTTTAATAGTTTCTTCAAATATTATTTCTTACATACAATTCAGTATGATTTCTGCGGTCGTCGGTATAGTCGGCTTTTTTAGGTGTTTTGTCACGTTATTTCGATAGTTTTGTTCATAAAAATAAATTCATAACAATATATATACTTATTGTTTAATCAGGGAAGTGTGTGTGTTTTAAAATGATAAATTTTGAATAAAAGATTTATAATACTTAATACTTATAATTATAGTTCAATAAGTGAAGTGTATGTGTTTTAAAATGATGTCGGTAAACGTAGACTTTATCAATAATAATAAAAAGAGTCAGAATAAAAAAAGGATGGTCCGATGACATCTGTGGAAATTGAAAAGTGTTTTTCAACCATTAAAAGAATTAAATCGTCTTTCAGAAATACTTACCATGAATCAGGACTGACTTAACATGTCTACCTAGATTAAGCATTGAGAAAAAACTTTTACAAACAGTTCAAGACTTTAATGAGAAGTAATTGAGGTGTTCGCTAAACAGAAACAACGGTGAATTGATATGCTTTTTATTCACGATTAACAAAATACAAGCGTTCAAAACTTCAACAGCCCATAACTTTTTCGCTGCAGTTGTTCACTTAGAACCCTGTAGTTCTCGGGTCGCGATGTGCCGTAGGTATGTCCTGTGGAATTAGAGCTTCCAGCAGTATGGAAGCAGACTCTGCGCTGTCCATCGCAAAGGTGCCATCGGGGCGCCGCATAGCCGCCATGACTTTACCAGGCCTTGAGCCCAGCTTTATCACGCGGAAAGGCGGTCCACACGGATTATAGCCCCCCATTTCAGACACAAAATCCCGCCAGTGCTTTTTCTTGGCTTTATTTAACTCTTTTTTGAATTTTGCCCTAGCAGATTTATAAACAATCTCCGTAGGTTCATCATTTCTGGGTAAGTCGTTCTGAGATCTTCTAGCTCTTTGCAATTTTCTTTGGGCAAGTCTCATGGTCCTTCTCAAAGACGTCAATTTTGGTATCCACCATGGCGCAAGGTTGGGTGGCCTCAGAGAGGTTCTACCCAGCGTGAACTCCGCAGTTTGAGTAATGAACGCAGTCAAGTCATTGGCTCTTTGGTGGAAATCGTCAGCCGACATGGCAGAGGCCAGTCCACCAATTTTGACATCCCAATTGACACCGCTCGTCCGAAAACGCCTGGGAAGCAGTACGCTCTCTGTTTGGCTCAACGGGGCCGCATCTCCCGCAACTCTGAACAAAAATGTGATCAGACGGTGATCGCTAGCCACCGCGTCCGTGTGGACCTGCCAGTCCACGGCGCGTCTGGCAACGCCACTGGATGTCAGAGTGACATTAATATGTGACTCACCATTTCTGGTGGAGAAAGTGGCCGGCCCGTTAGGGTCATTTAGCACCGTCAAATCAAAGGCGGCCAAGAGCTCCTCGAGTGGCTCAGGACTGTCCTTGTTACGTCTGGGCCCAAAGGGGGCCCAGAGCAAGGACTGGACGTAAACGTCCGCCCCAATAATTATCTGCTTGCCTCTGCACGCATAAAAGATTTTCTCCAGTTGTTTTGTGCAATACAGGGTAGAAGAACTGTACTGAAAATACGCAGATATAACTACAATGGAGAGCCCCCTGTTATTAGCAATCTCCGCCACCGCGAAGAGCTCATTGGATAGATGCGAGAGATGCAACACAGTCAGTGCGGTGTCAATTACAAATATGCAAGCTAGAGATTTCGGGGTAGCTTGTATGATACGGCCGCCGCTTAGGCCCCGATTGAGACCAAAGGCGTATGGCTCGTGTATCATAATTATGTCCGTATTCTGATCCCGAGTAACCTCAAGCAGCTCGGCAGATGTAGCTCGACCTCTGCCCACGTTGATCTGAGCGAAGGAGATCATTGCGGACAGTAATCAGTGCGGCTTCTTTCCTCCTCAATAGCGTGTAGGCGCGCGGGACAGTCGGGTTCGGTGGCCGAGTGGCCGTTCGGCTTCTTGTAGCGCGTGCACGCAGGGCACTTGCCCGGTTCGTCAGCGGTGGGGCAGTCTGCTCTGTCATGCCCTTCTTTAGTGCAGTGGCCGCACGTTGTAACCTTAGCGTTGCAACCCTTAGCCATGTGTCCGTATAAGTGGCACTTTGCACACTTGACAACTCCGCAAAAGTCACGCACAGGGAACGAATTCCACCCCATGAAAAGTCTGCCATCATTAAGCAGCGCCTCTCGAGCCTTTCCCGGGATCGACATTATCATATGACAACGTTCGGTCTTGGGTCCCGCCTTGTGGCTCAGTTTGGTTCCAGCGTAACGCTCAAATGCAAGGCCAGACGCCTCCTGGGTATTGTTTATGATTGCTTCCTTGAGCTGCTCTTCTGTCGTCTCAATGGGTACATTAAAAATTATGACGCGGGGAAGCTTTCTCCCTGCGACTTGGGCCTTTAAGCCGGCCTCAGTCAGCCCAGGTGCAGCCATGAGCCGCTTAGCCTCGTCGTCACTTTTGGGATGCACGATGATCCCGCCTCCCCGGATCTTGCGTACCCCGGTTATGTGCACTCCCAATGTTTCAGGCACTATGGTTTTCATGACCGCTTCCTTTGTGGCAGTCGATTCTTGACCCTCCTTAGTCGGATAAAGCATCACCCCCGGCCTGGTGACAGTTTTCGGAGGAACTGGTGGCCATTCGGAGACTCTAGTTGGTTGAGCCTCTCTACGGGTTACGTCACTCCAAAGAGCCCTGGGAGGAGCATTAGAAGGAGCCTGGATGATGGCTCTCGTTAAGGAGGCACGATCCTTAACAATTGCCTTGTGTGCCTCCAGCTCTATCGCCATGGCCCACGTTTCAGTAATTGCCATCTCAAGCTCCTCGGCTACTGCGTTCATGGTTGCTCTGGCAATACGACTGTCCTTCTCGAGGGCGGCAAGCGCCCTCTTGATGGCAATCGTCGCCCTGGACGCACTCTCCTGAGACTCAGAGAGAATACTCAAAGCCACGGGACTGATCTCCTCGCAAGATGCTGAAGCCGAACCAGCCCTTGACTTAACGCCCTTGCCCTTTGAAGTGGAAGCGCTCTGCTTGTCTTTCTCTTTTTCTTTATCAGGCCTTTTATGCTTGACCTTGGGGGCCTGCTTTGGGTTACCAATGCCCTCAGCCACGTCCGACTTCCGCTTCCTAGTGGACATTCCTTCCACTTGCATGGGGTCACCTTTGTGGTTGACTATGGCGCTAGGTAACACTCATCACACGTCACTCACTCAACCACAATTTATCGCACAATAAATATTATTGTTACAGTAACTATTATTAAACGAATTAAAAGTCACAATTCCCGGGAAAGTCCAAGGGGAAAACACACAAAAGTTTCACAAATCGTATTCCAAAGGCAGGCAAAGGTATTAGTGAAGAAACGGGATCAAAAACTTGTGAATAGCAGGGTCAAAATTGAAGATAACGAAAGCGAAATAGTAGCGATGCAAAAACACGTCCGCACGGCTCGACAGTTCAGTCTCAACCTTACTAATATAACAATAAACAGAACATTAAATCGATGCATGTTGGATTTATATGACAAATTATATTTCGTTTGGCATGCGTCATTTGCACCCGCGACCCACAATCCGCGCATCGTTTAGCCACGATTTTTTTAGACCGTGCCTCAACTGAGGTATAGCCTTAAATATAATAAATATACACGGCATATATATTTACAAATTGATATATTCACTGATATGTTCAGCACTCGAAATGGAAAATTTTACGAACCGGAGTGCTCAATAATTACGAAAATATCAACTATATTATACTATACTACATTCATTGTAAATGTGATTTATAAAAATAAGTGTGTTATTTTTTTATTATATGAAATATCTAGCTCAGACGGTCAAATTAATATTTCCACGAGACGGAGCTATAATTTTGTGGATTTTATGAACCGGAACAGCGCTCCGATGCGTTCCGGTCCATTTTGGGCCCTGGTTATATTACGATAATTTATTTTGTATAAGTAGACACCTACTATGATACAAGTAAAGGGGGACGCGATCGTCAATTTAACAAACTGCCAATAAATTAAGTCTTACTAGAAAAAAAGTCTGTAGACTATTTATTTTGATTATCACTTTTATTAAAATTTTGAAACATTTCCATAGGCTTAAATGGGATGTAGTTATGCAGAATGTAGCCAGTCCACAATAATGTCGAGCTGATATAAAGTGCACTTTAGCAAAAACATGATATTAAAAATGTATGTAAAATGCAAAATTGTAAATAGTATTTTATTTCAAGAATATTTTTTTTGCGGCTTGGCTATTTTCAGCAGAACGTAGAGAAAACCTTCTAGCATCTGATCTATATCATATCTCATTTTTTTATTTATTGTAGACTGGCTACTTTCTGCATAACTATGTCCAATTGGGGTCTTTTTTCCGAACTATTTAAATGATTGCGTACCTAAATTTGTCATTTCTTAAGCAACAATGAGTTCAAAATAAAATAACTGTTTTCAGTAAGCACTTATAATCAGATGATTATCTTTTGTCAGTAAGAGCTAAAACTGTTTTTTGTAAATATAGATTAAAAACATACTAATAATACGTATAACAAGTTAATGCAAAATTATCAGTAGAAACAAATACTAAAATAAATGTGTATTTATCAATTAATTGTCAGAGCATGTATTCGATAGTTTTGCATTTTTAGTGTCAGTTTCTCAATAAACAGACGAGGTGATCGAAAATCTGAGTTTAAAAAAACAATCCATAAATTAAAAAAATCTGGCATCAGAACTACTGTTTTATTCTAACACTCAATGATGGTTGCTTTATTTAGCAACATTTTTACAAGACGGCCTCCAAATTTGTCGGCGCCTCACACGTTGATGGATCTAAAACCGACACCATATTTTACAATACTAGTTTTGACAATGGTGTTATATCATTTTTGATATATAAGGAGAGTTGGGTTTCGGGAATTTCCAGACGGGAATTCTCGAGAAATTTTCGAAAATTTCCATCCTGAAACTTGAGAATAGAAATTTTTAACATTTTGGGAATTTATTATCAAATATTAATTGAAAAAATGGACAGAAAACACAAAACGTTCAAAGACTGATCGGGGCATTTGACACAATTAAGCCAACGTCGACTCAAAATGAGCGCAATTTTTGCAACATCCGGGAATTTTGAGTCTCAAAAGCGTACGCGATTGTCAGACGCAGCGATTGACAGACTGTGTTTTTTGAAATTTCATTTTAATAATAAATTTTTTCAATTATTTTTGTTTTCCTACTTCTATTTTGTTTGTCTTCTTACATAAATAGAAACAAATCATATTTTTTTGGAAGTTCTCTGTTTTTACACTGATTTTAGGATTTTTACAGGTTTTCTTAAATTTCCCGATATCTCGAGAATTCCCGAGATTTCTTTTTTGGAAATCCCGAATCTTGAGGTTGAGATTTTCTCGGGAAATACCCAACTCTATCTATAAGTAAATGCATTATTCAGTCAATTATTATTGTGTCGAGGCTTCGTGAGGCCTCAGGGTTGATTAGAGCTTGCCACTCATCTGGTGGGAAGATCTCGTATCCTAGTAAGACCCGGCTGGGTGTCATGCCGGTGACGGAGTTCGGCCGTCCTCTCAGAGCGTAGACTACTGCCGATACGCGGGTATCCCAATCGCTGTGATCAGTGCCCATAAGGTGTACGCGTAGGTATTTCTTTATTTCTCGGTCGTCATGGTCAAATAGGTGTCTTAAGCCGGTCCTGTGTTGGACTCCCCACCGGGTCAAAGCTTCGGACCAAATAGGGTTGGTAAATTGTTTCCCGCCAACAGTCAGTATAAGTCGGGGGTTCCCGTGCTGAGCCCACATTTCGTTCTCTAATAAGTGCGTTATCGCAGCGCTCGTGTCCCATTGCACGGGGAAGGCCTCCACCCATCGACTGAAAGTATCCGTCACGATCAATAAGTATTTGTTAAATTTCGTGGTCGTAGGGTACGGTCCCATGAACTCAATGGATACCACTTCCCATGGTAATTTTGCAGTATGAGTAACGTGGTGTTTTTCGAGATCACCATACGTATTACAAGTGTAACTACATTCGTCACATTTTATTGACTTATCTCCAGAATGAATTAATTGGTGAGATTCCAAAGAATTCAAATATATAGAAGAAAAATTACAGTCAACACAATTAAAAGGTTTTTCTCCAGAATGTTTCATTTTGTGATGTATCATACGAATAGATTTTGTACATGAGTAACTGCATACTTCACAACTTAATTTTTTTGAAACCTTCTTATTAATTTTCAACGTTGTTTTTTTATGTGGAACTTTGTATGGATATTTTGCAAGAGGTTTTTTCTTTTTGCTTGAACGCTTTTTCTTTCTTTTCACCATTGTTTTAATATGTCGAGCATTGTGAAGATTTAACAATGCTAACGATGCAAAAAAGTTAAAACAAACAGAACACACAAAATTTTCTACATAAAAACTAGAATTTTCTACCCTTATAACAGCTTCTAGTAGTAATTCAGGGTGTGTCAGGCTTGCCTGAATATTATAACTGTTAGTAGTAGAAAAAATAGCCTGTATATTTTTTTTCTTTTCATCTTCTTCTTTGATTTCTTTCTTGATGTCTTGATCGTCAATCTCTATGTCATCGTAAAGTGGTTCTTCATCTGTTGAGTCGTTGGCCTTAATGGTGCTTATAGAGATTAACTTTTTATTTTTCACCGTTGTTTTTTTATGTAGAGCTTTGTGAAGATTTAACAATGCTAACGATGCAAAAATGTTAAAACAAACACAGCACACAAAATTTTCTTTATAAAATCTAGTATTTTCAACCCTTATGACAGCGTCCAGTAGGCTAGACTGAATATTATAACTGTTACTAGTAGATAAAATAGCCTGTACATTTTTTTTCTTTTCATTTTCGTCTTTGATTTCTTTCTTGATGACTTGATCGTCAATCTCTATGTCATCGTAAAATGCTTCTTCTTCTGTCGAGTCGTTGGCCTTAATGTTGCTTATAGAGATTAACTTTTTATTTTTCACCGTTGTTTTTTTATGTAGAGCTTTGTGAAGATTTAACAATGCTAACGATGCAAAAATGTTAAAACAAACACAGCACACAAAATTTTCTTTATAAAATCTAGTATTTTCAACCCTTATGACAGCGTCCAGTAGGCTAGACTGAATATTATAACTGTTACTAGTAGATAAAATAGCCTGTACATTTTTTTTCTTTTCACTTTCGTCTTTGATTTCTTTCGTGATGTCTTGATCGTCAATCTGTATGTCATTTGAAAGTGCTTTTACATCTGTCATCATCCACGACGATTTGGGACTCGAGTCGATTGCCGTAATGGTGTTTACAGAGGTTATCTAAAACAAACAAAACGTAAACAGTTATTAAATATTTATCAAAGAGTGAAAACAGATTTTACGTTTATGAAGAGAATGACAAAAAACAACGCTAATACCATTAATAACGTAAAAAATATTAACTTTGGTTTGATATATTATTTGGCTTGTCTCGCGATGGGTGATCTACCAATGAAGTCACGAAACTTCGCTAACACACAGCAAACCATTATAAATGTCAGTATTTTTAAAATAAAATTACAGAACTCAGGATACGTGTGGCGTATGCTTGAGCAGAGGCGCCCTTTCACTAAGTTTATAGTCAATATGGCCTTTTTATTACGTTTTAGGAAATAATATTAACTACTAACATGTCATAATCTAAAACACATAGCAACTAGATTAAATACGCAGCCAATATACTCGATCCATTTAATAACATGTGAAAGATAAACAATAAAATAATTATTGAATGGAATGTCCATAGCATAGATTGTGTGGCAGTACCACAGCTGATGGGAACTGGCTTACTCTACTGGATGTGATATGGCAGGCAACGGTCTCGAGTGTGGAAAATATGAGATAATCTTTGACACGTGTTAGAATATGCTATTTTCAATAATTACGTCTGTATGATAATAATAATATGCATTACAGTATTTACGTAAATATAACGTGCATCCCATATTGAGTGCCGTCGACGTGCTTTGTTATATTTGGGTTTTACGGCCTGATCGCTATAAAATACCCTGCATCAAAATATAGGCCCACGGCGATGGCTTTTACATATGAATTTTTTAATCTGTTCTGTAGTCAGCATCTACGGATATCTCGTTTGTAGAGTGGTATCTGTAAACCGTAGCTCATAAATGCAGTCCAGCAGCTAGCAAAAGTTCATGTTTGATTCAGTGCAAGATAACAATTAATGGGTCGGGAGAATGTTTTCTACGATTTCTTCATAATTGAGATGGTGAATGCTCGGCTTAAGGCCGTGTCCCACCTACGGGTGGCAGTGGCGCACCCAGGGGGGGGGGCAGGGGGCCTTGGCCCCCCCCAAAATATGAATATCATCAGAATGATTTTACACATTGAAATCGAAAGCCAATAAACTATACCTTGGGCTTAGACAAACAACACGGCAAAAAATGATTTGTAATTCTCCAGCACCCTTTTTAGTAAAATTTCTTAGATTTTAATTTCTAACACAAAAATTGCGAAACACTTACGTCAGGTTTTTTTAGAAACACGTTCCCTAATGAATGACAGGGTTCTAGCCTGGGGGCCCGGGCTGTGGGGGGCCGGCGTGTCGGGTTGACCAGATAAGTGAGATAAACACACATCATAAATTATCTTTACTAGTAAAAAAAGTCGCCTGCGGCGCTATTACACTTCATGACTATGAACATTTTAAATTATATAATTGTCCAATATATGTTCAGATTATTATGTGTCGATACTCGACAGCTGCATTATTAAAGTAGATGTATTGAAAGTCGCCAATAATTCACTGTACAAGTACCCTCAATTTGAACTAAAACACAATTTGAAAAACGTTATTGTAGTGTTTCACACTGTCTTTAATCTAAGCGGTGGATATGGGGTCCGTCAAATATCCTAGCCCAGTGGTCGGCAAACTCATTAGTAAATAGAGCCAAATATCAACAGTACAACGATTGAGATTTCTTTTGAGAGCCAAATTTCTTAAACTGAAATTATATGCGTAGGTAGTAAGTAGGTACACTGCTAATTTACTTAATAAACTTTAGTTAAAGTTTTAAGTCCTAATTAAATTAAAGGTAGGTACACTGAATAAAACTGAATATCATACGTAATAATGATCTTATTTATTAATAAAAATTAAATTGTAAGTCAGGTATCCATAAAATTGAATCATGACAATGACTGACAAACTCAATGTGAATAATGGCCTTGCATCTCCTTGTAAAGTTTGGGTAAGTCAGGTTCGTATGTTGTTGATTTAATTTTAAGCACGATTCCAGGTTCTCATCAATAAATCGATTTCTCAATTTACTCTTGATTTCCTCTCTTGGAAATCTTTTTACTAACCACAAAACTTGCAATATTAACATTGTTGAAAGATTTTATTCAGTACCTAATTAAAAACAGAACTTTATTTTTCTTGACTCTTCTCCTCAGCTGCTTTCTTCCTTGCATGATCGACAGAATATTTAGCGCAAAATTACGAGTTTTTAGTTGTAGTATCTCTCTAAATTTGAATGCGCTAATTTTTCCCGACACATAAATAAAGGTCGGTAAGCCATTTAAGTTTTGAATAAACGCGAAGTCTCGGTCTATTCAACATTACATTTACGGTTATCCTCTTCCATTTTCTTTGCTTCTTCTTTGTAGCCATGTCAAATATGGCAGAGAGCATCTGTGGCAGAGCCGCACTCAAGGGGCCAAAGAGCCGCAGTTTGCCGACCACTGCCCTAGCCTGAGGGCCCGTTTCAGGATGTGGGGGCCATGGTGTAGGTACACCGAGTGCAATAGACAAAAGACCGATAAACGAGATATTAGGCTGTGTTGTATTGAGTAGGTTGTGTATAATTTAAAAGCAATAATACTTTTTTTGTCCATTTTCAATTAATATGTTGAAACCTTAATATTAAAAATCCAAAAATCTGCGATAAACATTCGGCGAAAAGAACGACTACACCCACTACAGTGGTGGTGTAAATCAAAAGAACATTAACACTGAGTATTCCTCGTCAAATAAAAATGCATATAAGTACTTTAATAACAATCAAAATATATTCCTTTTGTAGGAACAAAATATTAATAAACGAAAAATAAAATTCATTCATATTAAAATATAAATACAAGTTATATTATAAAAAATAACATTCATTATAAACCATGAGAAGGAAATTATTTATGTTGAAACGACAGATCATCATAATTTGGTTCCCTGGTTATTAATTTTAATCTGAGATGCGGTTCCACACCCAAAGGCTGTTCCTTTTTTTGACTTAATGTCTACAAATGCTGAAAAAGCAACTTCACATAGATATGAAGTTGAAAAGGGCAATGTATTTCAGGAATTTCTCTGTTAAAACTGGATACACATATTGCATTTGCAACCTAAATTATGTTTACGTACACTCCTTATACTTATTTTGCAAGAATCCGTCTGAAGCTAATAATTCCAACAATTGCTCTTTTTCCGCATGCGATAAACCTTCTAGCATGGATGTTGTATTAATGCTTGTTGCACCAGGCGTAGCCATAACCCGGTGCAGCGCGTACCCCCACCAAACTCTTCCCGTACCCCAGGGGGTATGGGTACCACACTTTGGGAAACACTGCTCTAGACCAAGCGGGTAGCACAGCCGATATTATTTAAGTAATGTTTAATCATACTAGGTACACATGTTCAGCATGATCGCTGTTCACTTCCAATCCGCCAGTCGCTGATGACACGCTCAACGGTTACCGCCACTATGCCTCCAATTCAATAAAAACTAGGAGAAACTGTACAAATATATCGCCGTGTATTGTGAAATTATGTAAAAATATTTATATGAAGAAGAAAAGAGCCTATGGGACTAATTCCCATTCTCCTCCTTCGCCCCCCCCCCCAATAATAAATCCTGGGTGCGCCACTGACGGGTGGCCACGTCGAGCGGAGCAAGACAAATATATGGGCCACTATGAGGCTGGTACTCGTTAGCGCGGCGCGTGATGCGGGAGACAATCGAATTTGGAAGGGGTTGGAACGTCGTGGAACGGCATCAGTATTGCCATCTTTTCAAAGTGGAATTATAGTACAGAGCCTCCAAAATTACAGTATTTGGGGAAAATAATAGTACGCGTTATCATCTGTTGAAAATGTATAGGTTTTTTGTTTCTCAGAAAAAAAATAACGGAGAATTTAAGAAACTCCGAGACCCGTTTTTATTTAGGTACCTCTTCCGACCAAAAATGCTTACCGAAGAATTCAAGAAATGTCATTTAAAACCAAAGTCAAGCGATTTTTTTACATTTTTCGAGCAATTCTTTTCCAAGTTCTCCTAATATTCTTATATTGCGAAATTATAGTACTTTCTTTGCACCAATTTATCGAACGGAAATATCGAAATTTTAGTATTTTTTACATATTTTTTCCGATATTAAAAATTATAGTATTTTGGGCGTACTATACCTGTTTTATATCGTATATAGTACGCGGACCAAATTTATAGTACAAATACTATAATTACAGTATAATTGGCAAAACTGAACGGCATGCCAAACAAAATTGACTGCTCCCCTCGCCCTTCAAAATACGTAGCTTTGGGAAACCTTTAGTGGTATTTTTCGTACAATAACATGATTTTTCTCTCCGCGCGTTTAATACAGTATCCTGCTTTGCAATTCATTTTTATTCAAAGGAAAATATTTCCAAACCTACTAAACCTACAATATTAATTAAATTTCACTAGCATGTATGACTACTTTGAGTTTTTCATAAACAATCGTTGGTTTTATATACATTAAAAAGAGATTATCTTATTTATTTTAATACATCTGAATTAAGAATATATTAAAAAGTATGAAGGATTGGCGATATTTGAAATTAAAAATACATTTATTATATTAATTATTCATAGGTACATATTTAAAAAGAACATTTTATAAACAACGTTTTTAAATTTTCTGTTGAATCATATAAACTTGACTTGACTAGCTTAAACGATCAAAAAAAAATGTACTTGATAGAAATAATACTGAAGACCTTTTACAAGATTTTTTAATACGTGGATGTTCGTCTCTGTTCTGGCAGAACACACTAACTGGAGAATACTAGTTTTGAGTAATTTTACTTTGAAGTTGTTAAAAAGTTTGAAATAATGGTCTATCATGTGAGTTTATTAAGTAATCGTAAAAAGGATGACTTTAAAATAAAGACTGTTTATTTATTAAGAAGGTGTCCAGACGGTAAAGTTTGAATAAGGAACATTTTGGTACTAACTCAATATGTAATTTTTTCGAATTAGTGTCTTCTGCCAGAACGGTGACGGTATATACAATTACAATTAATATTAACATTTCAAAAAAAATTCGCTTGTGCGTTACTAAAGAGTATATACTTCAGTGAAAGTAAAAATGAATTAAATAATATTGTAATATCAATAATAATGTAAATTTAATATGAGATTGCTGTTTCTGATTATAAATACTTAATGAATGGGTTAGCGAGATTTAAAATAGTGAAGTAAATCGTGGTGTATGACCTTTCCGCTTCATAAATCTAATTAGACAGCCAAATATGAAACTGCCGTAAAACGTATGAGATCATGGTGGAATAGCTTTGTTAAAAGTGCGAAGCATTGTTTTTTCCAATCTTTCTCAATTTTATTAATTTATGTGAAAAAATAAAATGAATCGGCAACTCGCGCATGGGTATAAATCAAACTTCATTCAAACTCAGTTTATTTCTAATTTAGTTATTTATTATTAAAAGTATTTTTTCAGTTATATTTTCGTTTTTATTTTATTTTCCATAAAAATTATTAAAAAAATCAATCCCGAAATTATCGGGATTAAGTTTACCAATCCCGGGATTCATAGGTATCGAAAATAGCTCGAGATCCCGGGATTGGAATCCCTAGTTTAGACCCCAAAGCAAGTCGCGTGAGCGTCTGCACCGTGGACAAGGCCTAAAAGCGAACATTGTAATTTACTTTTCCTACCTGATTTACTGGCCTGTATTCCGAATGAAAGCAACCCGGCTGTGTGTCATCATGATCGACTTGGAGTGATGTATCTTCAATACGTTCATCCTTGACATCGACATGTCTATTGGCAGTATTCTTTTCAATGTACTGAAAATACAATATATTGAAATATGATATTCTTCAACGCAACGGTGTACTTATGTATAAAAGCATGAAATTTGTCATTATGAAGATTATACGAGTTAGTTTTTGAGCCTTTTCAAAACTGACCAAGGAGCGTCTAAATTCCATGTTTCTATATTTACCGTCCATTTCAATTGATTTTCAGTTTGAATATGACGTATCTAATGATCTTGAATACTAATTATTCGAAGTTAAACTTAACATTGTGCAATTTGACGTTTGTGAATTACATGTTTTCCGACCACGTCCGATCCTAATAAGATCATATTATGGGCCTCCACAGAGTGGAGGTTTGTATTATTAACAGATTTTGTTTTTATGAGAAATGGATGTCAGCCACTTGCTCAACCTATTAGGTCCATACTCTGACTCGTACAAAAATTGAAAAACAATATAATATTGTGTACTTGCCAGATCCAGGATTCGAACCTGGGAGCCATGATGCGATAGACCGACGATTAAGCCGCGCGGCCATCGTGGGTGTGAATTGCAATGGTGGTGGACAATATTCAAATGTATTTGTTACGACGAATATGCGAAATTTTGTCTAAATCACGAAAAATACAAGCCCGTTGCCTCATTCATGAATTAGGCAAAATATCTGCCAAGTACGTGAATTCGGTCGTAATTTTTCTGCCTAGTACATGCATTGGGCAAATTAGATAATAGCGCTACGGTGGTGTTTTTTGCAACTAAACCAAATGTGCCAAATGCTCATGCATTGGTCGAAATAGATGGTCGCGCTCCGGTGGAGTTTTTTGCAACTAATCAAATGTGTCAGATGTCATTGATTATATTATAAAAATATACCAATCAATAACTACAACGAGGTTCATATCCATTTACTATGTCCAATGACGGAAGAATTTTATTAAAAGGTAGTTTCGCGATTTGATTCGTGCTTGGGTATCAATCTTGCAATGGTCGATTGTTTATCTGCGATAGTATGATTTGATAGTTTGTTGACACTTGTTAGTTAACCTCAAAATGGACATTCAGTTGAATTCAGATTTACAAAACCTAACCTAATAATAATAATATTATATTATGTCCAATTATAACTAATAAAACCATCCGTATTAAATTAACTTTTTTTACTGTCATGTTGACAGTTTAAGAATTCCATACCCTGGCGAATTCACGCACTCGGCAGATAATTTACCTAATTCATGAATAAGGCAACGGGCTTGACTATTAGATGAATTAGGCAAAATTTTGCCCATTCCGTGTAATGGACAATTTAGCACATTCGGCGTAACATATTTAATAAACATGTCATCATAGTTATGTTTCAAAAAACTAACCTCAAAAGAGCAACTGGCATTGTCAACACACTCTTCCTTTACATTGATGCTAATGTCTGGGCTGTTCGGGTGCAATATTGGCATATTATCTAAGCAATGCTGCTCTTTTGTGTTGGATTCTAAGTCATTTGGTTAGCGTTTTACGTCCATTTTGACTATTTAACACAAAACACGTGAGCGACTTTACTCGGTAACGCATGTGTCAGAGACATAGATAAGAAGATGAGCTGAGTGGTTCAAAGACAATGAGTGGTGTATCCAGTGTTGCCATATTTTGAAAGTGGCATTATAGTACAGAGCCTCAAAAATATAGTATTTGGGGATAAAATATAGTACGCGTTGAAAATGTATAGGTTTTTTGTTTCTCAGAAAATTTAGTAGAATGTGTAAATATTTCACCGCGGGCCGCAGGTTCCCAATTTTCAATAGTCGGCTCGTTTTTTTTAGGAAAAATATTTCGCCGCGGGCCGCAGGTTCGTATTTTCCGAAGACGAATCGATTTCGAAATGACAAATGCGAAATTATAGTACTTACAAATACTATAATTATAGTATGGTTGGCAACACTGGGTGTATACATAGACCAGTGCTGCCATCTTTTTATATACTGATTATAGTACAAAGGCGTAAAAGTTATAGTATTTCTGAAAAATATATAGTACGGGAACATTTTTCGTCTTGAATCCATTAAAATTATAGTATTTTGGTATATTTGGTGTAAAATTATAGTATTTTACATTTTTCGGGGAATTAAAATTATAATATTGTACTATAATTATAGTACGGTTGGCATCACTGCCATAGACAGTCTGAGACAGTATTGCCATTTTTTTGTCCCCTGTTACACGTGATCTATAAAAAGTTAGTATTAGGCAACAATTTTATCATCATTGTACGGGTACTCACATTCATGTTAAAAATGTATTGGTTGTTCTTTGCTCCCAAAAAAGAAATGAGTTTATTAATACCAGCGAAATCACAATATACATAGTTTTTAGCTTTATTTAACTCTTTCTAGCTTAGCTTTAACTGCTTTGCGCCAATTGGTAATTCGGAAATATTTCAAAATTTAAGTAGGTACTTTTGGCGTATTTTTTAATGTCGAAAAAAAATCTTTAAGATAAAAATTCATTTTTTTCTAAAATTCAAAATTATTATACCTATACCTAGTAAGTATGACGCGGATGAAATTTATAGTACAAAAACCTAATACCAGCGCTCCATTGGCGAGCCAAAGGTCCGAGGACAGTAAAGCCTCCCCCACACCAAAGCGAATATTCGCGGCGAATATTCGCAGCGAATTATTCGCCAATCAAGCTCGTATTGGCTTACGGGACAGAGCACGCTTGCGCGACCGCCTTGCGTCTTGAGTGCGAATTTGCAGCGAATATTCGCTGCGATTTTCGGGAACTCTGTCGACAGCGAATTTATTCGCGGCGGACAATTTCGCCAAGGGAATTAGTAAAATCAAAATGGCGAAGACATTGAGCAGCTGATCGAGTTGGTCCGGAAATATCCAATCCTTTATAATTTCTCTGACAGTGACTACAAAACATAAGAAAGAAAGATAAGATATGGGATGAAATTGGCAGGGAAATTGTTGAAAATGGTATGAAGGTCGTCATAATAATATTATGTAGGTATCTTTGTCTAACCAAAGTATGTAAAGTTTTTTGACAGGATGAATACGCTATTATAAATAAATAACTTTAATCTAAGGTCCCGATATTTAAAAAATACATATTATTAATTTGCGTCATGCACAGCCTTTAATAACAGAAACTTTATAACTTTGATTGTTAGAGCACTGACAGTTCTAACTTATTGCGATCGTTTGACGTTTTGGTTTCGACTTTCGAGCAGTCATATCAATAATGTTATAATTAGGTATCATTTACAATACCTACTTCAATCATATTCGGTATCGGTCACGTAAATACCCATTTTATATTCGTTGATAATATTTTTTTAGGTTAGATAGGTAGTCTTTAAGATTATTTTTTTGCATCTAACATTATGCAGCATAGCATTTCTATTGTAGCTAAAGATATAATATACATATAGGTAGATAAGTAGGTACTCCATGTCGTCATTGTGGTATTTTGTAAGGTTTTAGACCAAAAACCTTACATACTACTTACTATCGGGTTATTTACAGTAGGACATACCTAGGTTGTGTTTGTTTTTTGATCTCAAGAGACCTCAATCACAAAAACGATATTATGTACTGTGACACCCCCGTATGGTCCCCATTTGGGGATGTCTTTGTGTATCTGGAGACGCCCGAAGTCCGAGGTCGTGACAGTACCTATATACCTACTAGGTATATATTTCCTTCATTATGTATAGGTATATTGAGCTAATAAACTGGTTTTGCCCAGTGCCGACCGCGAACCAAGATAATATCTACATGTTCCATGTACCTACCTAACATAACCAATGTTTTCTGTTTCACATTAATTTGTATACCTACAAACATTTTAAACCTAATTGAGATGTTCTTAAACTTCTGTTCATGTAATATTATGTAGGTAGGTATATCTTGGTCTGCATTAGGCAATAAGATTAATAATTTTATGTGCATGTAAATATAAAGGTCAGGTACCTCCTCTAAGTACATAATATTATATTATCATCATGGATACCTACCTGAATGATGTTGGAGATATACTAATGCTTTGTGATGAATTTAATTTTAGCAAAGATCTTCAACCTTTCAACGTAGGTACAAAGCACCAGAAGAAATTAAAAATGAAACCCCCGGCATTAACAGGAATAAAATAATATTTCATCATAAACATCAGTCGGGGTCATTCCACTTCTAGATGAAAGCCTCTTCTAGCTCCTTCTACTATTTTCGGTCTCTAGTTCTTCGCTGCTACATACTTTTATTGTACTTCACGTGAACAAAGAGATCAACTAAGTGAAGTGTCAATCAACAAAAGTGGCATTTGTGCACAATGTTAATGAATTTTCCAAAACATTAAGTGTCATAATATAATATACAAGGATGAATAAGGCGTGGGCGAGGGCCAAGGTCCATTTTATGATTCCTCTATTGATGTACCTATTTTTATTAAGAAAAATGTTTGCCGTAGAATGGGGTGAATACTGAATAGACCCTTTTTAAAATTTCTATTTTTCTGCTACACATTATTCGGACAAATATGAATGACTTAAAACCTGTTTCTATGGACATAATCATACTCTAAAATATTTTTCAACTACCATTTATTATCAAACAGCCAATTTTGTGTGATGTCTCTTTCTATCCAGCGTTGGGGTGATTATAGACATGGCGGGTGGATAGAATCGAATAATGGTAATTTCCTAATGTTAAAAATGTAATTAAGTACCTACTGTACATTACAAATTTATGTAGGTACATTTAAGTATGTAAATCAAAATCAAAAATATAAATTTAAATGTTATACAACACAGTATCATGTAAGTATTTAAAAAAACATATACTTACATAAACATCTATTTATCCAAGAATTATTTGATACTTGAATCTGTATTTTATATACCATATTCGATGGATGTATGTGGTGTATTTTGTAAAATATTTGGTACGTATTTCTTATTTAACTAAGCGTATTTAATTTGCTACGTGACCTGTAGCTCTTTTATAATCACAAATTATTGTTGAATGTTCCGAAAATGAGTTTATGTGCCGAAACAGCTGTCAAGGTAAATGACTCAGTTAAAGTAGAATTAACAAAAATAACTATATTTCAAAACCATTATAATCCATCTACCATATAAACACCATTTCAAGTAATAAAGAAATAAAAAGTCACCTAATTAAATAATATTATACTAGAAAAAATATACTATCTATATACCCACTTAATTTTCATTTAAAGTTGTAAAACGCCCGGTTACTAAATAGAGGAAGGACAGAGTCTTCTGGCACGACCGAATCACATTGGAACGGTGTTATTGTCATTTGAAAGTAACAATACTGACACCTAAATGAGTCGCCTGCACTGGCAGAATCTGAACCCTGTCTACCTATCTATATACAATTTATTGTTATTTTTTTTCATATTTGTCCATTTTATTACAATATCGTGTTACTTTTAAAGCTCATTGTAATTCTAATAATTATATAAATATTTTTCTTGTATTCTGTGCAAAAATGATTATTAAAACTTTCTTAACCTAAACCAAGTATTTTTTATTGAATGATCCTGCAAAAATATTCAAGTACAGTTAAGTGACATATTTTGTTTCGGTGTATAAGCCATAAATAAATATACATAAATTATATTTAATATATACATGTATACTGTATGTATAGCCACGGTTGGTCTTGCACTTGTTGCTGTAGCTATGCGATCTGGTGTGGTCCATTATCCAAAAACACTCAATCACATCCCTGGTCAAACAGCGGGCAGCCGTGTAGTGAGTCTGGCTGGCCTATGGTGGCACTAGAATGATTTCAATATACACAGTCTGTTAATTTGAATATGTTTTCGACTGAAAGTTGTAAAAATATTAGAAATCAGGATTTAAATAATTAAAAACTGTTTCATTAAATATCATATTCATACCTATGCAAAATTTTGATTCCTTTGAAGTACCTATACAAAATACGGATGAATATAAACCAAACAAAAATATTTGTTACTGGTACTGCCATAGTAAAGTAAAGTTTAACATACTTCCCTTATAAAACAAAATTCCCAATTCTTGTCGTTCTGTAGATGTTTCATTTCAGTTTTTCACACTCAAAGGAAATCTGCAACTCACTGCCAGAATGTCCATGTCAGACATGTCAGATACCTGCATAAAAATAAATGTCATGTTATGATATTATACGTAATGAATATGAATGTATCAGAAACAACATAGATTTTATTACGAATTTCACATTTACAGAAAATTTTCTGCGCTCATTTTTGAAAGTCTCCAAGTATGACGGGTATATTCGCACATGGGTGCAGTTAATGCACCCAATGATTTTCGGGAAACCTGCCCTTTCTTGAAGTCTGAAATTAAAAAATATTTTTACCGACACAAAATAATATTCCCGTTAAATTCTTATTGAGTAGGTAATTTACTTGTTGTGTCTATGCGCAGTTACTCTAGTTACATGACATGTACATTGTAATATTGTATAAATTGATCAGAGGGTATCAACACAACACTAAAGACTGTCAGCGCTGTATGGCGACTGTATGTAAGTATTACTAAGCACTGCTGTTATAGCATCGGACACGTTTCCTATGCATCTGCTTACTGATGCCTGGCTCATTGCGCAGAAGACTTGGCCTACCCGTTTTTGGTACGCTCCCTCTGCGTAGAAACGCAAAATAGTCAAAACCTACAATTCAAATAACGGAGACATGTTATTTCAATAGCATATTACCTTCAAATCCTGTTAACCCTTCATGGTAAATGCTTATTTATAATATGTGCAGTTATGAAACTGAGTAAATCTATCTTACATATGAGCCATGGCAATCTTGCCCTGTTATAAAGTAAGGTTATATTAAATGTCGATGTAATTTGTCGCACGCCATCTCATTATATCTTCAGCGTGTAATAAGCATTCAGAAGACGTGTACATTTTGTCAACACACAACTGTCACTTTGACATTCGTATATGTATTTAGTCTATGGCTGCATCCAATGCTGCCACCTTGTTTCAGATAATTAAAATACACTTTACGCAAAGTGGGTAAAAGTTGTAGCAATTCTGAAAGCGCTATAGTGTACGTGTATTTTTTATATTTAATTCATAAAAATTATAGAATAATTGGCGTAAAATATTAATAATATTTACAATTTTAAATCTGGCGCGTAAATAAAATTATTTAGTCTATGGCTGCGTCGCTGACGCTTTGGTGTGGGGCCAAACGCGAAATTCGCATCAAATCCAAGCGGTAGCGACAGCGATAGCGAGGGCGTTGCGAATTCGCTGCGAATATTCGCTTTGGTTTGGGGGAGGCTTTGTCCGATTTGTCTACGCTCTGCTACTGATCAACGTACGAATAAAAAAGTCGAGCTGTCAAAAGTAGAAATTGCGATTATCGTAATACATATTGTCTTCCGATAATATAGCATTGAAAGCAACAAAATTTTTACGTTTTATTTTATGAATGTCATAATTAATAATATTTCATAAGTATAGTGGCGGAAAAGGACTTAGTTCTTAATGTATGGAGAACACATTTCCAAGATTTACTGCAAAGCTCCAATCCATCCATCTCACTTGAATCTCCAACTGTTGACACAGCTGAACCACTTATTACACCACCCAGCAGAGCAGAACTCAAAGGAGCTCTTCGGCAAATGAAAAACAATAAGGCGGCGGGCAACGACAACATCCCCACGGAACTACTCAAGCACGGAGGGGAAGCTCTTCTCAACTCCATGCTGGGGTTGTTTAAACAAATCTGGGAAGAAGAGAGAATACCTGACGAATGGAGAGAGTCACTGGTGTGCCCAATCCTCAAGAAAGGAGACAAGCACAACTGCACAAATTATTTTGGCATATCTCTCCTACCGACAGTGAATAAAGTTCTCTCAAATGTTTTCCTAGCAAAAATGTTGCCTTATGCAGAAGCTGCTCTGGGTGACTATCAGTGTGGGTTCAGGAGAAATCGCAGCACAATGGATCAGATTTTTAAACTGCGCCAGATACTGGAAAAGAGGTGGAATATAACCAAGATGTCCACAGTCTCTTCGTTGACTTTAAAACTGCATACGACTCTGTGCATAGAGAAACTCTCTGGAAAATATTTAAAGAGTTTCAGTTCCCAGAAAAGCTTATCAATTTGGTTAGGATACGTACAGAAGGATCGCGAAGCAGGATACTTATCCAAGGAGATGTATCGGAATCCTTCGAGGTGACAGGTGGGCTAAGGCAGGGCGATTCTCTATCACCGTTGCTTTTCAATCTTGCATTAGAGAAAGCAGTGAGAGAAGCTCTCAAAAGTGACGGTGGAGTCGACCTGAATGGATCACATAAACTTCTTGGCTATGCAGATGATCTGGTGATCCTGGGCGATGATCAGGCACATATAGTTGATATTTTCACTGCATTGGAGGCCACGACAAAGAAAATTAATCTTCATGTTAACGCAGAGAAGACCAAGTACCTAAGAGTGTCGAGAAAAAACCGAAACTCAGTAAATATTGTAATTATTGGCAATTCCATATTTGAAAAAGTAGCACAATTTACGTTACGTACTTAGGAACTGGGATCTCTGAAACAAAATGATCTTGACACAGAGCTTGCCTGCCGACTGAAGAGTGGAAATAGAGCGTTCTTTGCATTGAAGAGCATATTTGGGTCCAAACTGCTGTCCAGAAAAACGAAATTTCGGGTATACAACGTGATCGTAAAACCTATAGTTCTCTACGGATGCGAAACCTGGAGCATTACGGAGAAACAAGAAAAGGCTATCCAAGTATTTGAAAACCAAATTCTCCGAAGAATACTTGGACCAATTAAAGAGGACCAAGGGTGGCGCATTCGTAAGAATGCCGAACTTTACGAGTCTTTCAAGCCGAAGATCAGAAATATTCTGAGGGCAAGAAGGCTGAGATGGGCCGGTCACGTTGTAAGGTGCGAAGAAAGCAGAGCTCTCTACAGGGTCTAGTAGGGAGTCCCAGTGGGTTTCCAGCTGAACGGCGACCGACTGGAAAAGAGAAGCTCTGGACAGAGACTCCTGGAGGGTGGCTGTGCAGTCGGCCATGGACCTAAATGGATCTTAGCGCCAGTTTAATCAAATTAATCATCATAAATACGAATAAAAAAATATTGGTAAATCTCTCATTTTCTAATGTGTAAATTAACAAAATATACAATGAAAATGTTTAAAACAATTACAGATTTTTTCGGTCCGAATGATCGCTTATTAATGTTAAATCGAATTTGTATAGTGATCGACGGACGAAGTCTGGCAACTCGGAGAGTAAAATATCAAACATGTTTGAAATCCAACGAGCCTGGTCTGGGGTCGCAGATCTGGGGTGCTCCACTCGAAAAAAAAGTCCGAAGACTGTAAATCGTCTGACTTGCGTGCCAATGGAGCGCCGGCAAAAAAATGGACACCTCCCTTTAATCTCTTTGACAAAAACACTACAATTAGGTATTATAGGACGGTTAGAAAATGACTTTCTTCCTGGCTCCGTGCGCTTAATTATAATTTAGTGTAATAACAATAATTATAACTTTGTTTGTATTATGTGGATTTTAAATAACTTGTGAACAATCTGTGAACATTAACTTTATTTTTGTTAAATCCGGGTAACAATTTAATTCCTGTGAATAAATAATCAATTTTCTGACTATAGGTACTAAAACATTTCTGTTTAACTATTTGTGACTGTGGACAATATAAGCATTTGTTTTCAACGAGTTTTATTTGAAGACCTGATATATTATCATTTTGTAGTTGTGATCCTTATCGTCACAACTACAAAATAAAAGAGAAAAGCGTCTCTCTAGATGGGATGGAATAAAGTATAAAGTTAAAGAGCTGAGCATGAGACATAAGCAAAGGCCATGGGTTACGTGCATCCTTTTCAAGCTGAACAATAATTACTTCCGTAACCTCGCAACTGACAACTGTAAAAATTAAATTAGAATACAAAAAGGAATTGCACGGCTGAAGGCACGTGCAATCTATGATTAAAGATGTACTTATTAAAGTCCTGGACGCCACACGGTCTTGATACCGTGAAAGATTATAATTATATAGCAGTGTGGATAAAGGGGAAATAATAAATGAAAGAGCAATTTATGTACTTGACCGAAACTATATTATAGCAAAAAACAAGAATATTACATTAACAGGTTATTAAGGAAATACTATAATAACGGCAAGCAGCTAAGTTTTAAAAGAAACATTGGAAGATAAGTGAATCAAATAATTGTTCATTTTGAACATAACAGACCCTTCGTGAAAAGACCATCCTGAGAGACCACTACACCGCTCTAATACATTGATGAACTTTCACTCCCACCCTCAGAGCTAGCCGAGGGATTCGGAGATACTTCACTACTACAAAAAAAATATGTAGAATATTTGATTATCTTTTTTATTAAAATTTTTATACATTTCCATATGCGTAGATTGGGGTTCTTTTTTCCGAACCATTTAAATGATTGCGTACCTAAATGTGTCGTTTCTTAAGCAACAATGACTTCTAAATTGAATAACATTATAATTAGATGATTATCTTTTGTCAGTAAGAGCTAAAACTGTTTTACAAATATTGATTAAAAACATACCAATATTACGTATAACTAGTTAATGCAAAATTATCAGTATAAACAAATACTAAAATAAATATGTCTTTAAGTGTCAGTTTCTCATGAACCAGATGAGGTGATCGCTTTTTCAACAAATACGAAAACCATAAAATGGTGTATATATTAAAAAATCTGAGTTTAAAAAAAATCAATAAATTAAAAAAATCTGGTATCAGAACTACTATTTTATTTTAACACTCAATGATGGTTGCTTTATTGCGAGGCAACATTTTTACAAGACGACCTCCAAATTTGTCGGCGCCTCAGACGTTAATGGATCTAAAACCGATACCAGACTTTACAATACTAGTTTTGACCTGTGGCGAAGACTCCATACTAGGCGATTATTTAAAGTCTACCTTCTTAAGAAAAATAATTTTTATTTTCATGTTGACGTATTTATTATAATCACAAATAATAATATATTCAATATGCCCAAAGACATATATTGTATAATTGTCATAATTATACGATCTTTTCCCTTATTTCTATCAGTACCATCTATGGCATCTCTCGAAAGTTTAAAAAAATAGAACACACCGCGTTTCGCTTCACATATTGTATAGGATTATTTTCACGTGAACAGACGGGTTTTTCAATATGAAGTTTTTTTCTCAATATTTCAAAATGTCTGGCGTCCTGCATACAAATGTACAAGCTATTTCGTTAGCGCTTACGTCGCGAGAGCACATTTATTCAAAATAATTAATAAGAAGATAATTTAAAAAATAATTTCTATGGGATTCAATTACATAAATATGTATTGAATGTTGTTAAAAATATATAATAATTTATCTCTTGATTTTTATTTATTTATTTGTTCACTTATTAGACAATTTAGATACCTGATATTGTACCTACCTAAGTCTGTGTTTTAAATATAGAAGTATTTTAAAATGTCTAGTTTTACGGATTAAATTATAAATTGTTATGGAACATAATATAATATATAATACAACAACAGATATTTTCATAGATATAGGTAATATATTTTGAGCGTATGTTACGTTTATAAATGTTTAGGAAAATACATAAGTAATTCAAACTAATTGCTTATTTTTATGAACTAATTATAACAAACCAATTAAGCTTTTGAAATTTTTTCGTTTTAGCGTACCTATTCATCAGTAGTAATATTGGGTTATCTTCTTATTTCCCGCAAATATATCTGACAAGCATGGTTACTCCCACAGCCTACCTCATTCAAATAGTCACCCTTCGCCACTGGTTTTGACAATGGTGTTATATCATTTGTGATCTCATTATTCAGTCAATTATTATTATTTCGAGTATTCGTGAGGCCTCGGGGTTGATTAGGGCTTGCCACTCGTCTGGTGGGAAGATGTCGTATCCTAGTAAGACCCGGCTGGGTGTCATGCCGGTGACGGAGTTCGGCCTTCCTCTCAGAGCGTAGACTACTGCTGATACGCGGGTATCCCAATCGGTGTGATCAGTGCCCATAAGATGTACGCGGAGGTATTCCTTTATTTCTTGATCGTCTTGGTCAAATAGGTGTCTTAAACCGGTCCTGTGTTGGACTCTCCACCGGGTCAAAGCTTCGAACCAAATGCGGTTGGAGAATTGTACTCCGCCAACTGTCAGTATTACTCGTGGATACCCGTGCAGACACCACATTTCGTTCTCTAGTAATTTTGTGATTGCAGCGCTCGTGGCCTCTTTTACGGGGAAGGCCTCCACCCATCTACTGAAAGTATCGGTCACGATCAATAGGTATGAGTTACATTTCAAAGTCATGGGGTATGGTCCCACAAACTCAATGGATACCACTTCCCATGGATATTTTGCAGGGTGAGTAACCTGGTGTATTTCGAGGTCAATATTTTTTCTACAAGAGTAATTACATTCTTCACATTTTATTGACTTATCTCCAGAATGAGTCATTCGGTGTATTCGTAAGTAACTCCACCTTATAGTAGAGTAACTGCATTCATCACATTTTATTGGGTTTCTTCTAGAATGAACTTCTCGGCGGTGAGATTTCATGGAAGCCAAATGTTTATAGGAAAGGTTACATTTATCACATTTAAATTGTTTTCCTCCTGCATGTTTTATTTTATGGTATTGCATTGTACTTTCATTTGAGCATGAGAAACTACATTTTTCACAACTTAATTTGCTTGAATCCTTCTTATTTATTTTTAACATTGTGTTTTTATGTTGAGTTTTATTAGTATTCTTTTCCTTTTCATTTTGTTCTTTGATTTCTTTCTTGATATCTTGTTCGTCAATTTCTATGACATCGTAAAGTGCTTCTTCATCTGTCATACTCCACGACGAAATGGGAGTCGAGTCGTTGGCCCTAATAGTGCTTATAGAGATTAACTTTTTATTTTTCACCGTTGTTTTTTTATGTAGAGCTTTTGTAAAACTAGTATTTTCTACTCTTACAACAGCTTTTAGTAGTAATTTAGGGTGTGTAAGGCTATACTGGATATTATAATCGTTACTAGTATAATAATTAGCTTTTTGATTATTTTTCTTTTTGTTTTGTTCTTTGATGTCTTGTTCGTCAATTTCTATGACATCGTAAAGTGCTTCTTCATCTGTCATCCTCCACGACGAAATGGGAGTCGAGTCGTTGGCTTTAATGGAGCTTATAGAGATTAACTTTCTATTTTTCACCGTTGTTTTTTTATGAAGAGCTTTGTGAAGACTTAGCAATGCTAAAGAAGCAAAAAAGTTAAAACATACACAGCACACAAAATTTTCTTTATAAAAACTAGTATTTTCTACCCTTACAACAGCTTTTAGTAGTAATTTAGGGTGTGTTAGGCTATACTGGATATTATAATCGTTACTAGTATAATAATTAGCTTTTTGATTTTTTTTCTTTTTGTTTTGTTCATTTATTTCTATCTTAATGTCTTGTTTGTCAATCTGTATGTCATCGTAAAGTGCTTCTACATCTGTCATCCTCCACGACGAGATGGGAGTCTGGTCGTTGGCCGTAGTGGTGCATACAGGGGTTATCTAAAACAAACAAAACGTAAATAGTTATTAAATATATAAGTATTTATAAGTAAGCAACAAAGTAGGTTTGAAAATAAATGTAACAAAGGCGAAAGTCATGTTCAATTGCTTTGCATGCCAAAAAGAAATCCTCATCAATGGCACTCGGCTCGAACAGGTGAAAAGCTACATCTATCTGGGACAACAAGTGTCTATAGATGGATGTATATTTCATGAAATTGTTCGCAGAGTAAAGCTAGGCTGGAGTGCTTTTGGCCGCCTGAATATTATTTTAAAAGGTGACCTTCCACTGTGCCTAAAGCGCAAAGTGTTCAACCAGTGTGTGCTTCCCGTGATCACACATGCATGTGAAACATGGACCCTAAGTAAAAGAGAGACCTAGAAACTTAGAGTAGCAGACCTTGGTATGGAGAGTTGCATGCTGGGCATAACGCGAAAAGACAAAAAGAAGAATGAGTGGATAAGGAAGCAGACAAGGGTTTGCGATGTAATAGAGTTTATTAAAAGCGTTAAATGGAATTGGGATGGACACATAGCTAGAAGAAGAGACGATCGTAGGACAATTAATCTAGTCATCCAGTGGTATCCAAGAAATGCAAAACGTCCGCAAGGTAGACCTAGAGGCCGCTGGATCGATGAAATGATAAAGTTCTGCGGAAGTACGTGGCAACGCAATGCACAGGACTGAGTGAAGTGGAAGCAGTTTGAAGAGGCCTTCATCCAGCAGTGGATAGATTCAGGCTGATGATGATAATGATTTATCAAAGAGTGAAAACAGATTTTCGTTTATGAAGAGAATGACAAAAAACAACGTTAATACCATTAATTGCGTAAAAGTCATTAACTTTGGTTTGATATATTTTTTGGCTCGTCTCGCGATGGGTGATCTACCAATGAAGTCACGAAACTTCGCTAACACACAGCAAACCATTATAATTGTCAGAATTTTTTAAATAAAATTACAGAACTCAGTATACGTGTGGCGTGTGCTTGAGCAGAGGCGCCCTTTCACTAAGTTTATAGTCATTATGGCCTTTTTATTACGTTTTGGGAAATAATATTAACTACTAACATGTCATAATCTAAAACACATAGCAACTAGATTAAAAACACAGCCAATATACTCGATCCATTTAATTACAATTAAAAGATAAACAATAAAATAATTATTGAAAGGAATGTCCATAGCATAGATGAAGTGGCAGTACCACATCTAAACCGGCTTACCCTACTGGATGTATAGCAGGCAACCTTATTATTATAACCATTATTTGAATACGTACCTAACCGAAAAAATGATTTTTTTAAAACAGTACATGTTCAAACACGCGCGTTACCACGATCTTACTCCCTACTTCATTTATCGTTTGTCAATTTATGGCTACGGCCGTATGTTGTAGCTTAACCACTGGGGAATGCCAATAGAAACGGCGTATTTCAAAAAAATACTACCTTATTCATAGGTCAATAGTTATTATAAAGCAAACTTTATTCGTAGAATGTTTATCACATTTGAATGGTCAAAGACATAGCTTATAATCAGTATCTTTAATTATCTTTAAATGTGTAAATCTTGCCCATTTTTTGAATAATAAAATGCCTAATTCTTGTCAAATTTGGGATCACATTATATCACATTATCTTTATAATTTTTTATCGTAAATATTTCACTATAATAATGTCGACATAAATTTTACTAATGGTTTTATAAATGCTTTTAAAAAATAATAAATATAAAAAAACCATAACACCACTGCAAATGGACAGTCGAAAACATTATAAAGAGGTTTACATAATCCTATTTTATTTAATAAAAATACTTTATGCAGTCATCAAATGTTTAAAATAAATATAAAGGATAATAAGGCTTCAAAATTATATACCTAAATGGATTATCTACAACGTTTAAGGAATGTCCAGGGTTATGCTCTGAAAATGGCATAAAACTCCATTTTGATCTATGTGGCGCATGTAGGCCGATAAGCCACGCGGCCATCGTAGGACTGTGAATTACAATGGTGGTGGACAATGTTCAAATGTATTTAATTAACAACATTTAATTATAGTAATCTTTAGAAAAACTAACCTCAAAAGAGCAACTGCCATTATTGACGACACTCTCTTCCTTTACATTGATGTCAATGTCCGGGCTGTTTGGGTGCAATATTGGCACATTATCTAACCAATGCTGCTCTTCTGTGTCGGATTCTAAGACATTTGGTTCGAGTTTTACGTCCATTTTGATTATTTAACAGAAAACGCGTGAACGACTTTAGACGGTAACGCATGTGTCAGTAATGAGTGGTTCATAGACAATGAGTGGTGTATCCATAGACAGTCTGAGACTGTGCTGCTATCTTTTTGTCGCCCTATTAAACGTGAAAAAGTTAGTATTTTAGGCAACAATTTATTATCACATTTAAAAAAAAATGTACCTAATGGTTGTTTTTTACTCCCAAAAAAGAATTAGGTTTTTAGCAAATCCTGAGGTTCTTTTTTAATTCTGCACCTAGGAAGTTACCTCTTCCGACCAAAAATGCGTACCAGTGAAATCACGATAATATGCTGCGAACTGCTCTCGGTTTATCCATTGACGCTCAGTTAATATTGGTGTATTACACACACTATTGCTCGAACACATTGCGTGGTTCATTTTTGTAGGACACACACACAATCTAAACCCTGCGTCAAAATGTAGTGTATTGGGATATAGCCTATCGGAATTATACCTATTTATTAATCTGTTCTGTGGGGCGTAAGTAGGTAACATTTAGAGTTATAAGGTTAGGTTTACAAAAAAAATATCTACATACTGGCAACAGGGCGTTCTTCACGATTGATTGCAAACAGAGTTACGATTTTCCAATTTCAATTTGGTTGTAAGTGATAATAACCCTAAGAAAGCTAATCAGTAATTAGCGTACCTACGTTAATATGTAACCTAATTAAACTGACATAACAGAAAATACCAACAAAAAACATGAATAAAATACGGGGAAAAAACAATTCGCCGTTTTCTTTATGAAAATATATTGTTTTTGGACAGCCAAAAGGAATTAAGTGATTTAAAAATTCTAATTATTATAAATAAATTAACACTATTTATATACCCACATAGGTACATACTCCAAAACAATATTATTCTACCATAAATGAAGGAAAAAAAGCTCCATTATTACTAAGAAAGAAGTCGTAGTAGCGATTTGTCGTTATTTATAAAAGACGTGTCATAGGTAGGTAGGTACTAGGTACTTTGTTGACGGTTCCGACCATAGACTAATATACCATAAACTATTGCCGACTCAAGAGGCGCTAGGCGAGGGTCTAAAGATGGCGCTGTCCCAACCCGACTAGGAAATTTGTCATACTACATATTTTTTTTTTTTACAAAAATGGATATAAAATGCGAACCAAGTGTATTTAAAACTGACCCAGAGAGGCTGCATTGTGAAGATGTGCCTACATCGTTTAGAAACAGTTCGGACGCTAATATTTCTGTAAAACAAGAGACTGGCGACGATGACAGCTACACGTTTGAGGTTAGTTTTTCAAACAAGTTTAATTGTCAGATGTGATTTATTTTATACATTTAAAGACATATATTGTTGTACAAATACTTGTTCAATCAAACAATAAACATTATGTAGGTATGTGTGTTTAAATGTCAACCGAGATATTTTGTCAACGTTATTATTATTTTTAGTAAGACAACTGAATGAATTCAGTTGAATACTGTGAGTAGGAAGGTGCTATGTGCCAAAAATAAAAAGTGTAGGATATTAACATAAACACTTTATTTGTTTAAAACATTTATTCATTTTTTTCAGTACTTAAACTTAAAATGCAGTTCCGATATTACCTCTGCTTCATATGTTACAATACTTAAAAAAGTAATATACCTACTTAACAATAATAGATACGAAAAAAAATAATAAAAAATTAAATTAAAAACGGTGTACAACACAGGGCACTGCCATTTGTTGATCGATCATAAATATTATGTTTTCTTTACTTCTGGAGCCATAGCACTTTTGCAATTTAACGCATGATAGTACTTGGCATCCATTATACGCAATGACATTATTAATGGACAACGCACTCAATACAGTAGCTAGCAAGTAAATTCGCGCATAGCGACATTCGCACATGTATAAGTAGACGTCACGAAATTTCCATTATGCGATATCATATCACGCATCTGAAATTTATAGCAATATGACCTTTATTGTAATGGCGTTAGAACAATGTTTCTAGTGTCATTGTTCATTTGAACGAACCCGTTCCAACCAAACCATCCGGCAGACCGACAAAAAGCATCGGGAATTTATAGCAACATCACCTTTATTGTAATAGCGTTGGAACAGATTATGCCATTCGGCAGACCCGACAAAAAAGTGAGTGTAATTTTTTTCCAGATGCTTCGTCCATATTAAAGTCATTGATTCTACGTAAATTATGTTTTTTTGTATTTTTGGTACCTACATTGCACCTTTCTACTCAACGGTATTCAATTATTCATACATTAAAACATTACAACAGGCCATGATGTGGCCGAATTGTAGTGAAGTACATAATATAAGTGAAATCGCAAACACACAGGCTTTGAGAAAATCACAAAAATATGTGTTAGTAAATTTAGGGTGCCATGTGGAGAAAGGATAACCTTAATTATTATTCTCATTAGATTAGACTCTACCAAACAAACAATAAGATGACTTCTCAAACAAGGTCATTGGTAGGGGATTGTCCCGAATTGAAGTCCTTGGACACGGTCAGGTTGATGTTATTACACAATGGACATTTTAGTGTAGATTATCAATATAATAATTATTACCAATGTAAAATAGATGCTTACATATTGCTCTTATATTTTTGTAACGTAAATGAAAATGTAACGAAAACACGAAGAATGGCAATGGAAGTAAACTAGATATCGCGAACCGGACAAAAAAATTACAGTACCTACTGTTAAAACTTTTATGTTAATTAATACATTTTGTTTCCAACCATTGAGCTGATAGAAAGATATTTTCGTTATTACTAAGTTTAGGTACTTAGCTATTTCTATATATACCAAATGAATCTCTTCGATTTGCCGCCCTTCAAGTAACTGCCGCCCCTAAGCGACGCTCAATCTGCCTAACCCCACGGGACGTCACTGATTGGACTCATGAAATGTGATAAAAATAATGTATACAAAAATGAGGCGGCATTTTGGCACTGCCTAGGGGCGGCATTTTATCTAGGGACGTCACTGGTTTTAGTCAAAAACAATTGCAATGCGACTTATGTTCGCATCGGTGATTTTGAATAATCGATAACAAATTTAAAAAATCATTAAAATGGGGAAAGAAAAAAAGTTAGCAACCTTAGTCATGGAAGATCTTTATTTGACAATCCGAAACCTGACAAATTTGATAAAATATAATTGCAAACAAAAAAGAACTTTTTATATACAACGTTTTTAAATTTTCTGTTGAATCATATAAACTTGACTCGACTAGCTTAAACGATCAAAAAAAATTGTACTTGATAAAAATAATACTGAAATGTCAATTTTACATGTCATATTGATTTCCATAGTAACGCACGGATATATTAATAATTTAGTTGCTAGGACCCCAGACCCACAAGCAATAATGATGTCGAAATAACTTTTCATACAAAACAGAATTAACGGAAAATTAATTCAATTCTACTTAAAGATGGCTAAAAGTATAAAAAATGCATTGGCATCGTGTTCTGATATATTCTAAAAGTTTCAAATGTCTAGCTAGTCGGGAAGTTAGTTAACAATCGATTGCAAGATTTGTACCGGACAAATAAGAATACGAGCTAATAAAAACGTTGTAAAATTGCTAAATTTGTTGAGTACCTACTTCAAGATGTATAAACTAAGGAATGAAAAAAATACAAATTATTTAGATATTTAATCGAAATACCTATTACTAAAGATCACATAACTCGCAACAACTCTTTGGTGAGCACCCTCGTTATAGGTTGAGTGTCTGGGTATGGGGAATGCATCTGGAAAAGTGAGGTTGTCTGCGGTTGTGTTATAGCCCCGCAATCTGAGCTTACATTCTTGCCTCGAAATAAGTTTGATAACGATTTGATTTATTGCTTATTGTTTCAAACTTCCCTCCAACGATATTGTTGTCTGAAAATTCCGTACATACTAAAATTAATGTTTTTTTTATATAATATACTTGTCTTATTCAAAATAGCTTTACAATTCGCGCGATGAGTGTAAAACCAAGGCATGTGCTACTACGCCTAAACAACTTTCACATTATCTGATTAAGAAAATAGACATAGGAATGGTTTATACTTCCCCCTTAAAATCACAATGGAATCATATTGTATTACCATTTGACAGTAGCGCACCCAAGGCGGGTGGGGGCTAGTGGCCCTGGCACCCCCCAAAAATGAGAATTATCAGAATGATTTTAAACATTGAAATTGAAAGCCAATAAACTATACCTTTGGGCTTAGACAAATAAAGACACGGCAAAAAAATGATTTGTTATAATTCTCCAGCACCCTTTTTAGAATTTTTTTTTAGATTTTAATTTCTAACACAAAAATTTCGAATCACTAATGTCAGGTTTTTTTAGAAACACAATCTATAATAGAACTGTCAAAAAATTGTCGGTGTCCACCCGAATTCCGGAGTGGTGTAGGTCATAGCTGGGGAAAGCTGACAGACCTCTAGCCTGGGGGCCCGGCCGTGGGTAAAAAAAGTCGCCTGCGGCGCTATTATACTTCGTGGCCATGAACATTTTCGATTACTTATATAATTGTGCAATATATTTTTTGATTATTATGTGTCGGTACTCGACAGCTCCATTATTAAAGTAGATGTATTAAAAATCGCCAATAATTCACTGTATAAGTACCCTTAATTTGAAGTGAAACACAATTTGAAGAACGTTAATGTAGTGTTTCACACTGTCTTTAATCTTAGCGGTAGGTAGGGGGCCCGCCAAATATACTAGCCTGAGGGCCCGTTTCAGGATGTGGGCACCATGGTGTAGGTACACCGAGTGCAATAGACAAAAGACCGATAAACGAGAAATTAGGCTGTGAAGAAGAAAAAGATCCTATGGGACTAATTTACATTCTCCTCCTTGGGCCTCCCCCAATATTAAATCCAGGGTGCGCCACTGCCATTTGATGTAGGTAAGTATTCACTTTTAACATTGTCATTACTGAATTCCTTGTGACCTATTTCTACGGGTGACCAAAATTTATCTATCAACGCAGTGACGTCCCTAGACAAAATGCCGCCTCTAAGCAGTGCCAAAATGCCGTCCCATTTTTTATACAGTATTTTTTATAATCCTTTCATGACTCTAATATCTAAGAAATATGTTGTATGGATACATTACTAACAAAATATATACCGCTAAATCTAATTTAAATATGGCACCTACTTCAATTTACAATATTGCCTGTCCACAGTTTCGGTCACATTTAAATATACACCGACAAGTTTCAAAACTCGCGAATGACTGGCAAAGATATTTGGATAAATTATAATATAGTGACACGAGCAGAAACGCCGACCTTCAGTTAGTGTTTGTGGCAGAGTATGGTTTAACGACATAACTATACAAATCTAGCCTTGTAGTCAATTCTACTTCTCAATAGCCTTGCGACAACCTCACGACACGGTTCAGACAGGATATATAAGTCCCATGGTTCTAAATTATGGAAGAAGCAGAGAAGAAATGGTCGAAAGAGACCTTGAACAGGTAACCAGTAACGTAATCGTTTAGTAATAGGAAGTAAAATGTATGTTGTTAACCTTTTCTTTGTAAATGTAATAAAATTTTACGTAAAAAATTTCGCCTCCAAAAATCGAGACTGCTAAAGTGTAATTAGAGCGCTGTGACCACAGGCCTCGAAATGACACGTCGCGTAGATTCGGCGCGATCTAATTTGGAAATAATTTCCGGGAAATCTCCATTAAACTTAGAAAATAAGTTATGGAAGAGATTGTTTACGTAAAATTTGCTAACTACCGTTATAAAAATACTGTAAACGCGTACCTATACTTATAGACGCGTAATTATAATTATAGATTTTGTTAATGCTATAACTTGCTGACTATAATGAATATTGTAAAAGTAACAATTGGAAAAACTTAAGATTCTGGTATAGATGGGTTTCTACCCATAAACAATAACAAATCTTAATCGCATCCTAAGTAATAAAAGAATCAAAAATCACAACTAAAAATACGAATTATCGCTCAACCTTGAACTTTAAAGAAAATCTATTTCAGTCAAAAGTACCGACCAGCTGGTTCACGTCGCGAGACAAAAATAGATTCAAGGTTGCATTCAAATTACTACATAAAAGCTACCATACAAGATTAAATAAGTTAGTAACTGCTCATGTATAACATCTTGTTAGAATTAAGCATTTATATACTTAAGTGGAAATGTTAAGTATAATATTATAGTATTTTCACGTAATAATGTTCGTCCGAAAGGTAAATATCGAATGAGAAAGTTTCTGCGGCTCCAAACAGTTTTATTAAAACTTAGTAAAATTCTATTGGCCTAAAAAGGCCAAGAGTGGTGGAAAGGACTAGTACATGGGTGTCAACCTTTCGTTTTGACATTTTAAATTTAAAGACTGCCATTCCCTTATTTAGTACCCGAATACTTATTCCGATACCTCGATGGAAAGCTAGAAACTTTCCCCTTCGTTTGAACACGAAAAATCATATAAAATCAACTATTTTGCTTACGTCATCCTAACTGCGCATTTAAGGGACATGTTCTAGAGGGTGCTTGAAACACCCCTATTAAGTCTTAATTTTGCGAAAATAAAGTAGAGTAAATTTAACCCGACTAAATTAGAAGATATCTCTATTAGAAAGTTGCCAGGAACGGGAGATATACGTAAATTTATCCCGTGAGAGAAAGATATACATCTGCTATCCCTTACGGACTGTTTCCTGTTAAACCTCTATCCGAAGGGTATAAAAGGCGACCACTTTTCCCGTAAAATCATTAGTTTCTACACTCTTCACCAGCGATCTTCAGCAAGCAGCAGTCCTCACTGCAAAGTTGTGAGACATGGTTCTCAGTACATTCGCGATTCATACGTACCAGTAAGTCCCCTTCGGCGGGCAAAACGTAGCGCGAATAACACGTATCTGTCGGTAGTGACGTCGACCGCTAAAACGTAGCACGAATACCACGTATCTGTCGATAGTGACGCGCTCGCGGAGTAATTTTATTTTTCATTACTCATCATACGAGGTGACGTAATCGGGATAAATTACGCGATCGGATTTGTTTTATAAAAACAAATTAATAAACTCAGTCTGTAATAATAAATTTTACAAATCTTTTCGGGATTATAAAATAAATTTTTGAAACTTTATTAAGTAAACATAATTATAAAACAAGTTTTGGTAAATAAATTTGTAAACATAAAAACAAATCTTAGTAAATAAATTTGTAAACATTAAGCAAACCTTTTGTAAACAAGTTTGTAAACACAAATAAATATTTGTAAACATGCTGTGAACATAAATAAACTTTATAAACAACAATAAAATAAATTCTATTCTTTTTATAAACCTAATACTGTGTGACCAAAGAATAAATTATATTTTCTTTCTTATGGGAAAATATTTCATGAATTAAAAATATCCAAAGAATATCTGCGTATACATTCTCTGAATTAGGTGTGACTTTTGGGAATTTGTGAAAGATTTCACAGAGATCCTATAGTGAACAAATAAATAGTTTACTGATACTTTAATGAGATTTAATTACGGGAACAATGACAGTTAACCTTATTGTGTGACCGTGAACTCTAGAACCTGAATAAATTCGGCACCACACCAGCTGAGAGTTTTATTTGGGAATTCAAAAGTTGTGATACTACAAAGGAGATCCACCTCTCCTAGTTCATCACTAGTCTCCTCAGTGACGGCCCGGTAGCATTATTGAGCTAGCCGTGAGCCGGGTCATGTCAATAGGTCACTACCTATAATTTAAATATAATTCGCAAACATGCACGTGTCATTGCTAGTCATCAAGGATGTGACGTCCAAGGACAACGGAAGTAAACTAGACATCGCGAACCCGACAAAAAAAAACAGGCCTTTTAAGCCTTTTATGTTAATTAATAGGTACATTTTGTTTCTAACCAGTGAGGTCAATCTTTTAATGGAAAGATATTTCCGTTATTGCTAAGTTTAGATACCTATTTCCATATACTTACACCTAATGAATCTCCTCAATTTGCCGCCCTTCGAGTAACTGCCGCGCCCAAGCGACGCTCAATCTGCCTACCCCCACGGCCCCACGGGACGTCACTGTATCAACGCGTTAAATATGCTTGACAATCTATTGTATTTTCAGCACCTTGCCAAAAGACGTGTTGCCGTCAAAGACGAATTTGTTGGAGACACGTCACCCCGAGACAATTATGAAGATACACAGCCCGGTTGCTCGTATTCGGAAAACAAGCAAGGAAATAAGGTAATAAAAGTAAATTAACATAATAACTCCTGAGCGGAGCATTGAGCGTCCACGTGGTGTAGGTTATTTAAACAAATTAATTTATATTTTGATAATAATTAGTTGTCATCATTGCTTTAACCAATTGAAGGGTAGATTACAAAAACAACTTAATATGTCAGAACAGAACTGAACAATTTTACAGGAGAGCAAAAAACTTAGATAATAGAATCTCTTTTCTTGTGAATTATGATTTTTTTTCTTTTGATGTGATACAACATGTGCTTATTTTTCAATTAGAAATAATAATCTTTAGAACTTTCGATGTCGGTACCTATTAGAAAAATATGTAATGAAAATAAATACATGTCCTTTGACTTACCTAATTATTATGATGTATTTGGAGAAACTCTTTTGTCAAATGATTATTTTTGATGGATTAAAAAAACTTTAACACTTTTTAACTCGTGCTGTGTGCTTATTATTGAAAGAATGGTAAATGAGAGCACATATACGATATTTAAAAAACAAAATGACATAAATCTGAAATATGAAAAAAACTGACATATTGTGTTGTTTTTGTAATCCACCATTCAATTGTTGTGACCTTGCATTAACTCATTCACTGCAGACCAGTTAATTATTATTTAATTACCACATGTAATTAACATGCTAATAGTATCTAATGGCCATTTAATGGCAACGCACCAGTTGCATTGTTAGCACTTTAGCTTACATTTAAATACACACATACATTTGTGTCGATCTCAGGATTGATTCCGGGGTCCACGATTTTACAAACGATCGTTCTACCAATCAGGTAATTTTAGATGGTTACAGCTTACCTACTTTTCTGAATACTGTTTAGGTACCGCTGTTTTTATAAGCTTTTGTGTATTATCAGCGCTCGAAATTGAAAAGTTTATGAACCGGAGCGCTCCTGAAAATATTAGTGTGCGAGTTTTTTTAAATACCTACCTAATTACACTGACATCTGATACACACAACTACTTACTAAAGATTTGAGCAGGGTACGCTTTTCAGCGTCGCAGCACTACTTTGTACATAATTAGTGAAAATAGTAATATCATACCATATCCACAGACATTAAAGATATCGAACGGCGAATTATTCTCGAATACTTAACCCAAATCCTATGGTATCAGAATTTTTCTTTAGTAAGATAAGAAAACAACACAAAAACTTATTATTGTGGATAGAAATAAGTGTACAGAACTACAAACTTATCTAAAGAATAGATGGGGGAGCCACTGTCGAAAACTACCGATACGACATTCGAATGACGTTTTCAAAATGGCGTCCATATGGTAGTTCGTAGTTCCATTTTTGACCTTTCTTCAGATAGGTAAGTTTGTAGGACTGTATACGAAATGTGATGAATGTCATAATAATTTCCAAACTTGAGCGCCATTGTTAATTTTTCTTGTGTTACAATTCATTTCAAATGCTGTAGTAAAACATACTTATTCATAACTATACTAGAAAATCCACTCGGACTAGTCAAATTGCAACTAATTTTTGTCAATTTCCTGTAAGTACCCGGAGTTAGCAGTTGCCGTTGAACTGCTGAATTAAAAAAGTCTCAAGAAACGTAGTTGTTAGAATTATATATAATAAACTCTTTTCAAACTGATATGGTTCTCATGTTTACCAAAATTATGTTTTGCCATGTAATTATTTGTGTGCTTAATGTTTTTTTAGATTATCTCTGCGACCACCGAAACTGTCAAGTCGTCGTCGAGGATCACAGGAGTACAAGCACGTCCTGATAGCATTCAGATAGACGAAAAAGACATCAAGAAAGAAGTCGAAAAACACGAAGTAGTTGAAAAACATGATCCGTCAATATTTTGCATTAGTAATCGTTACAATATTCATTCTAGCAATACAAACCCTGAGTTATTACAAGCTATTATAAGGTTAGAAAACACATTTTTTTATAAAGAGAATTTTGTGTGTAGTATTTGCTTTAATTTTTTTGAATCGCCAGAATTACTGAATCTTCACAAAGCTTTACATGAAAATAATATGGTAAAAATAACTAATACAGGTTTACGGAAATTTAAATGTGATCAATGTCTCTTCTCATGTACACGATCTGATAATATGAAATATCACAAAATGACGCATTCCGGGGAAAAACCATTTAAATGTGACGTATGTAATGTCTCGTGTGTTCATTCTTACGACTTGAAGAAACATAAAATGACTCATACGGGAGAAAAGCCATTAAAATGTGATCAATGTAGTTATTCTTGTATACAGTCACGTGACATGAAATTACACAAGATGACTCATTCTGGAGAAAAGCCTTTTAAATGTGATCACTGTGATTTCTCATGCATACGTTCTACTGACTTAAAAAAACACAACATGACTCATTCCGGAGAAAAGCCATTAAAGTGTGATGAATGCAATTACGCTTGTATACAACCTGGTAGCATGAAAAAGCACAGGATGACTCATTCTAAAGAACACCCATTTAAATGTGATGAATGTAGTTATACTTGTATACAATCTGGTGTCATGAAATTGCATAAGATGACTCATTCTCAAAAAAAACCTTTTAAATGTGGCGAATGTAATTATTCATGTAATCGTGCTTTTGATTTAAGAGAACACAACATGACTCATTCTGCAGAAAGGCCATTTAAATGTGATACATGTAGTTTCTCTTCTATTCGACGTTTTTCTCTTAAAAAACACAAGATGACTCATTCTGGAGAAAAGCCATTTAAATGTGATACATGTAATTACTCTTCTATTCGATCTGTTTCCCTAAAAAAACACAAGATGACTCATTCGGGTGTATAATAATTCTTATATTTATTTATAAACTATCAATACTTGGTATTACCAAATGAAACCCCTAGTACGAGAACGTCTCAAATTCCAGATCAGTAATCTAACCAAAAATATCAAAACACCCCCAACTAAATGTTGACAAGCCCTGTCTGCAAAGAAACATTATTACAAAAGTAAATAAACGCACCCTCGGAGGGCGGAACAATATATACCTGCCGGCGAAGCCATCGCCTGCGAACCAAGGTCGCTCCGCAGAGGTGACAAAAAAATTAGCGTTAGATTTTCGAAAGTTTGCCGAATAGCTTCCTCTCACCCCGCACCACGATGTGATACATCCCTTGCATTCTTACCGACATGCTTCTTAAAAAAAATCAGTTACCAATAAATTCATCCCCACTGCGGGGAGTGACGCGATCATTAAATAACGAAATAAAAACATAACGAAAGAGTGATTCCAGTGTAAATCCATTAAAGTGAACCAATCCATCACCGATATAGCGTAACCCTAGTTAGTGTTAATCCGCCCATCAGTGACATGTGACAAGTGTAACTATAATAATCGCCCACCCCTTATGTTTAATTATCTATCTATAACCGTAAAATAAGTGCTTGTGTAATTGCAATTAAATCCACCCTGCGCAGGCAGGGCTAACAAATGTAAATCTGTGTTATTCATTTTTTTACTTGTGCCCGTTAAAAATGTCTCTCTCAACATAAAAATGCCCGAATGAAGGACTTCACAACACACGTGAGTTCTAAAAGGTATTATTGGGTATAATCGGCTGGGTCTGTCTTTATTAAACTATTATGCACGTTGGCGATATTCTTTGTAATGCATCAATTACATTGAGCTTCTTTACGAGCTGTTTGTTGGCGAATTTATAATCTGCCTGTAAAGTCGCCCAGTGTAATCATCGAACAAGCTAACATTTCGATGATGACACTGGGCGACTTTACAGGCAGATTATAAATTCGCCAATAAACAGCTCGTAAAAAAGCTCAATGTAATTGAGGCTTTAAACACTCTTCAAATAGTTTTATGATTCTGTTGATTACTACGTTAAATTCGTAACAGTGATATTTAAATGTATATTTTTATATGTAGAATTTTACTTATGAGCCACGGGTAACCCCAAGTCCATAGAACTAACGATACAGTGTTTCTAATCCTGTGTCGGCCAATAACAACAATTTTTAAATGCGTGTTTTATGCGAATTATAGCCCCCAGAAACAAATAATGGGAAGAAACTGTTAACTACTGCAAAGTCTACCCTGAGCACGAAAAAATATCATACGTAGTACAGTAAAAATGAAACAATGATGCGGTTCGTCGATTGTTTATGTACGAATACGCGGTCACCGGCTACCAGGCATTTATAACGGCTACCCATACGCATGCACACTATCGACCGACACATTGCCGACTCAAGTAGAAAGCTGATACATTCACTAGTGGTCGTACTTTTTCCGCCCCTCCCGTTGTTGTCTATGTGTGAACTGTCATTGCCTGCCATTGTTCTATAGAGTGCTCATACTGACGCGTATGTCGTGTTCACACAGGGAATGGTTTGATTTGAATGAATAAGTTACATATTGGCATTAACACACCTTCTACAAATGGAATGCATAGATCAATGCTACATATTTTTTGGAAATTGATATTACCACCGGTTTTTGTGTAAAGGACTAATCTGACTTTGACAGCTGATGGATAACGGGAATATGTATTATTTATAAATAACTAATATATTGATTGAAATTTTTTTATACTTAATTCAATTTTAAACGAGAAAGGGTGAATCAATATGTCAAGCAATCAGGGATCTGATTTTGACAGCTGAACAGTGGACCACTCGTAACTTGTGCAAAAAGATATGCTCAGGCTTTATTTATCTAAAGATGGTGCTGACCGACCGCATTATTGTTTCGTTTTTACTGTACCTATCTTTTGGATATTATAATTACGGTAATATTTGATACCAACACATCTAACTGATTTACTTTACAGATACTCTTATTATGTCTGGCAATTCCAGGTCGATCAATGGTTACATAAACCTTTAGTGAATTAAATTCTAATAGATTTTGTATTGTACTATTCCATTTGAGTCGTTTTTACGACCAATGTGTCGCCTTTCGGCATCTTCAAGCTCTGTGCATTCACCAAAAGGTAGGTAAATACACACTGCCAATGAATACAATTCTAACTTATATAATAAATTTATACAATAAGTAAGTAAAAACTTTATCACCTACCTATTAAGTGTTGGTAAAAAAAAACCCATTCAGTATTAATACAAGCAAAAGGCGTATAAATCGTCAAAACCCTAATAATCGATCATTAAATAATAAACAATAATACTACTACATTCAAGAGGTTTAAAATCGTCAATACTGGGAAAATAATGGCAACGTATTGAGAATTTAATAGAGTTAATTAATGAGATATATTAATAATATCAGTTTAAAAAGTTATATTAGTTAAGGCTTTATTTCAGTTGAGGCATGGTCTAAAAAGATTGTGTCTAGGCGATGCGCGGATTGTGCAAATGACATGTGCCGAACGAAATATAATTTTTCATAAAAATCCAACATGCGTCCATTTAATGTTATATTTATTGTTATATTACTAATAATAATAGTACATTCATTGACATTTTTTTCTTTTTTAAGTACATACGTAATGTTTTTTAGTCATATTTACACGATTAAAGAATATTTTCATCCGACGCCATGACAAAACAAATCGACGTGCAGACACCTCGACCGTCGGTCTCCGATTGGCGACTAGTGAGAAATTTCGTCGCACATACTGATGAAAATAATTTGCCGTTTTACTGAAGTACTTCTTCTTATTGTGCCATCCCTTAGCGGAGGTCGGCCACCATCAAGGCGATCTTATCTTTGTCGTCTGCTACCCGGAACAGTTCAGTGGAGCTGCACTCGTACAAATCACGGAGGTTCTTAAGCCACGAAATGCGGCACCATCCTCTGCTTCGCTTCCCATTGATATTTCCTTGAATGGCAAGTTGGGGAATGCCGTATTTTTGTTCTCTCATAATGTGGCCTAGGTACTGTAGTTTCCTGGTTTTGATACTACATAGAACTTCTCGATCCTTCCCTATTCGATTGAGAACTTCAACATTTGTCACCCGGTCAGTCCAAGGAATTCTGAGAATGCGTCTATACAGCCACATCTCGAAAGCTTCAAGTACTGCTGTCAAGTACTGAAGTACGCTCTTAAACAAATAATCTTACATGCTGCTTTTTTGATTTGTCGTAATGATCCACTTTACTAACTGATAAATTTCCAGAACCAATAAAATATTTAGCTTTTACGATAAGCAAAATCATTATCCGTAGTTGTAAGTTAAAATACGTAACTGATTAATGTGAAATCATCAACCCTAGCAACTATATTTTTTTTTCATTATAATGTATAATTGTACAGGTATGTTTTTGTCGATAAATAAACGACCCAATCTCTAAAACCAAATGAAACTTCACTCTCTGTTTTTTTATTACTTACTTCAAATAAAATAATCATTTTTTATTCTTCACATTTTAATTTTATTTGTTAATAATACATAGTATTATGACATTACAGTGTTGTTAGATCAATATGCCATTATACCTACGTTAAATATGCAGTGTATACACTAATACACCCACGATGGTTGCGCGGCTTAAGTGTTGGCCTATTGTGTCGTGGATCTCAGGTTTGAATCCTGGGTCTGATAAGTACATATATTGTTCTTCATTTTGCGTTTGAGTCAGAGTATGAACCTAATAGGTAAGGCAAATGGCAGACAAAACTCGTGGCTCGTAAAAACAAAATCTGTCAATACAAAACCTCCACTCTGTGGAGTCCCATATGATCCTATTAGGATCGGACATGGTCGAAAGAAAGAAAGAAGAAGTATATAACAATAATACCTAATATCTAATAATTAGATATACAGGACAACAAATATTAACCACAGAACACAGAAAATATTCAACTTGTTTACGCAGTCCCAACTTTAGGTGCTCCGGGTAAAACCCCATTACTCCGAGCTCTGCTCCAACGCTCTGGTATCAACAGATTTTTTTTAACGAGAAATTGATGTTAGCCATTTGCTCAATTTATTAGGTCCATACTTTGACTCCAAACACAAATTGAAAAATATTTGCCACGCCAGGATTCGATCCTGGGACCCCACGACATTATAAACCGACGCTTAAGCCGTACGGCCATCGTGGGCATCTTGTTAGTATGCAATATAAATAATATATATTTATGAGAATAATCGAATGTTTCGGTTATAACAATTAATATCAAATCATGGCGTTGTTAAAAATAGAAACTTGGATATAATTTTATTATTCTAAGTACTTACAATACTCTAGTTTACGTATATGATAAAATATTATAAATTTAGGAAGTTATTGATGAAGACTAATCAATGCTGTATTGCTTAAGTAAAATTATATATATTTATTTTTCCACTAAATAGTTTCCCACTCTAAATTATCTCAATGTACCAAGATAAATTATATACTTAGATGTAGGGAATCCAATCTCGAGCCAAAATTCTGATCCCGGGATTACAATTTGACAATCCCGAGAATGGTCCGGGAATTGGCATTTTTTCCATTGTTAATATACATTTTTTATATTTACAAATAACATTGATAAAATCGGTCAAAAATAAATCTAGTATAATTTATACTATTTAAGACATTTATTGTTAATATTGTAAACGTTCAATCTTGGAAATACCTATAAGTTTAATAGAGTAAATAATATTGTAATATAAATAATAATGTGAATTTAATATGAGATTGCTGTTTCTGATAGTAAAGACTTAATGAATGGGTTAGCGAGATTTAAAATAGAAAAGTAAATCATGTTGTACTTATGGCTTTTCCGCCTCATAAATCATATTAGTCAGCCAAATATGGAACTGCCGTAAAACATAATATATGATATCATGGTGGAATTACTTTGTTAATAGTGCGAAGCATTGTTTTTTTCCAATCTTTCTCATTTTTATTAATTGATGCGAAAAAATAAACTGAATCGGCAACTTACACATGGGTATAAATAAAACTTCATTCAAACTCAGTTTATTTCTAAGGTAGTTATTTGTTATTAAAAGAATTTTACTGTTATATTTTTGTTTTTATTTTATTTTCCATAAAAATTGATAAAAAAAATCAATCCCGAAACTTTCGGGATTATGTTTATCAATCGCGGGATCTATAGGTATCGAAAATAGCTCAGAATTTCTATTTAGATGTATTCTAATGGATTTAAGCCATTTACTATTCAATTTTAGTCGTTTTTAGCGACTAGGGTTTTGCCGTTCGACATCTTCAAGCACAAGCGTACTCACCAATGGTAAATACACACTGACTACGAATACACTTAATTCTAACTTTTATAATAAATTAATACAATAAATTAGGTAAAAACCAAATAATTTACATATTATTAAGTCAAGGCTCATATTCAAAAATACAAAAAACAAAATTTATTAATTTAATTATGAATAGTTGAAGTGTTTGAAATAAACCCTACATACTAATTACTAATACTAGATTTAATAGGCGTATACATCGTCAAAATCCTACAAATAAATCATTAGATACAGTACAAAACTCTATTAGAATTAAAATTCAAATTCTAGCAAGTACCCTCGGTCGATAGTATTAATACTTAGATGTATGGTTTCGAAATCCGATAAGGTTTAATAAATGTACGTATATAAAAAAAATGATTCAGATAATTTATAAATATAATTTAAAGTCACTACACTAGATTTTATGCACTCATATTCATTATTTTCATGACATTTAAAAGGATTTACCCCAAAGTGTTGGTTAGTTAATGTGTTGGTTAATGTTACTAGATCTGTGTACAGAAAAAGAAAATCATTTACGATATCAAAATGGCTTCAAGCCGTTATGTGTCATTTTGTGGAATTCCAGGCTTTTAAGTTACATACACGAATGATTACACTCATTTCATATAAATGCTTTTTCACGAGAATGTGTATTTTTGTGTAACTTTATACGATATAACTGTTTACAGGAGTAGTCACACTCGTCACATTTAAAGGGATTTTCGCCAGAATGTACCATTTTGTGTAATTTCATGCTCTTAGATGATATACATGAATAACTACAAACGTCACATTTAAACCGTTTTTCACCAGAATGAGTCATCTTGTGTAATTTTATGGAATATAATCGAGCACATGAATAATTACATTCATCACATTTAAATGACTTTTCATCAGAATGGACGATTTTGTGTGCTTTCAAGCTACCTAGTCGTACAGATGAATAATCACACATATCACAATTGAATGGTTTGTCACTAGAGTGAATGACTTTGTGTGATTTCATGGTACTAAACTCTAAACACGAGTAATCACACTCGTCACATTTAAATGGTTTTTCACCAGAATGAGTCATTTTGTGTACCTTCATGCGATATGGCTGTATGCAAGAGTAATTACATTCGTCACATGTAAAAGGCTTTTCACCAGAATGGATCATTTTGTGTGTCTTCATGCTGCTAGATGCTATACACGAATAACTACATTTGTCACATTTAAATCGTTTTTCACCAGAATGAATCATCTTGTGTAATTTCATGTAAGATGATCGTGCGCAGGAAAAACTACATTCATCACATTTAAATGACTTTTCATCAGAATGGACGATTTTGTGTGATTTCATGCTACTAGTCTGTATACAAGAGTCACATGGTATTTCACCAGAATCGTTCATTTTATCTGATTCGGGCGTTAGGCATGATAAGCCAGATTTGTCAGAAACAACCCGTTTTTCACAAGAATTACTCATTTCTTGCAATTTCATCGCAGAAGATGTTTCACCCGTATTACTGACATCAAGTATCATTTTTTTATGTATCGCCTTGTGAGACTCCAGTAATTCTAAAGAAGCAAAACAATTAAAGCAAATACTACACGCAAAATTATTATGATGGAAATATTGTTTTTCCAACTTTATAACAGCTACTAATTCAGGGTTAGATTGCATTGCATCACGTTTGTTGGTGCCAAATATATTTGCAATATTGCCATTATATTCTTCAAGTTCTTTTTTAAAGTCTCGTTTGTCACCTTGTGCGTCACTGTCAGATTGTTGTACCTCCGACAAATTCCACGACGATTTGAAATCCACAGCGTTAGCCATAACGGTTTCGCAAACGTTGACCTAAAAATATACAATATTAACAAACGGAAAATAAATAGTGACACAATAAATCATTTTTCATTCATTAAAGCATATGATTGTAACGTTTTTTTATTGAAGATATTATAATTTGAAAACTCCTCATAATATAATATGCATTCTAAGCGTCTAGGTATCGGTTATGCGTCAATTACATTGAGCTACTTTACGAGCTGTTTGTTGGCGAATTTACAATCTGCCTGTAAAGTCGCCCAGTGTAATCATTGAACAAGCTAACAAGCAGTTTGTAAACAATCTACCGAGAAAAGTTGAAAGCCGGTCAACTTTACACGCTACACGCCGGCGTGTGGGCCTACTGCGTCTGCGCAGTAGAGCGCAGTAGAGCGCAGTAGCAACCTCCCGGTAAAAAAACGAGCTACGTTCTGTCAAAATAGTCGCTGGCTTGTGGCTTCTCAGCGAATGGAAAGTTTTGTGTGTCATCATCACAGTCGCAGTAGCTGAATCGCCCGCTATTAAATTCGCCAACAAACAGCTCGTAAAGTAGCTCAATGTAATTGACGCATTAGTAATAATAATATTATAGATGTTATTAAAACCATGATTAATATAATAATTACAAGATAAAAACTACTTTTTATATACAACGTTTTTAAATTTTCTGTTGAATCATATAAACTTGACTTGACTAGCTTAAACGATCAAAAAAATTTGTATTTGATAGAAATAATACTGAAATGTCTTTTTGACATGTCATATTGATTTCCATAATAACGCACGTATATATTAATAATTTAGTTGCTAGGACCCCAGACCCCTAGCAACTAATAATGGTGTCGAAATAACTTTTCATACAAAACAGAATTAACTGAAAATGAATCCAATTCTACTTAAAGATGGCTAAAAGCATTAAAAAATGCATTGGCATCGTGTTCTGATATATTCTAAAAGTTTTAAATGTCTAGCTACTTGGGAAGTTAGTTAAAAATCGATTGCAAGATATGTACTGGATAAACAACCACCGGACAAATAAGAATATGAGCTAAGAAAAACGTTGTAAAATAGCTCAATTTGTTGAGTACCTACTTCAAGATGTATAAACTACTACTTAATTTCGTCGTAATAAGATAGGACGCACAGAGCTCAATTGGTAAAGAACATTGGTGTGAATCTAGCGTATCTAATTTTTTTCTTGTAAGTAATATATTTGAGGCATTTTAAGATTCTGTAATGTTAAATGGTGATAAACTTTCGAGTACGGGAGTACTTTGTTCTGTGTTTTAAGTGAGCATGGCTTTGGGGGGGGGGGGATATATTAAATATGGCATCTTATAATTGCATGTATTGGAATACAGAGAGTAGAGGTAGGTACTCGTCACGCGGATGCAATACGTAATTAATTTAGACGATGGCTATCCAACTTCAAGTAGGCTTTTACCACTAAGGATCAAACTAAGTGTTACATTACAGTTTAAATTACAAATTATAAGTTGAAGAAGTTCGCCACATAACATGAAACATTATTATAAAGACGAAAAAAAAGTAATAAAAGCGATAAAAATAAAAATATAAAAAGCGAATATAATGTAAACATAGCAATGAAAATACAATTATACTTGTATAGAAGATCAAAGAAGTACACCGAGTTTGCTAAGGAGACCCTATTTTAAGAAGTTATAAAATAGCGTCTACCTAAACTCACTCTCACGCAAGTGGAATACATCACGACCCGAAGCAATTTGGTTGAACATAGTTACCGATCTCCCAATTGGCATTACCAGTGGCAGGGTGGTTCTGCACCTTGGCAGAATAAACAACTGATGCTCTCTATTTCTAAGATAGTTATCAGGGACACACAGGTCAACACTACCCAGAATAGCAGAGTTCTCATTTATAGCTAGTATAAATCGAAAAAAATACGTAGCTAAATAAAGATCTCTTCTAAATTGCAGACTGCAGTATGTAAGCATACCTAAGAGAAAGTCAGTTGGATAAAGACACGAATAGTATCCATAAAACCTCAAGTAAAGGAGTCTCAAGAATTTCTTCCGAACTCTCTCGACCATAAGGCCATACTTCAACTGATGCGGTGCCCTAACAATAGACCCACTCTCAAGCCTGCTTCAAACTAAAGAATTAAACAATAGTTTTAATGCTGTAACATCCGAAAGGAAGCGCGTAAGACGAGGCCCAACATGTGTAGCGCCTTTTTACAAATGATAGCGATATGGCCACTAAATGATAGTTTACTGTCAAACGTAATGCCAAGATCTCTTACAGATGGTATTCGCAAAAGAGCTCTGCCATGCATCGAATATTGGTAAAATAATACGCGCAAGGCTCTGGTAAACTATAAAATATTGCATTTTTCAATATTGAAGTCCAGTTTGTTACACCTGCTGCAATCTAATATATTATATATATCAAGTTGCAGTTGACGACAATCGTCCAAGGTGACAACTTCCATGAAAAGTTTCAAGTCATCAGTGAACAACAAAAACAATGCATTTTTAATGACCATTGCTATGTCATTAATAAAAATCGTAAACAATAATGGCCCCAAGTTTGAGCCCTGAGGGACACCAGGGGCCTTATGTTAGAACTTGCGAGTTGTAGTCGGCTCGGTCGACATGACGTCATATGACATCATTGTGACGCACTACCGGAGTGATAAAAGCATTCGAGAAAATAACGCTACTAAAACAGTGGCGTTATCCATTGTCCCCCATACACAAATAGGTGTTTCAGCATGTGCGTTGGACGGCTTGCCTCAAGCGTGTATTGGCTGACGTCACAATTACGTCATGTCGTCGGGTGACTTCATATCACTAGTTAGAACATAGGGCTGCAGGGTATTGAATGTCTGTGACTGATAGACGCCGTACGATATAATTATATTGAAACTTAAAGATACCGTGTATCAGAATTGAGTTGTCTGGCGTTCTACTTGCAATCGAGCTTTTTTATGCCGATTAAAAAATGTATTATGTCACCTAGCTCAGGGGTTGGCAAACTCTTGGACCAAAAGAGCCAAATATGAGTATCACAACGGTTAAAAAAAAATTCGAGAGCCATACATATATTTTTATAAATATGATTTATTTTAGGGGACGTTATTGTTTATTTATCAAGTGAAGAAGATTTTGCGAATAAAACTAACGCAAATATGAGTTTTTTTATTGTTGACATTATAAATATAATTTGTATAGAAAATGAGTTACACACAACCTTCCTTGCATTTCTTTGGAGCGTGTCTGTATGTTTGGTATGTAACTTGTAGTTTTTAATTTTAGGCGTGACTCCGAATTTTTATCGGTTATTTGGCTTCTCTAAATGCTATTTATATTGTTCGTGTTTGAAAATGATTGTTCACATACATATTATGTGGACTCGAATATGAGTTCGTAAAGCTATACCATCGTAGTATCTACCTTATTATGTAGATCTTTTAGAGCGCTCCGCTGTGTTGTGAAATTAAATTGCATTTTTCTCTCTCCAAATCCTCAATTTTGGTGGCTACAAATTTGGAGCTACATAACTCTTTGTTTGTTAAATCCACCAAAAAAAATTATTTCAAAAGTGCTCGTGTCAATATGAAATGGAGAAAATTTTATTTGTCGACTATTGCAATGGGTGGATTTAAAACGACAACAATCATACCTTTTTGTAAAAAATGTGAATTGGGAATTTAGCAAAGAGCCGCACGCCAATACCCAAAGAGCCGCATGTGACTCGCGAGCCGCGGTTTGCCGACCCCTGACCTTGCTTATATACTGCTTAATAAATGAAACGCGTCATATGAGCGCAGTACATTTTTGGTACCTACATCTGGACAATTTTAGTTACAGTAAAAATGGTATATTATACAGTAGAAAAAACCGTCTCGAGTGAATGAGGTTATTTTTATACAATAAAACAATAAGATACATGGTCAATTTAACAACCGTCAACCATTCATCAACAGCATTCTAAATAAAATAAATTAGGTAAGTACCTGATTATTTACTGGTTTCCATTCTGTATTAGAGCAACCAGGCTGAGAACTTTCATAAATTGAAGTGAGCGTTGTACTTTTGATAAACTCTTCCTTGATGTCAACAGGCTGAGAATTATACTCTAATTTTATGTTAGACATCTCTGTTACAGGGTTCTGAAAACAAGAAAATCTGTCAAAAAAACATTTTCACACACATTATGGGTTTGTGTCTTTGCAGAGTTATTAGGTTAGGCGTTGATGCCTCATGATGAGGAGGGGAGAGGAAAGAGGTCCTCAATGGGGACGTTTTATTGAAGTAAGTCAATGATGAATAGTCTGATAGTCCGTGAGCTCGAATTTTTAATCCCAAACGTCAGTAAGTCTACCATTCAATTAATTTTGAGGGGATAATTATTGGGGTACGCAAAGGTGTGCTCATTGGGTACCCAAAATGCTGACGGAAGCTCACAAACAAAATCGTGTGAAAAGCGCTTACGTGTTTTAACTCTGACAATGGCATTTTTCAGGGAGAGATCGCTATCCAAATGGGAATGGTTGGAACAATATTCAAATCGGTGCGGAATGTCTGGAACCACGATTGTACTGTACCGCCAAAGCAAATGCCGCCTATTCAACACGTGCATTATGTCGGTGCTGCTTTACGGTAGCGCAACATAACACCTTACGAAGACTCAGAGCAACCGTATACTGAGCTTCAAGAAGAGATGTTTGCAATGTACACTGTGTGTGCGGTGGTACGACATTAGGAGTAATGCGAAGATAGAGAACAAACTAAGCTGCCTCTCATTACGTTGATAGTGAAGAAGCGATGTTAGACCTGGCACGGCCATGTACTGCGGATGCCAGAAGAGAACCTCAACCTGGCTTGCCTGTTCTTCGAGTCAACCGGATTCCGGCGTCCGGGAAGGCCGCTAAATATTATCTAAAAGATTTACGATATGCTGGAATGACATGAAATGACGTAAAAAGACTGGCTAGCAACAAGGATACTTGGAGGCACCGCGTGGTGTCCATATTCTACAGCTGAGGGGCGTATAAGAAATGTCATATTTAACCCGCGTACTTCCACCCTTCGCCACTGTAACCCTAGCTGTTACAATAATTGGGTATCGAAATAAAGAAGAATTGAAATTCAAACAATCATTAGACACGAATTTTGGAAACGTTACTAAGGGTGTAAGTTGAGACGACCCACGGGTATAATGGCTGTCGGAAAAAACAATACAACAGAGAAAAAAGCTTTAAAAAACTAACCTCAAAACTTAAATTGGCTTGATCCACATTCTCTTGCTTTATGTAGGTGTTGCCGTCTGGATTGTTTGGATGTATTACGGGCACATCAAACCAAATGTGATCTTCTGTATCAGATTCGAATTCATCAGGTTCGCGCTTTATGTCCATTTTGCGCATTTACGTCAGACAGGTGATTGCGGGAGACAGCTTTATCATTTAATGCTAAATATTTTGACAGATGTGACCATGTCACCATAACCTATTCGCCATAGACAATTTATTAGCATTGAATAAAGGCACACATACACTTTAGTAGCACTATGCCGTATTGATTTATCTGTTTGGTATCGTTCTATAACTTTACTATAGTCTTATTGTAGGTAAGTAGGTAGTTCATGGCCCCCACAGAGGGAGGGGGGGCTAACAGGGCTCTAGCCTGGGGGCCCGACGAGGCGAGTCGACCAGACACGTGAGATAAACACATCACAAATTTGGTTTAAAGTAAATAAAAAGTCGCTATTTTCCTACAGCAATGTTATTATTTAAAATTATGTGGTTGTACGGTACGATACAATTGTGTATCGATACTCAACAACACCAAAATTCAAATTAATTAATATTTAATATTATTACATAAAACAAAATAACACTAAATTTACATATTAATTGTACCGCGTACATCATTAAATTTGAAAAACGCTACTGTAGAGTGTCACACTGCCTTTATCCTTAGAGATAGGTAGGGGGGCCGGCCAAAGATCCTAGCCTGGGGCCCGCTTCAATATGTGGGTGCCATGAAGTAGTTACTATAATAACTAATTATGTTCCGCGTACCTACAATGTACAATATAAAAAAAGATATATTAGGTACCTGCCTACCTACGTCTAAAATACTATAATTTAAGGAGTTCAGTATTTTTATACATTGAAAAATACAACAAAAGTAGGTAACCATAAAATTGAAGTTTGCGTAGGTACCTACCATATGAGTCGTATAGTATCAAAAGTAGATCTGTGCGTCATTCATCATTTCGAGAAAATGACGAAAAACGTTTTGTTGGGTTTTTAGTGTTATAATAGCATGAAATATGTTTCTACATTTTCAAATTCAAATTCAACAGTTCTACTTTTGTTTCCAAAGTATTGAACAGTTCTAATTCTGATACCAAGCTCTATTTTCCATCACAATTTTATACCACACAGATATGATTTTGATTCGAATATTATTGCTAGTCGGACATTATGGTCCGAAGAATAATTTGGCATACTTAGTTAAATTTCGATATATTTGCGACAGTTCTACTTTTGATACTATCCGACTCATATCTAAATTTTGTGCGAAGTACTAGGTTTGTAAAACCTGGCGAGCCGGAAAAAGATTGTTTGAGAGGTAAATAAAGGTCCAGTGTAAACGAAACAGATTTTTTCGGATTGGCCGATAATTCTTTTTTTTTTTTTGACCGGATTACAAACCTAAACAAAATAAATATATATCTCGGAAGTATAACCCAAAATTCCCGTTCTCACTAGTGAGTAACAAAAAATGTATCCATTTACATCCCACGCAATGACAAAAAGATGGCAACACAGAGAATAATATTTGTCTATTATAATAGCTGTCTGGCAGTTGCACGTGGCATATTTTATTCTGATACAATAATCTTTAATGAACATACGCTTTCAATTAGAAAATGGAAGTGAAATGCGAATCGGATGAATTAGAATTAGATGCAAAAGGGCAGATGCCACTACACCATCGTTATAACCCGGAGATTAATACTTATATAAAGCAAGAGAATGCCGAAGATTCCAGTTGCGATTTTGAGGTTAGTATGGGTCCATTATCTGGAGTCCCTTTTCCTATAAGCTTGTTTTAGAGCGTATTTAGAAAAAGTTCTTAGACATCTTTATTTTAGGGGAGACACACAAGCGTGGAAAAATATTGTTTAGGCATTATCTATATTCCGATTCATCGGAATGGAGTCGAGAGCGAACCGTTATTTCACAGTTTCCAACTTTTTGATCAGTATTATTACACCCGGGAAAGAATGCTTCCTCGATGGATGTTGGTACCAAAAGACAACTCTGTTTCAAGTGTGAAACATAGAAAATAAGCTTAACCTTTAAATATGCTTGAGTTTACAACATAATAATATATTGTTTTTTTCAGAGTCTTCAAACAATAGACGTGACAAATATAAAATTGGAGACCGATTCTCATCAGGTTGACGTCAAGAAAGATTTTACTGAAGATACATCGCCCCCATTCATCTGAGGGTGGAAGAAGATTCCGTAGACAACGTGCAACGTGTCAATAGCATTTAAGTCATAGTTAAAAAAAACCTAGAAATATGTACATCATATAACTAATCTTAAAGTGTATTTCAAACCAAAATTTACAGCAATATAATTTTTACGATCAGTAAACTCGACTGTGCGAACCAACGCATAAAACCCTTCTGTCAATTCGTACCCAAGATTGAATCTTTGGTGGTCAAGCATTCAATAAACCAACTTTACGTCATTCCCTTACCTACAGTGGTGACCCGTAAAGTAAAATTCAATTCAATCATTTTCATTTTACAGACTTCGTTTCATTTTTTATTAGTAAACATTTTACTGTGTTTGTGAGAGAATTACTTTTCGTTGGAGCGAGAGCCCGCCGCGTTCAACCACAACGCCATCTTTGCGTTCAGTCACCGAGTTCGATCTTCACATCACTCCGTGACCTGTCAACGTCGCGATGTACAGTACCAGGGCATCCGCAGCCACATCCCGCGGGTCTAGGACGATTTGGCACCGCGAACTGGCCTCCGCCGATTGGCCTCCGGTAATTGGCCGCCGGTACAATCGGACGCCGGCCCAATTGGACGCCGACCCAATTCGACGCCGACCCAACTGGCCTCCGGGAGATTGGACGCCGCACAGTTGAATTAAATGCGCAAAGGAATAGACGTACGTTACGATTTGTCGGAGTAAATAAGCAAGTCAGTTTAATATGCTTCTATCTTCTCAGTAGTCGTACTTTATACATTTCGCGCTTGACACATTTTTAATATAGATTGAGAAAAATTATTATGCCTTATGATGTTTATTAAAAGAAAATAATTCTTCCCTCGCTATAACTTAAAGATGTGCATAATCAATTAATTTATTGTCTATACATGGGTACTTATTTATATTTACAACAAATATTAAAAATAATGTTAGATGTTAGAATGAAAATTACATTATATTTCAGCGTTTTATCGACTTAATATTATAATAAAGCTTAAACATGTATATTATTATGCATAAATGCGTATTTTAAGATAGTATGAAATTACAAACAAAATATTAAGTAAGTTATCTGCTAAGTATAAATGTTTTAGTAGTTTGATTGATAAACTACTTAGGTACTGGGTGCCGGACGAAATCTCGAAGGCCGAAATCCCGAAAGCCTAAATCCCGAAAGCCGAAATCCCGAATATCGAAATCCCGAACGCTGAAATCCCGAATGGCCGGAATCCCGAAGGCCAAAATCCCGAAAAATAAAAAAAATACAAACATCAATAATTGCGCAATTTTTGCAAGAGACACAAAAACCCATTTTTTGTGGAAATATAAAAAAAATGTAAAATACAAACATCAATAATTGCGCAATCGTGAATTGCGCAATTTTTGTAAGATGCACAAAATCCATTCGTTCTACAAAATGGTCTCTCCTGAAAAAAATTGCGCAATCAGAAAAACCCATTTTCCGAAAAAATGGGATTTGTCTCTCTTACAAAAATTGCGCTCACGATTGCGCAATTATTGATGTTTGTATTTTACATTTTTATATTTCCACAAAAAATGGGTTTTTGTCTCTCTTGCAAAAATTGCGCAATTATTGATGTTTGTATTTTTTTATTTTTCGGGATTTCGGCCATTCAGGATTTCGGCCTTCGGGATTTCGTCCAGCACCCAGTACCTAAGTAGTTTATCAATCAAACTACTGAAACATTTATACTTAGCAGATAACTTACTTAATATTTTGTTTGTAATTTCATACTATCTTAAAATACGCATTTATGCATAATAATATACATATTTAAGCTTTATTATAATATTAAGTCGATAAAACGCTGAAATATAATGTAATTTTCATTCTTACATCTAACATTATTTTAAATATTTGTTGTAAATATAAATAAGTACCCATGTATAGACAATAAATTAATTGATTATGCACATCTTTAAGTTTTAGCGAGGGAAGAATTATTTTCATTTAATAAACATCATCAGGCATAATAATTTTTCTCAATCTATATTAAAAATGTGTCAAGCGCGAAATGTATAAGGTACACCTACTGAGAAGATAGAAGCATATTAAACTGACTTGCTTATTTACTCCAACAAATCGTAACGTACGTCTATTCCTTTGCGCATTTAATTCAACTGTGCGGCGTCCAATCTCCCGGAGGCCAGTTGGGTCGGCGTCGAATTGGGTCGGCGCCCAATTGGGCCGGCGTCCAATTGTACCGGCGGCCAATTACCGGAGGCCAATCGGCGGAGGCCAGTTCGCGGTGCCAAATCGTCCCATTCCCACATCCCGCACCATGGAGGAGGACGACGCATTTGGATACCAAACATCGACGATGACAGCGCACCAAGACTCACCAGTCACATCACGAAGTTCATCACATTGACTCGATGACAGCTGCTCAACAACGTCACAGGACAGTTCCGACAGCGGCCCCATCAGATTTGGAGCCCCGGAAAGTCCTGACTGCAGCCTCATCAGACCCAGCTCGCCAGATGACTCCGACATCCCAACCTGGCCGTCATCAGGAGCTGTCAACTTCAACCAGGTGATGATCGCCAGGATGGAACGACTGCTCGCCGGACTTAGACGTGTAGCCACACAAGACGGCACACACCAAGCCGCCAAGGATTCACATTCTTGCGCCCGTCAGCCACATTCATCCAGCCGCCAGCGCAGCCGAATCACCGGAGCCCTGTGGACTCCTCAGAAAATCAGGAGGAGGCATTGAAGTTAAAGTCCCTCCACCAAACCCGCCCCGTACCACCCTCGGTCTTAATCGAGAGTATCACGGGACCCATCAATTGTGATGTGAAGCATCTAAGAATTGGCCTGGGAGTGTCCTGGGAGAAGATGCCCAAGACTTAGATTGCTACGCTCAAAGTGAGCTCTGACTGAGTTTACTGGGTTTACTCTAATGCAAAGTGCCAGGGAGAGAAAAAGCACATGGAAATTACTAAAAGAAAATGAACCTACTTGTTTATTAAATTAAAGAACGAAGCTAATCATACAGGCAGCAAAATTTATGTGAAGAGATCTTCACGCCCGTAGTAAGACGCCGCAAATTTTTTGAAAGCAAGATAATTGGCCTTAGTAGCAACCAGGTCGGACGGGCCGATGGGTCCAACAGCTGGTTGGACCGACCTGAGCATTTCCTCCCGTTCGGAGCACATACTCAGACACTCCCATAGGATGTGGTTGGCATCCTGTATTTCCCCTCCGCATGGACATGTCGGACGGCTTACAAGTCCAAGCTCGAAGAGCTTGCTAGTGAATCCACCATGACCAGTCACAAATTGACTGGTGTAATGGTCTGGAGTCAGATATTTGGTTATCTCCATTCGCCACTGTATGTTTGGAAAAAACGTATATGTGTGCCGGCCCTTGGTCGATTCGTCCCACTTTCGGTGCCAGGTCGTAATGGCCGCGTTAAGCGACATGAGTCTAATTCTGCGCCTCAATAATGCTACTCCTTCGCCAGCTAGCCGAGGGGGAGGGACGAGGTGAAAATCACCAACGTCGGCCTCCTCGCCCTTGAGGAGCAATATTGAAGCGCCGCTGACCTGAATATGCAGGTCAAGTGGGAGAATGCCGGCCAGGACCGGGAGCGCGTCAGTTGAGGTAGTACGGTAGGCCTTGGTAATGGACAGAAGCGCGATGCGCTGTCCTCTTAAAAGAGAGATTCTAAGTTTGACACTTTTGGGAATGCGCGGGCACCAAGCACTGGCGGCATAAGCCGCGATTCCCATAAAAATGGCGCCGTAGGCGATCTTGAGCGCCCTTACTTTTAAGCCCCATCCTTCACCAGCCATGCGGCCGATCCTCTGGAAGGCCACCCCAGCCTTGTGGACTTGGGTTTCGGCATGGTGTAGGAAATTTAACATTGTGTCCATTTTGACGCCTAGATAGGTGACGATCTTCGACACTTTCACTCTCGTGTCACCGAATCGGACTGTGGGTAGTCTCGAACAGCTAAGTCGTCTCGGTCCTTTAAGGACAATGGCTTCTGTCTTGGAAGGTGCGAATGATAGTCTAGTTAATCTACCCCAAGCCTCAATTGATGCTAAAGCTTCGCCAACGGTGCTCTCAATCTTCGCCCTGCTGTCGGCCTCGACCAGCAGCAGCGCATCGTCTGCGTAGGCAATGACAGTACAGTCGGTTGGAAGCGGAATTCTAAGGAGATCGTCGAAGAGTACGTTCCAGAGAAGGGGCCCGAGGACTGAGCCCTGGGGACATCCCATGCTGGTGTTCCTCTTTATTGTGGTTGAACCAACTCGAAACTCGATCGATCTATTGGTGAAATAACTTTGAATTGACGCGAACAAATTTCCTGGTAGTCTCTTCAGCCGGTATAAAAGGCCAGGACGCACTATCAAACGCACCTGCAATGTCCAGGAAAACTCCTAGGACGTATTTACGGCGAGAATTTTCAGCAATGGCAATCACGTTCCTTATGGCGTCGACTGTTGATTTGCCTCTTCTGAATCCAAATTGCTTATCGGAAAGCGGCGAGTGTGTCTCCAGGTGGGCTTCAATCCTGTGGCACAGTAGCTTCTCCAGCACTTTGCCCAGAGCGGGCAGAAGTGTTAGAGGGCGGTAGGCTTTGGGGCTAGACGGTTCTCGGCTGCCAGTTTTGGGGATTACCTTAAGTAAGCCCCTCTTCCAGCAGTCGGGGAACGTGCCGCTTCTGATGCAGTCACTGAGGAGGGCTGTAATCTCTGGCGCGGCGATGGCCCATGTGCGTTTGACAAGTAAATTGTCAATGCAGTCCGGGCCCGGGGCCTTGCCAGCAATCAACGTGCGTATGATGTGGTTGATCTCCTGTTCGGAAGGCAACGATGAGTGATCCGTGTCGATGGGAAGAGAAGCCTCAAAGCGGGCCATCCTCATGGCGTTATCATCCCTGGATTCGTCATCCAGGGGGATGAGGGCCTCGAGTAGGACCACAGCCGTTTCAGACTCGGTACTGGTGAATCCGCCACCCGGTTTCTCGATGCCGCACAAGAGGCTCGTCGGTCTGAGTCCCAGCCTCAGTGCACGGTATGGAGGACCCCAGGGGTCCGAACCTCCCTCAATGGTGACGAAGTTACGCCAGTAGTCTTTCTTGGCTTGAGTAATCGCTTTCTTGTATTCCATTCGGGTGGATTTGGCCATGGTTGCAAAGGGATCGATGGAGGCAGGTGGTTGCTTGCGCAGGCGTGCACGTTGATGGGCCTTGCGTGCTTTTCTGAAAAGGTCACGCAGGCGCGAAACATGCTGCGTCCACCACAGCGACTGGCTTGGTGGCTTGGGCTTGCAGCGTCCGAGTGAAGCTTCGGCTGATCCGGTGATGTCTTCAGTCAGTCGTGAGGCGGCCGAGTGTAGGTCCGGAAATCGGGTTCTAGATGTCCTGTCAAGCTTTTTGGAAAGCACCTCTTCAAACTTTTCCCAATTCCCGTCGCGCGTTCTAAATCGCGTGGGCGGGGGTGGGGATACGTCAGAGACGCCATCGTGCGAGGAGTCAGAGGCCAGCTCAAAAGTGATCAACCGGTGATCACTCATGGAAGCGCTCTCATGGACTCTCCAGCCGCTGATTCGTCTCGCGACGGACTCAGTGGCCAGGGTGATGTCGATGTGGGTGCTTCCGGAGTTTGCGTGCGACACAAAAGTCGGCATGCTGTTGGGGTCGTTGAGGACGACCAGGTTGTGCTGGTAAACCAACTCCTCGATGACGTCCGCGTCGCACAGGGGGATATCCACGGGCGCCCAGAGGGGGGATTGCGAGTTTGCATCCGCACAGATGATGACATCCCTGCCACCAACTGCGCGTAAGATGCCGTCGAGCACTGATGCCACGTGTTCCTTTGTGCTCTTAAAGCTGAAGTAGGCGGAGATAACCACCACGCTGCCTCCTCCGGGAAAGCTTATATCTGCACACGCGACTAGCTCAGTTGACGGGTGCGAGAGCGACAGCACGCCAAGGCGAGGGTCAAGAGCGAAGACGCAGGCTTTTGGCTCTAAACATCTGGCGCTGACGACAAGGCCCGCGCACCCGAGTCCCTTTTCAGTGACCTTGGGGCCCTTTTCAGAGCCCCAGTGGTACGGTTCCTGCACCAGTGCCAGAGACAAGCCTGTGGCCCGCATAGTCTCAATTAGCTCCGCCGAGCCGGCGTCGCTCAGGTTGACGTTCAACTGAGCGAAGGCAATCATCGCGTGGCAGTGTAGTCCACCATCGCCCTCTCGCGCAGCTCAGCGTGTAGCCTTGCTGGGCAATCGAGACTGCCGGTGGAATGGTCAGACGGCTGCTTGTGTTTATGGCAGGCCACGCATTTGGGTGGGTTTCCTTTGTTGGGGCAGTCCTCGCGGTCGTGGCCGGAGATGGCGCAGTGGCTGCACGTCGGTGTTTTGTTTGAACATCCTTTGGCCATGTGTCCAAAGAGATGGCATATGTTGCATTTTACTACCCCAACGTAGTCCCTGAGAGGGAAGGATTCCCACCCCATGTAAAGTCTGTCTTCTGCCATTAGGGCAGACCAGATGGCCGCCGGGGCGAAGACCACAAAGTGGCATCTGCCTGTTCTAGGCCCGGCTTTGTGACTCAGTCTGATATCTTGGTATGCCCTTTCTGGCAGGCTGGTCTGTTCCTTAGTGGAGTTGAAGATAGCTTCCCGGAGTTGTGATTCTGTGAGAGTCGACGGAAGGTTAAAGATAATTACACGGGGCTGCTTTTTCCCGGCGAGCTCGGCTCGTAGGGCAGCCTCCGAGGTCTCCAGGGCTTTCATAAGGGCCTTGGCCTCGACTTGAGGAGGCAGGAGGAGGCAGTTCCGATGCATCCAGCAGCTGGACCAAACACCACCAGCGTCACGACGGAGAGCCCAAGGCAGCGCGCTTTGGCCACCGTCTCCCGCCGGTTGGTGTACGCAGACGAGGTGCTAACTTCGCCCAGGCAAGTTTAAGGTTTTTCCCACACACGTACATACGCAATTAACATAGTACAAACCCACGCATTTAAATTCATTGGCAAACATTGAATCCAACCCGACTTTCATCCCTAAGGCAATTTTACTCAAAGAAACTATTCTAAACAATAGATAGTTTTCTGATGATGAGTAATTGGCTTAGGCGACTTTTGATATTTCCACAACCCTAGACTTCTCATTCAATCAAACATTTTTGCAAACCTCTCAGTAGTTCAATTTTTGTTCTTTCTTGAACTACCCCCACTGCTTCCTGTTACGTGGAAGATATGTTCTAATAGAGCAGCCCTCTTGGCCCTGTGAAACTCACTCACAGCTAAGACGCTCTTTTCCTCACTTCTGCGGACATCGCAAGTTGGAAAACGCAAACGCAAAATGTTTCCATTGACTCCTCAAGTTTACCCGGATCGATATCAAATACAAGTCTCAACATTGATTCTACCAGTAATGTAAGTCATAGTTAAAAAAACCTAGAAATATGTACATCATATAACTAATCTTAAAGTGTATTTCAAACCAAAACTTACAGCAATCTAATTTTTACGATCAGTAAACTCGACTGTGCGAACCAACGCATAAACATTTCCCGCAGTCCGAAGGAATGTTTACGTGTCAAATTTTATCTGTTGTATTACAATAATTAACAAGTAAATTGTGCATTTATGCTACATTGTAGTGAGAAATCCATTATTTAATTGATAACATTTGTGTCATAGTCAAATTTCGCAGACAAATTTCTAGGAAATAATCCACAGTGTGGGAACTTACAACGGTCAGTCAATCCACGCCGTTTCTGATATTCCTTTGTCTTCTTTTAATATAAAAACAAATGTCGCAATACAACACTACCTAGTACCTTCAAATCATTCAAACTAACTACACGCTTCTCGCTTGGACGTTAAATAATTTTCATTGCAAACACAATTCTTCGTAAATATTATTTGTAAACTTCTCGTTGTACGATCTGTAATTGAACTTGTATTTTTTGTTTTTTAAGGGATAATAAATTTGGGGTTACTTTATCACGCAAGAAATTCTTCTGTTCATTCGTAACCTACCTTATCACACTCCCTTACTACACATCTATAAAGATTCTCAACCAAGTTGCTCGTATTCGGGGTATAGGCCAGTAAAACAGGTAATTACTTTTATTTGAACTACTATACAATACAATCATGTATTGTATTTGCTTACGCTGTCAACAAAAAAACTGTTACGTCATCGAGTTTTCGCGAACCTACCTTTCGCAAAGCATTATTCATAAAAAAATAAACATTACACCGTGTCATGGCGCGTGTCCCATCGCGTTTTACGTTTGTGTTACGTCCAAATAACGCGTTTCATTTGGCAGCAAACAAGTTAGGTGACGTAATTAATTTTTAAATCGGCATAAAAAACAAATCCCCGACCATGTCCGATCCTAATAAGATTATATGGACCTCCACAGAGTGGAGGTTTGTATTGACAACTTTTGTTTTTACGATAAATGGATGTGTGCCACTTGCTCAACCTATTAGGTTAATACCCTCACTGATACTCAAATTGAAAAACAATACATATAATGTACATGCCAGACCCAGTATTCAAGCCTGGGACCCATGGCGTAATAGGCCAACGCTTAAGCCATGCGGCCACCGTGGGTATAAAAAACAAACGTGAGTTTAAAAAAAGCCCGACAACTTAACCGTGTTACTCGGTTTCTATAAGATTTTCTACTTTGGGATAACTTTTATTGTATTCTCGGCACTTTAAATGCTAGCTGACGTAATTTATTTTGGAGTAGCTATAAAATCAGTCGCGTTCGAGCGTCAGATGGTCGTAATTCATTTTGGAATGGCTGTAAACGCAGCGACTTATTAAATCCCGAGTCACTATAAACGATTTATATTTTATAGTATAACAGTTGATATCAAGAGATGTCACATAGACTTGAAGCTTTCGAGATGTGGCTGTATAGGCGCATCCTCAAAATTCCTTGGACTGACCGGGTGACAAATGTTGAAGTTCTCAATCAAATGGGGAAGGACCGAGAAGTTCTACGTAATATCAAAACCAGGAAACTACATTACCTCGGCCACATTACGAATGGACAAAAATACACCATTCCCCAACTTGTCATTCAAGGAAAGATCAATGGGAAGCATAGCAGAGGACGGCGCCGCATTTCGTGGCTTAAGGACCTCCGTGATTAGTACGAGTGCAGCTCCACTGAACTGTTCCGGGTAGCAGACGACAAAGATAAGATTGCCTTGATGGTGGCCGACCTCCGCTAGGGGATGGCACAATACGAAGAAGTTGATATCAAATAGTATTATAATACACATTTTATTGATGATATGTGGTTAAGCAGATGCCAAACACATCAACTCTATATGTATGGTAAAACGAAACGAAAGAGCTACTCCAATGTACTTGAACCCCACTTCGGTCGACCAACCATTAAAATCGATTTCGTATTATGAAAAGTGAACCTACAGTTAATTCTCAGTGCCATACGACAGACAAGAAGAGTTAAATTAGGGAAAAAGCGAGAAACATCAGAATGGCGTTACCCATGTTATATTTTAAACACAGCTACAAGTCTTTTTTTTTTAATTATGCTCGTGTCAATAAGATGACTAGGGATTCTGCATACCTGGATCAGTGGAGGGCTACTTCTAATGCGATAACAAATCTACCTGCATCTTTTACCATCTTTTCTGCTATATAGACCGGACGGCCGTCATAGTCCGATAAGTAAGGCACTGGGATCTCAACCATGGGCTCCAGGTATGCTGCCCGGTAAGGTATCAATATATTTATGGGTATTTTTCAAATCCTGTTTTTCCGAATTATATGATTCCACTAGGTACTGTACTACTGTTTTACTATACTACTATCATTCGGCTTCATTATATCATCATCATCAGCCTGAATCTATCCACTGCTGGATGAAGGCCTCTTCAAGCTGCTTTCACTTCTCTCGGTCCTGTTCATTGCATTGCCACGTACTTCCGCAGAACTTTATCCTTTCATCGATCCAGCGGCCTCTAGGTCTACCTTGCGGACGTTTTGTACTTCTTCGATACCACTGGATGACTAGATTTGTCCAACGATTGTCTCCTCTTCGAGCTAATTATATAATTGAGGGGTGTAGTTTCAAAAACAACTTATTCCACTTTTACAAATAGTTGGCAAACAACAAAAAACTGTTTACGGTGTTGATTTAAATATTTTTTTGTTATTTCTGTTGAAAATTGTAGTTTACACTTTGAAATGGATATCTCAATGCTAAAAACTATGAAAATGTCCTTAAAGTAGGTTTTTTCCAATATTTTATTTGGAGTAAGTTACTTTTGTTTGTGAAACTTGGAATAAGTTATATTTGAAACTAACACATTTGGAATAAATTGTGTTTGTAAAAACCACTAAAAAAACTGTCATGTTAAATGTTGCAGGAAAAGTCGTGAATATTCGTACCCATTCAAAATAATTATTCTGGGTTACTAATTTTAAAATATTTGAAATTAGGTAAATAAAATTGGTCATTCAGATTATTTCACTGTTTTGTGACATTTAGGCATAGGGACATCCTATTAAAATGGTTTTGATACAAAATAATATTTTTGAAGTTATACTTCTTTTGGCGCGTTTAGTAGAGTGTACAATAATTGACAGCTGCGCGCGCACACCGTTACGAAAGTGCGACATAATCACGTGATCGGGGTACTATCACCATACGGAATGAAGCGACAAGATAATTTGAAGCCAGCGGCACTCCAATAAACGGCCCCATTTCTTGAGTGTAATTTAACAAGATAATTAAAATAGTAATCTTAAATAATATTAATAATCACGGAATGAAGTAATAAAATAATTTTAAACTAGCGACGCTCCAATAAGCGTCCCCTTTTCTGAGTGTGTAAATTAACAAGATAATTAAAATAGTAATAGTAAATAATATTAATAAATAAATACGAAATGAAGCAACAAGATAATTTTAAACCAGCGGTACCTCAATAAGCGGCCCATTTTCTCGAGTTTGTAATTTAATAGGCTAATTAAAATAGTAATATTGAATAATAATAATAATTACAAAATAGCGCAATAAAATAATTTTAAACCAGCGACGGTCCAATAAGCGGCCCTTTTTAATTATTAGTTAGTATTATTTTAATGAAAGCAGTAATAATTTAGTGCCACGGTACCAATGATAATTTTTTCGCTTGCAAATAATACTTAAATAATTATAATAATATCTATGTACTTCCAAAAATAACACGAAAACTTGGCCAAATAAGCATTAAAATTCTCCAAAGTGGATAATTTTGTTCTGTACCTACCCGTGTTTTATAAAAACTTTTCATCAAGCCCCAAAATATTCCATACAATTCAACAATAATTCGTTCACTTTCTGGAAATTATCTGTTTTCCCTCACTTATTCATTTATAGTATATTGACAGTAACATAAGGAACTCACTGTCGAATTTTGACTATATTTCTTTTTCATTTTTCCGTGTGACGTATTCGTTTTCTGGCATTTTCGGGTATTACAGGTGAAGCTTGCACATCCATGATGATATTAAACAACTAATAATTATATTAATTGGCTTGTAACACTGTTTTTTCATCTAAAATTTGGTGAGGAATTTCGTACCGTGTTTACTGTTTAACTGAAAGACGCCATTGCAAATGCAGTCTTCCAATTGGTCAATTTGGAATAAGTGAAAAATGGTTTGCGACACTCCTGAAATAAGTTTCTTTTGTAACCAATAGCGATTTTGAAATTGATTTTTCTACTAGATTGAATGCTATTAGGTCGTTATATACAAAAAATACTTGTTCAAAAACTTCTCCTTTAGATTTTGGCATTCAAAACTCATTTTCGTCAAGTAATGGAGTAAGTTGTTTTTGAAACTACACGCCTCATTATGTATATTTAATATATATAGAAAGAAAATGATCGAAGAATTTCAACTAATAACTGGCTTACTAAACTTTCTCCCATTTACATTACCCAAAAAATTGCTTTGAAAATTTATGGGTGTTTTTAGGTGATCGCTGCTACTACCGTAATGGCTATCGCAGCAAATCTCAAAACGACCTGGTGTATGTCTGAAATAAAGGAAACTGACGACATCAAGTCAAGTACTAGATATTAAAAAAGAACTCGAGGAATACAACAAAATCTCTCCAAAAATACGAGTTACTAAATCGATCCCAGAAGTAGTAGCTGTTGTAAAGTTGGAAATAATAATTTTCGTGTAGTATATGCTATAAATTTTTAGTTTGACAAAGGTGTAAAACAATGTAAAAGTGGTCGAAGTAATTTATCTTGTGGTCTAATGCTATCTAAAAACAATGACTCAAAAAACACATAATTAAAATCTAGTTACAAGAAAAAAACAAGAAATAGCTCATTCTGCTGAACTGCCATTTAAATGCAGGAAATGTAATTTCTCACGTAAAACGTCTAGTCAAATGAAATGCCACAAAACGACTCATTCTGGTGAAAAACCATTTAAATGCGAAGATTGTAATTACTCTTCCTTATCATCTGGCCACATGAAATCACACAAAATGGCTCATTCCGGTGAGAAACCCTTTAAATGTAGTGAATTTAATTTGTCGTGCATAACATCTAGTCAAATGAAAGCACACAAAATGATTCATTCCGGTGAAAAGCCATTTGCATGCAATGAATGTAATTTCTCATGCGTAACATCTAGTCAGATGAAATCACACAAAATGAATCATTCTGGTGAAAAACCATTTAAATGCAATGAATGTACTAACTCATGTATAACATCTAGTAACTTGAAATTACACAAAATGACTCATTCTTACGACAAACCATACAAATGCGACGAATGCAACTACTCATATAGAACATTTAGTAAATTGAAATTTCACAAAATGATTCATTCCGGCGAAAAACCATTAACATGTAATGAATGCAAATTTTCATGCATAAGAACTAGTCAAATGAAATCACACAAAATGACTCATTCTGGTGAAAAACCACTTAAATGCGGTGAATGCGATTTCTCATGCATAAAATCTAATAACTTGAAATAACATAAGATGACTCATTCTGGTGAAAAGCCATTTGCATGCAGTGAATGTAATCACTCGAGTATAACATCTGGTCAAATGAAAAGACACAAAAACACTCATTCCGGTAAAAAGTTATTCAAATATAGTGATGTTGTTTTTCATGACGTCTAATATCTGACCAAATGAAAAAACATAAAAAGACTAATTCTCATAAAATGCCATTTAAATTTGATCCAATTAATGACACTTTTATAAGATCTACTTAAATAAAAATTACACAAAATCATTCATGAAATATTTAGTTGCGGATAATTTAGTTTCTCATGTATAACCTTAGTCAAATAAAAATACTCTATGGTATGTAAAGCCATTTAAATTAGATTAAATGAAAACACAGAGCAGAATGAGCAGCAAATGATATGCATAATGGGTTTATGCTGGTGAAATCAATTTGTATACGATATTTTTTTTTTTACGTACCTAGTCTTGTTTAGTGCTACTGATATTTTAACATAAAATTTTATACTAAAAACAAATTATAACAAAAAAAACTGGAAAAAATTATATGGAACTATATTATTTGGATCTGGAAAAATTGTGATATCCCGTTCCAAAAACGTTGTTATTTTTATCAGCGACGCTTTGATATGAGATGACTCATGATACTACACTATCGAGAGTTGTGGATAAATTATGTTAAGTGGACTGTATTTGGATATGTGCCACGGTAGCCAAGTGGTTTGAGCGGCAGCTTATAATGTCCTGGTTTGTCATATTGCTTTATAATTTGTGTTTGGATTCAGAGTATGGACCAAATAGATTAAGCAAGTGGCAAACATCTATTTCTTATAATCACAAAAACCCGATAGTATAAACCTCCACTATTTGGAGACCCATAATATGAAATGGGATCGAACTTGGTCATAAGAAAACTATTTGGATATGATCGAGTTTGGGTGGAATAGAGTGAGTAGACGGATGGCTTTCAGGTACTAAGCTTATGATAGTGACGTTCTTTGACTCCTGGTCAATTACTCGCACTTATTTTGTTTATTGTGGGGTAGAGGGTTACCTTATACTTAAGGTGTATTCATTTAATTGTTAATGTTATCCAGGTGCAGTTGAGGTAAAAAAATATTCTAAATCATAATAATATAATATGTAAGTACCTTGGTTTATTTTATTTTTCATGTCGGGAATATTTAACTAAATACGCTAAATCCGAAACTGGCAAATGTGATAAGATACAATTGTCTTGTCATAAGTAAAACACCGAAATAAATCGTTTGAATGGTTCAATCGAACCAAAGATATGACTGGCCCTTCACAATATTATTATAATATTCTTGTGGGGGAAATTTTGAATTGACATGTAGCACTTTGAATAGTTCAATTGGGTGACGACAACAATTCTATAGTAATTTAATAATACGGAATAATAGGGTATAGTTATCTGATAGTTATATTAATTTGTATATTATATTATACGTGCTATAGGGAGACCAATTAAAATAATACAAGCAAAATATAAAGGGCTTCAGGAGTAGGGATTCCAATCCCGGGATCCCGAACTATTTTCGATACCTATGAATCCCGGATTGGTAAAAATAATCCCGAAACTTTCGGGATTGATTTTTTTTCATCAACTTTTATGGAACATAAAATAAAAATGAAAAATATTCAGAAAAAATACTTTAAATAACATATAACTACATTAGAAATAAACTGAGTTTGAATGAAGTTTGATTTATTACCAATGTGCTACTAATTCATTATATTTTTTCACATAGATTAATAAAAATGAGAAAGATTGGAAAAAAACAATGCTTTGCACTTTCGTGTTATGAATTTGAGAAATAGAATAAATAAATCAAGAAACATTTGGTTAGACGTTTCTACCAGAAAATGCTGTTCTCAAGACCCACTGATCACAGGGGGAATCACCGAATAATAAATAATCATTTTTTGCTGCCTAACGCAATCGTAACAACATCCGAAAATTCATATTAGCTTCTATTTTTATTGTCAACACAATATGCTATTTTTTTTATTATAATTGAACTTTTTATTGTATTTGTTATCTATTCATAAATAAATAGAACTGTTTAATCTCACATTATTATTAATATTACAATATTATTTACATTTATTCCATTACACCTATGTATTTCCAAGATTGAACATGTACAATATTAACAATACATGTAATAGTATATTTTTTTTCATTAATTTATAAAATTTATTAATTTTTGACAGATTTTATCATTATTTTTTGTATATATAAAAATTGAATAATATAAACTATCGAAAAAATGCCAACCCGGGATCGTCAAATTGTAAACCCAACATCCCGGGATCAAAAATTTGGCTCGTGATTGGATTCTCTATTCAAGAGCTCTTGCCTTGCCTTATATTATAATGATGCCTCTCGCTTATATATCGACTTATTATGTCAATCAAAAGTAGTATGTTTTACTAATCACGCCAGAACTCGAGATGCGAATATTGGATATATGGATAATATTTTATGTAATATAGATAACATTTTATAGCACATAGGTAATATGTTTCGATAAATTTTGTTTCCTGATTTTAGTATATTTTATTTTGTAGTTTTATAAATTTTTAAAAGGTTTTAAAAATTCCAACAAATGAATTTATTTTATAATACCAAGTAGAGTATTTATGCTTCATAACTTTGTACTGTCAGTTGTTCCGTGTGATCGACGACAGTCGGACGTCTCCAATAACGAGATAGCGAGTGTTTACAAATTAATAATAACCAGTTGTGCGTGCGGCGTTACAATAAATTATTGTTACAAAGTTGTTTACATTTAAGTGTCTCTGACTACAGGGGCGCTTATTAAAAATCAAAAAAATACAACGTTGCCAGCAATGGATCACCAAAAAGAAACCCAACAAACAATGTCGTATGCATCAGTTGCTCAAAAAATGCAGTTTCCGAAGAAGGAGCAAGCCATCGTTCTAGATGCTATCGATGGCATCTCTATACGAGAATACACGTTATCGATCGGGAATAAGGTAGGTCCATGTCATATACGATATGTATCTAGGATTTCCCAGGGAAGAATATGTATATACTTGAGTAGTGAAGAACAAGCAGATAAATTAACAGAAAATAAAGAAACAGTTAAAATTGGAAACCACATACTAGAAATCAGGCCGCTGATCACCAAATCAAAGAGGATAATAATATCAAACGTATGTCCTATAATCCCACACAGCGTTTTGGAATCAAAACTCAATGACTTAAAGATAAAAACTACCTCACGTATCACAAGCATCAGAGCTGGTATTAACGAACCGGGCTATGCACATATTTTAAGTTTCCGGAGACAGGTTTATGTAAGCCCAGAAGACACAATAAAACTGCCAGAGTCAATGCAAATAAATTTTGATAATACCCTGTACTGGATTTACTTCTCCACCGAAAAATTGACATGCTTTATTTGCAAAGAAGAGGGCCATCTGGCCAAATATTGTAAAACAACTGGAAATAATGAACCTCACACTGTACAATTGCCTGACTCTCTCAATGTACCAAAGTTGTTAACCTCTCTTTCGTTAGAGAGAGAAAATACACTCCAGGAGGATGAACTAGCCGCAGATATAGAGTCGGACAACTCTATTATCAACAAGGATAGGCCAACCGGTTCAAAAAGGCCGTTGACCAGTCCAACTGATATCAGCAGCGTAGAATTTGAATTTGAAGATACAGTGAAAAGGAATGCAATCACACGCATTCCTGCACTCCAACAGACACCAAAAATATCGAAAAAAGTATCCACTGAGGATACAAATGAACTTTTGTTACCTGCCAAGGAACATGTTGAAAGTAATCGTCATAGATTTCCCATCGATTATGAAACAATACTCAGTTTCCTTGTGAAAACACATGGAAATCCCAATACAGAAATGATTGCTAATGAATTTACTACTGATATAGAAGCTCTTAATAACATGCTAGTCATTTAAAAGAACGCAGCATTAAAAGTCGCATAACAAGGATCAAGAAAAGACTCAGTAATCCACAATTAAAAGTTTCCAGTGAAGATATTAGTTCGTTGGAAGGACAACAGGAACAATAACATAATGCATAATTCCAGCAACAAAGTTAACCAATTTATTCAATCTGATATACGTATTGTTTTCTGGAATACAAGAAGCATTCTTAATAGACTAGAGGAGCTTAGAGTGATGCTAGATGAAATTGATATTTTTATAAGCGTGGAAACATGGTTAAACGACACCATTTCTCACATAGTTATTAGCTTCCCAGGTTTTATGGTGCTTCGGCGAGACAGGACGTACGCCAGAGGAGGAGGTATAATTTTCATTATTATGCAGGTTATACCCTCCTTTTACGATTAATTCGTTCCTGGCAAAACCAAATATTTCAGTTATGAAAATTGTACATGAATTTCTCCAAAAATGTAACGTAAATGTCTAGTGTATAGTGTAACAAAAATGTAATTCTGTATCATTAATAATGTAACTATTTATGCCTGTCGTTAAAAAAAAATGTATGTATACTTTTGTAAACCATTGTAAAGCAGAATAGCCTTCCATTCAGAGAAGAGCTCAATTGCTTCCAAATAAAGAAAAAAAAAAAAAAACTTTGTACTGTAGTACTAGGGTAAAAATGATGTAAGATATTCTAAAAAATATTTGTTTTACATAATATTATTATCTATTTATTTATTTATTACTACATATTATAATAATACAATTGTATATCATTTCATCTAATTTTATGCGAGGCAATCAACCAAAGAGGCGTATCAGTGTAGTAAAAAGTGCAAAGTTATAAAACGTATACCTACTATAATACATAGTGGCACTTTAGCTAGCTCAGTTGTTAGTGACTGGTATTAAAATATAATAAAATAAATATTTTTTAAATAGTTCCGTAGAATCGGGATGGATTACACTGTAAATACCTTCAAATTAAAATACTAATTTGTGCACTAGCGTATCGTTTTTTACAATTGTATTACACAGAATTTTGTTCTTATAATTCTTAAAATATAGTATAATTCTCAGTCTTAAAATTCAACTTTAGAATATAATATTATTGTTATCTTAAACTAGACTTAAATTAGCCAAACACTTTTCACCCTGTCAGGGCCCTGTGGTGGGGCATAAGGAAATTACAAGGTCGCGCCATTTCCCTCAGTCGAACGTCACGTCTCGTACGCCAATAACTCGAGTATTTTGAACTCAGTCGTACCAATGTACCTACCACTAATATTCGGCGGAGATATGGTTTCTCAAAGCTTACAAGTCATTTAGTATGTCATATCTCATAGGCATACTGAAACACAGATACAACGCGCGCGTTAAATAAACAACATTTGGTTCTCACAGAGACGAGTATCGGCATTAACTGCCAGACATGCTGGGCATATAGAAGTGCATGCACCATAGTGATCACGAAATCTTAGTGGGGAAACTTTGCTTAGTTTTTAAATGAGTTTTAAAACTCAAATTAACGGTAAACCTCGATGTGGAAAAACTCACAAGTACGCAAGTGCGTCCTACCTAGGAGTTCGAACTGAAAGAGGGCATAACTGACGCTTAGACTCTTTCTGATATGACTTCAAACTATTCAAATCCCGTGGTAGGAAAATGGCAATAACGCGATCGCACAACGGACTACTGCATTACGGGAGCAGCAGACTTATAAACCGGACTGGATGTCATTTCACACGTGGAAAATGATCGAAAAGAGGAAACTCCTGAAAAAATTAGGAGACATCGGTGAATATGACCCGTAGCGCAGAATACCAGGCAGTCAGTGGGCTGCATGGCAAAAGGTTCTGCTTCCCGCCATAAGCGCCGACACCCGGGTGATCGCATTCGGGATGCGAAATCTGCAGCCAGCAACAGCAATACGATTGCTTTCTTCCGCAAGACCAGAGCAATTTGTGGTAGAATACGTCTACGTTGCTGCTTTACATAACTTTGATGGAGTGACTCTCACCGAACTTGCAAAAAAGTTCTAGACCAACGACGTAAACATTTCAGTGATATCCTGATCCACCCACTTCCGCCGGAAGTAGCCGCCCTTGAAATCGCTGCTGCCTTGGAGATCTGCGAACACCCTCCAATAGTAAAGTTAAAAAGGCAACCAAAAGACTGTAGCGAGATCTCACAGGGATGACTGCATCTATGCAGAATTTGTGTTCTGTGAATTGAGCGCCATATCGCCGTCCTTATTACCTTAAAACCATTAAAATTTGAATTAAAATTCCATCAAGTACAATTAATAGTATTAATCTTTTTAATTTTATTTCAGAAATTATACATAAGTAAATACAATATTATGAGCAATATTTACTTTGTTAACAAAAAAAAAATGAAATTAAAAAAAAAATTATATTATACTCACATGTTTTAATAACATACATGCATTTGAAGCACTTAGATATATACCTATATTTCTAAAAATGATTACTTGATAAGTTTAGTATGCGATTATTAATGGGAATAAACGCAATTTACTTTGAAAAAAAATATATTTTTAAAAAACTGGCACTGGAGCGAACTGTATGCACGAGTAATGAAAAGCTATGTAATTTTAAGAGGTTTCCCAAAATGAGTCTTCTTGAGGGATTTTGTATAGAAGAGTAAAGAATATCATCACATATAAATTTCCTTTTTTTTAGAATATTGTGATTATGAAGTCATTTTGTGTCTGTTCATTGCACTGGATAATAAGGACGCGATAATAATTGCATGCGGTTTCTTCTTTTAATGAGAACGTCTTTTATGTGATTTCATCGAACTATGTTTAATAGAAGAATAACTACATTCTCCGCATTTAAATGGCCTTTCTCCTGAATGAATCATTCGGTGCTTTTTCATATCAGTGGGACGTATACACGAGAATGTACATTCATCACACTTATGTGGCTTTTCATCAAAATGAATCATTTTGTGCATTCTCAAATTACCGGTGTTTTTGCAAGAATAACTACACTTATCGCATTTATATGGTTTTTCTCCAGAATGAGTCCTTTCGTGTGATTTCATTGCATCATATCGAATACAAGAATAGCTACATTCATTGCATTTTAATGGCTTCTCTCCAGAATGAGTCATTTGGTGGTTTTTCATATCAGTAGGACGTATGCATGAGTATTTACATTCGTCGCATTTAAGTGGCTTTTCTTCAAAATGAATCATTTTGTGGATTCTTAAGCTACCAGAATCTTTAGAAGAATAACTACATTTATCACATTTATACGGTTTTTCTCCAGAATGAGTTCTCTTGTGGGCTTTCATCGTTCCAGATAGTATACAAGAGTAACTGCATTCATCACATTTGTGAGGTTTTTCTCCAGAATGAGTCCTTCTATGTGATTTCATCGCACTATATTGTATACAAGAATAACTACATTCATCACATTTTAATGGCTTTTCTCCAGAATGAGTCATTTGGTGTTTTTTCAAGTCACAAGGGCGTATGCAGGCGAAATCACAATCATTACATTTTGATGGTTTTTCTCCAGAATGAATCATTCTGTGCACTTTCAAACCACCAGCATATTTACATGAATAACTGCAGTCAACACATTTAAATGGCTTTTCTTCAGAATGAGTCATTTTATGTGTTTTTAAACGACTAGATTGACTGCACGAGTAATTACATTTGTCACACGTATATGGTTTTTCACCAGAATGAGTCATTTTGTGCTGCTTCATACCATTAGATCGCGCACATGAATAACTACATTCATCACATTTATACTGCTTGTCACTAGCATTAGTTGTTTTTATTATTGTATTATCATGTAAGGTTTTGTGACTATTTAGTGATATTATCGATTCAAAATACTTAAAACAAACACTGCATACAAAATTATCTTTATAAAAATTAATTTTTTCAACTTTTATTACAGCTATTAATAAGTCATGGCTTGTTATGTTAGACTGAGTGATACTGAGACGTTTATCAGTCGTTGACCTTTCGTGCAAACCTTCATTATTTTCTTCAAATTCATTTTTAATGTCGTGGTGGTCAATCTGTATTTCATCGGAAGGTTTTTGGCCATCTGTCATTCTCCACAACGAATTTAGACTCGTTTTGTCGGCCGTTTCGGTTCTTACAGCAATAAACTAAAAAAATGAATGATATTATAATATACAAATAGTTATAGACACTATATTGTTGTTTAATATAATAAAACGCAATTATTTTTATAGTACTTATTCTACTTTTAATCAATAAATTAGGACCGGTTTCGTATGCCTCAGAGGGACATTTTCTACTGAAAAACTTTAAAATGTTCTTCTAAGGCGATTATTTACTTATTGTGGCTTAGTTTAGGTAGGGTTTAATTGCATTTTACAAACTAACAAACTCTGACCACTCCTTGTAGTCTTAGTTCGATGAAAACAAAAACGTTTAACTGATTAAGTTTACTATGCACTATTTATGTCGGATGTTAACAGCCCACCTCTACCTTTCGCCACCGATATACTCCTGTTTGCATCGTTAAGCCTAGTTCGCGTTATGCGGATTTTAGTCGAGTGGCGTGTGATTTACTTACCACTAAATGCTTTAGTAACGAACGAGTCTGAACATAGTACATTAGTAAGTGACGTGTTAAGATTTATAGAGCACAACGTAAAGTAAAAATAAGTAGGTATGTAAATAAATTTATTTATTTTCCATATTATCAATAGGCGAGTGACATCCCTAGGTAAAGTGCTGCCCTTAAACAGTCTCATAATGCCATTATCTTTCATTCTTAGTTTCAAATCGTCTGTATATTTGTTAAGTACATACCGAATTAACTATTGTTTCTAACCTTTTTTCTTAGGTCGTATTCTTTTTTGTCCGGTGGTTGTTTGTCCGGTACAAATCTTGATAACGATTTTTAACTAACTTCCCGACTAGCTTGACATTTGAAACTTTTAGAATATATCAGAACACGATACCGATGCATTTTTTAATACTTTTAGCCATCTTTAAGAAGAATTGAATTCATTTTCAGTTAATTATATTTTGTATGAAAACTTATTTCGACACCATTATTGCTTGCTGAGTCTGGGGTCCTAGCAACTAAATTATTAATATATACGTGCGTTACTATGGAAATCAACATGAAATGACATTTCATTATTCAGTATTTCTATCAAGTACAAATTGTTTTGATCGTTTAAGCCAGTGCTCCGAAACCTTTTCTCACCGACGGCACACTAACTACTTACAATGACTTCTCGAAAGCATTTGACAAAGTCGATCATGATGTCCTGATGGAAAAACTCCAACTTATTGGATTGTCTGATCGATTTTTGAAGCTATTCGGGAGTTATTTTAGGAACCGTCAACAATACGTATCCTACGGCCTTTATCAGTCACAGACCTTTTACACGTTTTCTGGTGTCCCTCAGGGCTCAAACTTAGGGCCATTGCTGTTCACGATTTTTATAAATGACATAGCATTGGTAATAAAAAATGCTATGTTTTTGTTGTTCGCTGATGACTTGAAACTCTTTTTGGAAGTTGTCACCTTGGACGATTGTCGTCAGCTCCAACTTGATATAGATAATATATTAGATTGGGGCAGGCGTAACAAACTAGAATTCAATATTGATAAATGCAATCTTTTGTCGTTTACCAGAGCCTCAAAAGTGTTGTTTTTCCAATACTCGATGCATGGCAGAGTTCTGTCACGAATATCATCTGTAAGGGATCTTGGCATTACGTTTGAGAGTAAATTGACATTTATTAGCCATATAGTTACCATTTGTAACAAGGCGCTTAAAATGTTGGGCTTCGTCATGCGTACTTCCCGGGTCTTTTCGGATGTTACGGTATTAAAACTTTTATTTAATTCTTTAGTTCGAAGCAGACTTGAGAGTGGGTCTATTGTTTGGGCACCGCATCAGTTGAAGTATGGCCATATGGTGGAGAGGGTTCAGAAGAAATTCTTGAGGCTCCTTTATTTGAGGTTGTACGGATACTATCCGTGGCTTTATCCAACTGACTTTCTCTTAGGCATGCTTACATACTGCAGTTTGCAATTTAGAAGAAATCTTTATTTGGCTATGTATTTTTTTCGACTTATACGAGGTATAAATGAGAACTCTGCCATTCTGGGCAGTGTTGACCTGTGTGTCCCTGATAACTATCTTAGAAATAGACAACATCAGTTGTTTATTCTCCCAATGTGCAGAACCAACCTGCCACTGGTAATGCCAATTGGGAGGGCGATAACTATGTTCAACGAAATTACTTCGGGTGTTGATATATTCCACCTACGTGAGGATGAGTATAGGTGGACGTTATTTTATAAATTTTTAAAATAGGGTCTGCTTAACTCATCCGGTGTATTTCCATGTACCTATATAATTAATATTTTTGTATGTACATTTATTTCTATTGTTTAATAACATACTATCTATCTCTTTTTTATGTCATGTTGTGAACGTCTTAAACTTATAATTTGTAATGTCCACAATATGTAAAAAATAAATAAATTGAATTGAATAAATTGAAAAATAAATAAATTGAAATTCCCAGAATTTCGCGGCACACCACACGTAAAACAATTTATACACCAAAACATGGGACCCCAGGCTAGAATCTATGGTGCCCCCCTACATATCGCTAAGGTTAAAGACAGTGTGATAGGTAAAGTTAATGGTATTGATTCTATGTTTAGCGATTTTTTGTATTTATCAATACAACCACTTGAATTATGGTTAGTTGTCGGATTAACAATAGTAAATTATTTGTCGAGTATTAACACAATAATAATAAATTGTATCCCATAATCGTATGTGTTAAAATATTAAGGTCAGATGAAGTAAATCGACGCCGCAGGCGACGTTTTTTGCCATTCGAGCAAATTTGTGTTTATCTCACTCATCTGCTTGACCTGCCACGCCGCCCCCCCCCCTGAGCTTGGGCCCCCAGGCTAGAGCCCCCCACCTTGTGGGGGACATGCACCAAAATTACATTACATAGATACTTATTTGATAATTAATAATTAAATATACATAACGCACGACGAAGAACCAAACATATTCCCATGTATTTGTATTAACAATAAAATAACTAATTAATATGATACCTGAGCTTGTTTCAATAAACGTTAAAGTTTTTAGCCCTACTTTACTTAGTTTGATGGCCTTGTCAGAAATACGAGGATATTCTTTATTAACCGAAATCCAAAAAATAGCATAATTAAGCGCTTCTATAAAAATTTCGGCATTGGTTGCAAACGGTTTCGAATCCAGTCGTATTGATTGTATGAAAGTAACGATGAAATTTCTTTTGAAGCAAAGTTAAATGTTTTTGAGACGGATCCAAAATTTATTGCTTGTTTTCATTGGTGGTCTGGTAGGTCCTTCGGTACATGTGTAGAGATCCATCTTTTAACTCCTTCTAATTTATCAGATCACGTCATTATATATTCATTCTGAACATGCATTGTTTTATGAAGTTCATGCAGGTGCTCAAATGTATTACCAGCCATATACGCAAATTTGGCTATTAGGTAAGTATTGTATAATATACAAAATTATTGGTATTTTTTTTAAGCAATGCTCCGCGGCACACCTAGCATAGTCTCGCGGCACACTGGTTGCGGAGCACTGGTTTAAGCTAGTCAAGACAAGTTTATATGATTCAACAGAAAATTTAAATACGTTGTATATAAAAGTTCTTTTTATCTTGTAATTATTATTATTTATTTTCGACTATCTTTAACATAAATCTTAAACACACAATCTATCCTTAGAATTTCCACGAAACATACTATCAAACAGTGATGGTTTTAAGTAGGTAGGTACAACTGTTTACAATCTGCTTGTTAGCTTGTTCGATGATGACACTGTGCGACTTTACAGGCAGATTGTAAATTCGCCAACAAGCAGCTCGTAAAGTAGCTCAATGTCATTGACGATTAACATACTTGTTTCGCGGCTTATTTTGTATATAGTGAGGTGTAGTGGGGGCTGAACGACACGTTTAGTTAATAAATTACTCGCCACTCGACTAACTTAACATTTTGTGAACTTGGCTTTGATGTGATACAAAAACTATATAGATTTAATCATGCTTGCAAAACTAACCTTCGTGTCCTATTATTAAAATGATTATGCAAATGCTTCTGGTAATCATCATCCGTGATTTTCCCGCGCTATTAAATTGACACATTCGATTTCAATACGATAAATCGGCAAATCAAAACCAATACCTACTAAACGCAATCCGATAAGCATTTCATGACGTAACAACTAAAGCCCGTTTCAGACGGGACATGGGTGTCGCGCTCGATATAATATAGGAGGCATTTGTAGTCAAATAAAAGGGCCTTTGTATTATGTTTATGAACGCCCCAGACCTAACGAGTGAACGCATAATTTTGCGTTATAAATTAAGGTTGAAACAGACACAACGACGATCTGGCACATATATGCTAAGAGCGATTTAGTGTATATTATGATCATAGCTATGCCATTCCGACATTATTATACATACATATTGTATGACAGCTATGACATCGTATTTACACTCTGTGACATCCTGTGACACAGGACGCTAACATAAGAAACGGGTTTTTCGGCATTAATATGACGGATCGTCATACAGTCTATGTGAGCCATTAGAACATAAAACTGGCGGTGGTAATGCGGTAATAAAAACAAGTGTATCAGCGGCTTGAGAATGTAGCGGCCGACGGAAAAGTGTCCGGACACGCGTTCACTCTTTAGCTCTGGAGCGTTCATAAACATGATACAAAGGCCAACTTATTTATACGAGCGCGACACCGGTGTCCCGTCTGAAACGGGAATAATAATTAAAATCGTTGTAATTTAGTAATATGTCCGTAAATTAATTAGAAAAGCATACTGGCGCGAATCCAACAGTTTTCAACTTATGTACTTATCAACCTATGTTAATTATTATATAGAATATTACATTCTTAAATCTTGTGTGTCATTCGTTGAATAAAAGAAAATAGCTTATTAAAACCAAACTAACCTCAAAAGAGCAACTGGCATTGTCATGAGATTCTTGCTTTATATAAATGTTAGCATCTGGGTTGTTCGGATTCAATATTGGCACATCAAACCAAAGCTGCCGCTTTTCGTCAGATTTAAAGTCATCTGGTTCGCACTTTACTTCCATTTTGGTTACTTATATGATTATGTTTACGAAGTGACGTTGATGGTACAGGTTTGGAGTTTACCATAGACTAGGTTGCCTATGTTGCCACTTGATAATATTATATGAAACCATATTATCTAGTTTCGTGACTTTTGATTATATAAGTATAATCCAATAAATTGTGCACTAACCGAAAGACTTTTTAAAAAATTTGTGTGCTTTCTATATTTTCATATAGGTACTTAAATGTAAGCTTACATGTTGGTTAGCTGATGTACCGTCCAACTTGTCATTGAATTCAATAGGCACCTAAAACCGATGCTGCCCTTTCGATAATAATGATAATGTCGATCACCTAAATAGTCACGTCATCTATTTGACAACCACCTCTCCAGTGACGTCCCGTGGGGATATGCAGGTCATTTGGTGCTTAGGGGCAGCAAATGAAGGATTGGATACGATCATTACAACTTTTGGAAGCAATGGCGGTTTTCCATGTTATGTTTTCCAATACATTAAAATTACCGAAATCTTCTTTTCACTAACGGGCCTCTATACCTGTGAGAGCCTGTACCTAGTAAAAGTTCGAAAATTGGTCGAATTTGAAAACTAGGTATACTTACTACCTGTATAAAAAAAATACTTAGTATCGGAACTTGTTCCAAAATACTTAAGTACTAGTATTTGGAATAGGTACTATATTATAGAGCATTTGGCGTGCGTATGCAAAATTAGTCTCATAGGTATTCAACTGGAACTAAAATCAACTATAAATTAGTATTTAAAATATCGTCTTCAATAGAATCGCTAAAAATACACTGAGCTAGGCTTTTCAAAATATGCCATTTATTATAAAATTTTGAGACTGGTAGATGGAGCGACCAAGTGAAAGAGCTGACTGGGGGCACCATCCATTGAGAGAAGTGGAAGATCGAGAAGGATGGAAAGTCTTGGTCGCTCAAAGGATGGCGAAATTTAAATGTGGTCACGATCCTCAGCCACGAGTGCAAGACCAAGAGGAGAAGAAGATACAATTTTAAACACATTTTAAATTTATGAGTTGTTTTTCTGTTCAGTTATAATATTGTTGTTAACAAAAATGAATAACAGTATTATAGTATATTTTAAACATGTTTTGAGCGGTCATAATGAGCCTGTGCGTCATCTAACCACTGTGATGCGACACAAAATTTATGACTTATTGTTCATACATTCGAATGCAATAGACTAATCTATATTCAAGTGCCATCTCGCTCGCACGCATTTAATGTCAATACTATTGAAAGTCTACCAGCTGGCGAGCGACTCGCGATGATATCATCACAAGTTTTTTGGAACAAGTTTATTGGGCCACACATAGGTACTGAGTATGGATAGTTTCAAGAGCATAATATTATTATATTCCTATGCTGAATAGCTTTCTTGATGCTGCAATCTGCACAACTTCTTTTCTACATTCTGCTAATTATTGGAAGATGATTTCCAACATTAGTAGGTATTTTTAATGGCACCTTAATCATCGCTATAATAGTCTAATATACGTATCTGCAATGTTTGTGAGAATCCAGTACCTAGATGTGGATGGTTGGCAATAATCAATAACTGTAATGTTGTTGTATTAGTAGGCTTCGCAAGTGTCGAGTAGTGCTAAGAAAACCTAGCTTCTGAATCCGAGTCACCTCCAGCTTTAAAATGATATGCCATTTCATCATTGAGCTCATTTATATAACTGTTGCCTGAAGCATAAAGTAAAATGTGTGTTACCAGTGCTAACGTATGCTTGCGAAACATGTACTCTCAACAAACGAGAGATCCAACAATTGAGAGTTGCGCAACGCGGCATGGAAAGGTGCATGTTGGACATAACGCGTAAGGACCGCAGAAGAAACCAATGGATAAGAAAGTAAACAAGAGTGAGAGTTGTGATAGAGGTCACCATATTGATGAAATTGCGGTGGGCCGAATATATCGCACGGCGAACAGACGGCCGCTGGACGAATGCAGTCATTCAGTGGTACCCGAGGGGCACTAAGCGGCCACAGGGGTACCCTAAAACCCGCTGGATTGATGAACTTGTCAGGTTTGGTGGACGTACGTGGCAAAGAAAAACAATGAACCGAGAAGAGTGGAGGGAGCTGGGGAGGCCTTCATCGAGTAGTGGATCGACCCCGGCTGAAAATATATAAGTAATGTTGTATTTCTGTTTAAGACAATGGTCTTCTAAAATCGTCCGCCATCTTTTTAATGGATGTAAAAATAAATAAAAATATTCTATGTTTTTAATTCAATATAAATAATAAAAAGATAAAAACTCTCTTCCTACACAAAAAAATCTGACTTCATCTAATAACAAGTCAGCCCTTATTCCTGAAGCTCGAATTTAGTTTTAAATATATCTTTAAGTATACAAGTAGGTACCTAGGCATTGTATTTTTAAAACAAAATAGGTAGGTAAGTATAAACAAATATTTCAAAATGTCAATTAATAAAAAAACATCGATTTTGTCAAGTTTCACTACAGGGTTAGTACTTTTGATAAAATATTCCAAACTACACACATAAATTGATTTATTTTTATTTTTTGGTAATCTATAAACATTACAATCCAATATACTTATCGTTTTACACTTCAAAGATGGTTTATCAATTTTAAAAATAGTGAGACATTTTGTCATACAAGAGAAAGTGACCAAGTGCATTTTTTACGAAATTGGTTTTATTTACTATTTGACATCTTACTAACATAGTTGTCTGGAAAAAATGACAAACTGAATTTCAGCCTGGAAACATACTATCTCGAATTTATCAAAATGACTATCTGCATTAAGGCACATTTTTTGCCAAGCAAAATTGACTATTAGACACAATATGTTCATTTCTTTTTGTAATCATTTACAATAAGAAATGATCAAGTGACAGTTTTCCTTGTAGTTGTTATTCTGTAGTAGTGAAGTTAGTCATTTATTTCTTACGAAACGTTTGACGTATCAATTTTCTCTTATTGTAAAGTGATAGAATTCGTTCATAAAATGATCTGTAGAAGTAAATTAATGGTGGAAATGTGTCAAAAACCAATTCGGAGGTGACTTGGAATCTATTTGTTTTCCATTGTATAAACATAAACATTTTTAGAGCAGCTCAATCCCAACTAAATAAAAATAAAAATAGTGATACCATATGCAGTGAATGAGTTAAGAACCAAATTTAATGCCGCCTATTTGACGCTTGCATTCTGATGGTGCTGCTTTAGCGAATCATGGCACCTTATGAAGGCTCAGAGCAACCGTATACTGAACTTAGAAAACAGATGTTTGCGAAGAATACTGGGTGTGCAGTGGTGTGACTTTATAAGCAACGATGAGATAAAAGATCGCACTAAATAGCCTTTCATTACACGAGAGTGAAGAGTCAACGTTGGACCAGAATTTCAACCTGGCTTGCCCGTTCTTTAAGCCAACCGTATTCCGGCGTCATGGAAGGCCGCTACATACTATCTATAAAGTTTATACGACAGAGCTACGGGATGCTGGTTTGACCTGGAACAATGCAAGAAGACTGGCGAGCGACAGGGATTCTTGGAGGCGCCTGGTGTCCATATGCTCTAACTCTAACTAAAGGGCTGATATGGTCGAAGAAGATCTTAAATTACTTGCTGCCAAAATAATGAAAAATCGGTATGAGCATGTCAGACCAGGACACATTCTCCATAAAATATTCTTATAACGACGACGTTCAAACCCTGTCAGTGTTTGGGCGAGGTCGGCCACTACTTGTTCCCCCATTAAAATACTTATTCAAAGAAGAACTCAATATAACCAGGCTAAGAAAGAGATATTTTGTAAAGCTGTGTGATACTGGAGCAATTCCTCGTGATTATCATGGATGGTACAGATAACTTGCTGAAAATAACATGCCAGAGATGCCAGACAGGGCACCAGAACCCAACATGGATTCTCAATCTGAAGCAGAGTATTTTTTTACATTAATTTATTTTAATGTACTTATATTTTTGTGACTTTTGTACTTTTTCGTGTAAAGCAACTGGGTATAGGTATTTTCCATAGAAAATTAAAAAAATGTATTCTATTTTCGCCATCCTATTCAGAATGCACTCAAAATAAAGTCAATTTAAAGAAAAATACCTATACTTACTTAATTTTTGTTTACCTGTATTCCATGAATGAAAAGTGACTATCTGCAATTTTTCCATTAATTCATGGGTGGTAAAACTGACCAACTTCATTTCGTATTTTTAAAAGCTAGAACAAAAGTAATTTTTCAAATATTATAATTTCATTTTAAAAGTAAATATCATATCTACACCCACAAAAATAATCAGAAATGTGAATGCAATATAAGGATTTTTTAGATTGATTACAAATGTTAAAATAGCTCTCCTGAACAATTTACTATTTTGCACTTGGTCACATTCTCTTGTATGATGACGATATATCCAGCGCTCGAAATGGAAAATGTTACGAACCGGAGCGCTCGATTATTTTATGATAATATTAACGTTGTTATCTAATTGTATATGTATTTTATAAAAATAAATCCGTTAGATTTTTTATTATATTACATATCTAGCTCAGGCGGTCACATTAATATTTCCACGAGACAAAGCGATAATTTTGGAGATTTTATGAACCGGAACGGCGCTCCGGTGCGTTCCGGTCCATTTCGAGCCCTGATCTACCTACGTCTAAAGACTGCAAAGTAGCGAGCGGTAATGGCCGGTGGCAATTATCCATGCCACTTTAAGTTGTTTCTCTCATAACATTCGCAACATGTATCAACTTGAACAAAAAGTGTACGTATACTGCCCTCATTCTCTATAGCAGAGATCGGCAATGCGGCGCCCGCGAGCGCCAGTGCGCACTCCGAGAATATTTAATGCGCCCTCAAGAAACCATCAGATTATAATACTGTCACTCCACTAACAAGTTGAATTTCATACAAAATAATTACAAGAAAAAAAGAACTTTGTATACAACGTTTTTAAATTTTCTGTTGAATCATATAAACTTAACTTGACTAGCTTAAACAATCAAAAAAAATTGTACTTGCTTGATATAAATAATACTAAATAAAGCGCAAAGTGTTCAACCAGTGGGTGCCTCCCATGATCACATATGCGTGTGAAACATGAACCCTAAGTAAAAGAGAGATCCAGAAACTTGGTAGCACAACGTAGTATGGAGAGGTGAATGCTGGGCATAACGCGAAAGGACAAAAAGAGGAATGAGTGGATAAGGAAGCAGACAAGGGTATGCGATGTAATAGAGTTTATTAAAAGCCTTAAATGGAGATGGGCTGGACACATAGCTCGATGAAGAGACAATCGTTGGACAATTCTAGTCATCCAGTGGTATCCAAAAAGTACAAAACGACGGCAAGGTAGACCTAGAGGCCGCTGGATCGATGAAATGATAAAGTTCTGCGGAAGTACGTGGCAACGCAATGCACAGGACCGAGAGAAGTTGAAGCAGCTTGAAGAGGCCTTCATCCAATAGTGGAAAGATTCAGACTGATGATGATGGTGATGATAAATAATACTGAAAAGTCATTTTGACATGTCATATTGATTTTCATAGTAACACACGTATATATTAATAATTTAGTTGCTAGGACCCCAGACCCCTAGCAACTGTCGAAAAAACTTTTCATAGAAAACAGAAATAACTGAAAATGAATTCATTTCTACTTATAGATGTCTAAAAGTATTAATAAAATGCATTGACATCGTGTTTTGATATATTCTAAAAGCTTCAATTAATGTCTAGCTAATCGGGAATTTAGGTAGTTAAAATCGATTGCAAGATTTGTACCGGACAAAGAACCACCAATCAAATAAGAATACGAGCTAAGTAAAAACGTTGTAAAATGATTATGCCCATGAGAAAAAATGGGTATGTGATTCATGATTCAATGGGTGGTCCCTGTTACTTAATGTTACAATCGAAAGTCCTCGTAATAAATCATAATAATTAACACCATTATCCATAAGAGACATAGGACATATTATTTTATCAATGATTGGGAACATCAATATTGCAAGTGTAGGTACCTATCTGTTTTTATATTATATAATATTAGTTATATATTTTTTTATGTCGATTTATGGCAATATATGTGTATATATTTACTTATCATCTCTTAAATATATATTAATTAATTGATCAATAAATTTATAAAACTCCATATTATTAACAATGCAAATTTCTGTGATTTTCTGGGTTATAATATCAAGATTTTAAGTTCTATTTAGATTTTTAATAGTTGTCAGCTTTGAAGAAATGTATATATTATATTATACGCCTCCGGCTATATTCAAAATTTGTATTACGCCCTTCGTGGCAACACGGTTGCATACCCCTGCTCTATAGCATAGTTTCTTAACCTGTGGTCCGCGAAGATTGTTGGGTGGACCGCAAAAATTTTCTGCAGTTCAAAAATAATTAGGTAGGTATATAGAAACCCAACATTTGAAGTGGAGTTGTATAATATTTCGACAATGGTTTCAAAAATAGTGTAAATATAAATATTTATTATTTTATTTCAGTGTTGATGGTCCGCAAATCATTTTTTGATTTTTTTGTGGTCCACGGATGTAAAAAGGTTAAGAAACATTGCTATATAGTACATGTACATAGAGATCATTTTAAATGGAAATAAGTACCTACCTATAGAAAATGATCTTTGTTTGAAGTGGCAAGTATATTTGCCACTCACCTATAAGTATAAAGGGTTACAGTACAGTTCTTCAATTATTTCGAACCATCTACATAAAATTATATACATTAGCACAGTGGTTCCCAAAGTTGACTGGGCTCCGACCCATCTAACAAAAATTTCCAATCTTGGGACCCACCTCTTAGCTGTCTTAGAGAAAAGAGGGCATAAATATTGGTAATGCTCAGATTCCCTAGTGGCGAGTCGTGGAACTACTTAATGCTGTCTTATTTGTTCTAATTTATAAGTGTTACCAATATGAATGAAAGACTGTTGAAATAAGAAACACAACTTAAATAAAAAAAATTATTACTTAAATACCTACATCTGCAAGGTTTTTTTACACAGTTATTTCAATGGGAAGGATGTATTTGTTTCTTACTTTTCTTCATTACAGTTTTAACATCAACTTCAACTTTAGTTACTTTTAATCGCAGTGAGTTTGATACATCCAATTTATTTCGGTATTTAGCTGAATGAAATATCAAATTTATCATTTCCTATTTTTTTAAATTCATGTATACAGTGGCGAGGGCCCACTCAATATTCGCTCGCGACCCATAGTTTGGGAAACCATACATTAGCAGATAAAGCAGCTCGATGTTGTAATGGCAGGCGTATTATTTCTACTGAATTAATACTCTTGTAGTATTTTTGGTATTCAAATAGGTATCAGATTGAAAGTCAATACCAAAACTATTTCAGATTGAAGTCAAAATCAAAATCATCGTTTCATTAGTTGATCTACACGTAGCGGATTTTGCTACGTCCTCTTCGGGTCTTATTTGATTTCTTTCTTAAATAAAAGATGTTAGCCTATCGGTCAAGCTATGACGGCCATACCCTATACCTATTCAAAGACATCAAAATTATATAATAATAGCGAGTACCTACCCGGCATGCGTTGCAATGCCACTAAGGCTGTCTTCATTCATGTAGTCTTTGTATTTTTCCCAAATATCTTTTGGACTAGATAGGAAGCAGGTTGTCAATATGACAGATGATCCACGGGAAGCAAGACTGGAAATCCCTTTTTAGTTTGGTTTAATCTTTGGATTTTTTTCAGAAACCTTTGCGGGTTTGCGCACTACAATTCACCAAAGTTTCATAGCAATCAAATGAATGGTATAGGAATGCATACGGGACAAACAAATATTTATTTAAATGTATGTTATATAGATAATGACACATAAGTTAATTTGCGAGATACAGGATTCGAAAGTGCGAACAACCAACTGTTTAGAAAATCATTTTGTTTTCTGCGACTTGCATAGGACGAGGTCATACATAGGTAATTTTGCAAAATTGAAAATATTTTTGTATGGTCACGAAGATAAACAGGGACCAATAAAATAACAATCCTCTTAGTTTGTAAGTATTTTTTTTATTTTATATAATTTCTCTTACCTATGAGATTATAATTAATGTAGTTGGAAAATACTGTAGAATTTCAATAATTTATGAATCCATTAATGGCGATTCCATTTTGCAATTAAAAGATTAATTTACCGAATTATTTTGTTGGTTACTAGGAATGATATAAGGTGAGTCCGTTAAAACATATTTTTTGTTTTTCTAATGGTTCAACAACTTATTCGTTTATCGATTTCTGCAAGTCAGAAGTTATTTGTGATTAATCGCCACTATGTTTTATTTTATGCCTGTGGAGATGACCAATTTGAAGATTTTTTTATTGCATACATCGCACTGGTGTGCTTTTTTGCCAGTATGTGTCATTGTATGTATTTTGAGAGAACCAAATTGCAAAAAAAAAAAGATTTGAAACATAGATCGCATTAATGTGGTTTTTCACCAGAATGTATCATTCTATGTCTTTTAAGACCACCAATTAGCAGAAATTTTTTGAAACAAACATCGCATTGGTGTGGTTCTTCACCAGTATGTGTCTTTTTATGTTTTTTAAGATCACCAATTCGAGAGAATTTTTTAATACACACATCGCACTGATGTGCTTTTTCACTAGTGTGTGTCATTTTATGCCTTTTGAGTTGAATAATTAGCAGAAAATTTTTAAAACACACATCGCATTGGTGTGGTTTTTCACCAGTATGTCTCATTTTATGAATTTTGAGAGAACTAAAATGCAAAAAAGATTTGAAACATAGATCGCATTGGTGTGATTTTTCGCCAGTATGTATCATTTTATGTATTTTGAGAGTACCAAATTGCAAAAAAGATTTGAAACACACATCGCATTGGTGTGGTTTTTCACCAGTATGTGTCATTTTATGTATTTTGAGAGAACCAAAATGCAAAAAAGATTTGAAACATAGATCGCATTGGTGTGATTTTTCGCCAGTATGTATCATTTTATGTATTTTGAGAGTACCAGATTGCAAAAAAGATTTCAAACATAGATCGCATTGATGTGGTTTTTCACCAGTATGTGTCCTTTTATGTTTTTTGAGATCACTAATTCGTAAGAATTTTTTAATACACACATCGCACTGGTGTGCTTTTTCACCAGTATGTGTCATTTTATGGCTTTTGAGTTGACAAAAAAGCAGAAATTTTTTGAAACACACATCGCATTGGTGTGGTTTTTCACCAGTACTTGTGTGCCTACCAAGCTGAGATATTTTATTTGATCGAATATTACAGTCATATTGTTTTAAACCAGTATGTGTCTTGAATAACTTATGAGACTTCATGCATGCAATGTAGTGACTGTTTAGATGATTTACAGATTCAAACACTCCATAACAATTATGGCAAATAAAGTTTCGTGGAAAATATGTAACTCTTCTCAACTTAATTCGAACCACCTTTGGCAAGTATAACTTTTGAACTTCTTGTTTGACATTCTGTTCATCTATAGTTATTTCTGAATGCTGTATCATCATACTTTTGGTTTTCTTGGTTGCATATGCTATTTTGTTGTTGACCAGGTTATTGTCAACCGCATCTTTTCTAACGATGTCAACTGGTTTGCTGCGACGTACTGTGAAACACTGCAAGGTAGAAATCTAAAACAGGAAGAGTATTGGAGTACGTATTCAATTCAATTAGGTATATTAAAATATATAAATTAAATTGTTTTCCCTAATATTATAGTCTAATAGCAGTGATAGATGATAGATGTTGCTTTGCTTAGATAGAACTTGCGAAGGGGTTCTATCAAACCGATGTGTGACACTGCGCTCACTTTTTGACATTAATTATTACTAGCTGAGCCAGCTGGCTCTCGCCAGTCTGTCTCGCTAGGTCTTGCAGACGGCTTGGCGGTATTATATATTAATATAATTGTGAAGTATGCATAAACGGCGCCATAGTTTTCCCTTTGGGATGGATTTTCATTTACGTCAGACATTTTGACATTTCGCTGATTTGTCAATTTTACGATTTGCATCTCGTCACTGCTAATACAAATTTGGAGTCATATGCGTAGTCTATTCTGGAGTCAGGCCTTCAAATATCACCTGACACCACTTCAGGCTGCTAGGCCTAGCAGAACAGCTGACAATCGCCGATTGCTACCAATGACATATTAATTTTAATACAATATAGGTGTAGGTATGTGCATTTAAATATGATAAATAATTATACATCTCATTCATTCGAATATACAGCAATATTATGTGATTATGATAAAAAGCGACCCATTATATCCAAATATTAATCTCTTTCGGGTCCTATTTACATAATAGGAAAAGGTTAGCAGCATAAAAAACAAATTTTAACATGTGTTTTGTTTCATTGTCTATTAAAAAATAAATGTATGTAAAAGATAGAATAATATTTACAAATCAAATTTTGAATTCAAAATTAACCTTAGCCAATATAGTTTCCCGGTGCGGGACATTCATATTGAGACAAATGTTAATAAATAATAAAGCAATACATATTATATCTGAGAGGAATAGACCAATTCTGATAAGAATAGGAATTTACAAAACCTAAAAATGTGGAATCAGCTTAAAGAGGCCTTCGTCCAGCAGTGGATTGATACAGGTTGATGACGATAATGACGATAATGACGATATAAATGGGTAGGTATATAAAATCACAAATTTAAAAAAAAATATAGCAGTTTATATGACTAAGAAGAGTAGAATTAGGGATAACCTTCATCCAGCAGTGTATTGATCTTGGTTGATGACGATAATGACGATATTATGAATGGGTAAATATAATATCAGCAATTTTGATAAATATAGCAATTCATATGACCAACAGAAATACAAACAACGTAGAGAGACCTTCATCCACCAGTGGATCGATTCAGGCTCATGATGATAATGGCATTATAAATAGATATAATATAATATCACCGATTTTGATAAATACAGCAATTCAAATGACATAAAGGAGTAGAATAAGGCTAAGGAGGCCTTTATCCAGCAGTGGATTGGATCAGGTCGATGATGATAAGGACGATAGAAATAGGTATAATATCACAAATTCGTTAAACCGATAGTAGTAGAATCAGGTTGCGGAACCCTTCATCCAGCAGTGGATTGATGATGATGATGATGATGAAATTCATAACTGTCAAGAATACAATCAACGTAGAGAGGCCTTCATCCAGCAGTGGATTTATTGAGGCTCGTGATAATAATGGCAATATAAATATTATAGATAGATAGATAGTATAATATCACTGATTTTGATAAATATAATAATTCATGTGTAAGTAAGGAGTGGAAGAGTTCATCCAGCAGTGGATAGGTCCAAATTGATGATGATAAGGATGATAATAATAAGTAGATATTATACAATATCACAAATTTTGTTAACTATAACATTTAGTATTAATTTCTTTCATTGTTTGCAATGGCAACTTAATATGACTAATTATTGTAATCTATAGAAATTAGTAGCTTAGGTAACTATTCAACAGCCACAAAGAAGTATTTAAAAAAAAAACAAATTTGGAATACAATTACGTTATCTATGGAATGATTGCATACCATCATACCATATAATCAATAAAATTCTCCGTGATTATTAATTAATAGAAAACTCATCTTACAATAAAAATGTCTTGATTGAAATTGTTTATTTATGGGTACTAATAGAAATGTCACATTTTTTCGATTAGTCCTGCAAATTCCAAATTTGAATTCTGACACGTCAAATGAACTTGTTTATAGGCTGTTCAGAAAAGAAAACAAATGACAATCATTAGTCTATTAGTTTGACAGATAAATAACAGTGACGTGGTTTTAGATTATATATTCGTAGTAATTAGTAAGGGAAGATATATTTATTTCTAGTTAAAACTCAATAGCTGTAAGGCTATACCTCAGTTGAGGCATGGTCTATAAAGATCGTGGCTAGGCAATGCGCGAATTGTGCAAATGACGCGTGCTGAAAGAAATATAATTTGAGTTTTTATTCAAGATGCGTCCATTTAATGTTCTGTTTATTGTTCTATGAGTAATAATAAAAATATATTCGTTGACACGTTTTCTTTTTCAAGTAAATGGGTAACGTCTTTAGTCATCTTTACACGATTTAAGAATTAATTGGCCCGTCGCCATCACGAAGCAAAGTGACGTGTTTCTAGATCGACGTTCTCTCACTGAATGCGAGCGAGTCCAAAATTTCGTCGCACTTATAGTTGAAAATTATTTGCCGTTTCACTGAAGAACCTACTTAATTAGTTCGTTCATCAGGAAAATTAAATTTGTTACCGAACTACAGTCAATATTTTTAAAACATGGATGAGATTCATCTGAAAGATAAGTGGTTTCGACAGGATGGCGCTATTTTCCATATGGCAACTTCGACCGTCGACTTACTGAAAAAGGACGCATGAATATCTTCCAAGTTTGTGCGATTTGACAACCTTGAAATATTTCCTGTGTGGCTTCTTGAAGTCACTAGTATATGCTAATAAACCAGTAACAATTTCCATATTAAAAGCCAACCTTGTTCGCGTTATTCGTGATATACGGCCTGCAGTGCTCGAGAAAAAGTTGTCCAAATTGGACGCCCATAATTTTATTTGTATCGTTAAGAACAGCTGCGGTGACCATATACCCGTATATACTTTTAAATGATAATGCAACGTAGGTATCGATCTTTTCAATAAAAAAAAAATGATTAAATTAACTTGTCTTAGTTTTTTCAAATTAAAGTTCTTACAGGCTAACGTTTGTAATTGAACTTACCTTATCTAATGGCCTGTATTGTAGATCTGAACAGCCAGGTTGAGGATTTTCATTACTGATTTGGCGGATTGCGCTGTCAAGCAATTCTTCTTTGACGACGACTCCCTCAGCATCATTTTCAGATTTTATATTCATCAGACCGTTTTCACTGATCTGAAAATAGTAACAATATTAATATTGTTTCACAGTATCACAATTATGAAGCAACTCGTAATATCTAGCTATCGACGCATAAAGAATGAGCTTGGCGAGACAGTCAGTACTTTTTTCTGTAAATAGTTATTATCGCGATAGTATAATTTACACACTGCCAATAAATCATAGCACGTGTACAGGGTCTATAATCGCAAGCCCTCACCTGAAAACGTTATTACCACATAGCACAAATTTGGCATACTGAATAAAAACAATCAAAAACCGTCGTACAAAAACCCTTTTCTACAATACGTAGACCCGGTGACTATTGACCTACGTGTGAGCGTGGTACCTCGCCAAACCCGATGCCTCAAATGTCTTCGAAAGAAAGGTCCGCGCCTTCACCCTTCTCCAAGAAGATTGTATTACTACATTCGTCAATCTTTATAGATACTAATATAACTAGGTAGTTCCCGAAAAAATAAGACTACATACAATTCACAGATAGTGTTGGTTAGTTTTTAAAAATCAATATTGCCCTGCTTAAGCCAGACCATAATAGTTTTGGTATACTTTGGGCTATACCTACAAAAAAAATGTGCACACTTTTTCATTCACACGTACCTATTTGTTTTCGTTGGATTAATTAACATAATGATGGTTGTTTTTTTTTTAATTCGTTAATAACTACTCAACCAAACTTTTAGATAATATTATTCTATCTATAAAATATCCAAAGTTGTCTATGATTTAATTGTATTATTTTAAATATTTTACAGATAGACGAGTGTTTTTTGACTATAATCTATTATGGTTTGGTTTCTTCTTCTTCTTCTTCTTTCACCCTGTCACGTCCCAACATTGGGGCATAGGGCAAGCACAAGTTGGCGCCACTTCCCTCGGTCCATCGCCAACTCCTGTGCCTCCCGCCATGTCAGACCTGCAGCACGTAGGTCGCTTTTGTAGCATCGCTGCAGGGTGAGGGAGGGCCGGCCACGGCGACGGAACCCTTGAGGCTGTGCCACAAGGGTACGAAGTGCCGCACTCTTTGGCGGCATCCGGAATACATGTCCCAGCCACGTGAATCGTCTCTTCGTGATAACTTCAATCACCGAAGGCTGTTGTGTCTGCTCACGAACTCGGATATTTGTAACGCGGTCGTACCAATGTACCCCTAAGATTCTGCGGAGACATCGATTCTCAAAGCTCAAAAGCCGTGACTCTTGAAGCTTAGTAAGATGCCATGTCTCACAGCCATACAGGAGCACAGGTAGCACGCACGCGTTAAACAAACGACATTTGGTCCTCACAGAATACAGCCTTGACCTCCATGCGACTCCAAGTTGGTTGAACGCAGAGCCCGCCACACCCATGCGGATTCCAAGCTCACTAGAAATACCACCATCATCGGCAACCGTGGCACCCAAGTACTTGAATCTGGACACCAGCTCGACGGGCAGACCAGAAACCCGCAGAGGAGTGTCGGCGTCGATGCAAGCAGCACTGCACATGGATTTGGTCTTAGCGGCATTCAGATGAAGACCCACACGCATCGAGTTCGCGGCTAGCCTGTTCACGGTCACCTCCAACCTCTCGATCGTCGAGTCAAACACGACTGCGTCGTCTGCATACTCCAAGTCGCACAGTCTTTCTTCGCATAGATCGCTTGTGTCATCATGATGTAGGCGTATCCCACTGTCGGGGCAAACCGTCTTACGCATTATGAAATCCATCATGATGATAAAAAGAAAGGGCGCAAGTACACATCCTTGCTTGACTCCTGACGTGATTTCAAAAAGGTCAGAGGATGTTCCGGCTGCTCTCACGCGACACTCTGTATTGGTGTAGAGAGCACTTATCACGGCGACCAGTTTCCGTGGGACACCATATCCTAGCAGAATTTGCCACAGAGATTCACGATGAGGACTGTCAAATGCCTTTTCATAGTCCACGAAGCAGCAGGCGACAGGTATATTCATCTCTTGGTACTGTTGCAGAAGGCTTCGGAGAGTTGAAATATGCTCTGAGCAGGACTTCCCCGGGACAAATCCACTCTGCTGCGCACGCAAAACGTCCAGCATGGGACTTCTAATCCTGTACAGGAGAATCTGCGCCAACACCTTCCCGGGAACGCTGAGGAGAGTGATTCCTCTGTAATTATTACAGTCTTGTGGGTTACCCTTTTTGTGCAGAGTAACAACGGTACCATCCCTCCAGGCTTTGGGGCACTGCTCCCTTTCCCACACCTCGTGCAGAAGGTCACACAAGGACGGCAATACAGCGCTCAGTCCGCAGAGCAGAAATTCTGCATGGGTGCCATCATCTCCAGGAGCTTTCCTGCGCTTCAGTCTTTTGACAGCCTCTTTAACTTCAGCAGTTGTCGGAGGATCTTCGCAGAATCCCGATGCAGTAGTGATTCCGAGGGCAGTGATCTCCGACGGAATATCGAAGGGATGCAATGGAGGTGGGCGATTCAGGACATCACTGAAATGTTGGCGCCATAACTCCTGGACCTTTGCAGGTTCGGTGACTATCACTCCGTCAGAGTTGCGTAATGCAGTGACCACTGGACGTTTCTTACCGCAAATTGCTCTGGTGATGCGGAAGAGAGCACTTGGATTATTCTTGCAGGCAGCAGATTCCGCATCCCGAATGAGGTCATCCAGGCGTCGGCGCTTATCGCGGCGGGCAGAACGCTTTACCACGCGGTCCATTGTCTGGTATTCCGCGCTGCGCTGTGGGTCGTATGTACCATTGTCTCGCAATTCTTTCAGGAGCTTCCTCTTCTCAATCATCTCCCATGTATGAGGTGACATCCAGTCCGGTCTGTGCGTATGCCGCTCTCCTAATGCAGTAGTTGCGGAGCTCATTATAGCATCCCGGAATAATATCCATTTTCCTTCTAAGGGATCCGAGTCGACGGAAGACGTGAGAGTTCTAGCATCATATAAGCGCTTCTGCAGCTCCAGCTCATAGGTTGCACGCACACGGGTACTTTTCAGTTTTTCCACATCGAGTCTGACCGTCCTTTTGGGTTTTGGGACTCGTTTGAGGTCTATACGGGATTTCCCGACCAAGAGTTCGTGGTCACTGTGGATGTCTGCACCTCTATATGTCCGCACGTCTAGCAGTTCATGCCGGTATTTCGCTTTGACCAAAATGTGGTCGATCTGGTTTCTTGTATTACCGTCTGGCGATGTCCATGTATATTTGTGGATGGTCTTATGAGGGAAAAGACTACCACCAATCACAAGACCATTCACTGAGGCAAAATCTACCAGACGGGAACCATTATCGTTCATTTGGCCAAGGCCATGTTTTCCCAGCACAAAGGGTCCACGCGAGGGGTCAGATCCTACTTTGGCATTAAGATCACCAAGGATAACTGCATGATCACAGCTGGGGATATTTCCAGCGGCTTCCGCCAAACTTTCGTAGAATGTATCCTTATCTGCATCGCTAGCAGCCTCTGTGGGAGCATAGCACTGCAGAAAAGTGATGGAGCCCGACTTGGTCTTGAAAGTAGCGCGGAGTAGACGTTCGGAGATAGGTTCCCAGCTGGTGAGGCACTTGCAAGCTTCCTTGGACATCAGCAATCCGACTCCACTACGTCGCAATGTGGCGTGTCCGGAGTACAATAGACGAAACCCACGAATAAACTTCTCGCCAATGCCAGTGAGTCGACACTCACTGATCCCGAGAACATCTAACTTGTATTGAGAAAGTATTTCTGTTAGATGCTCGGCCTTTCCAGGGACATTTAGAGTACGGATATTGTAGGTTCCAAAACAAAATCGTTTACCGAATTCAGGCGAGGTCGTCAAGATGGAAACGGGGGTCCGAGGCTTCCCTGTGCTTGGATTAATCTGTTGTTTTAGGGTGTGCAGGTGATCATCCCACAGCACCCGAGTTCACTGGTGGGGCTGCCACCTTAGGGCCCGTGAACATGCCCTGGTTTTCTGTAGGGGTTTTCCTTCCCGTAGCCAGAATGTACCAGTTTTTAGGCGCTGGTGATTCGCCTTGCACCCTCCTCTATCTGCTACAGCATGCTGCATTGCCTAGGGACCCCCACGGAGAGGTTAGAGGTAGGATTTGTTGGCAGAGCTATCATGGATAGTCGACATACTCAGCATTTCAAATGGAAGCACACCTGATCTGGCATCAAGGCATACCCCATTGAAATTTAAAAACTAGGCAGAAAATCAGGTACCTGCATCAATTTCAGTAGCGAAGGGTGGAGGTAGGTTGTTAAGATCCGCCATAAATAGTGCACATTAAACTTTGTTAGTCATGCGTAAATATTTGTTTTTATTGAACTAAGTCTACAATTCACAGATGGTGTTGGTTTGTTTTTAAAAATTAATTAAACCCTGCCTACCAAACCATAATAGTTTTTGACACATGTCGGTTAATTTTTTTTAAATTTATTAAGCTTTGCCTAAATCAAACTATTATAGATAAAAAATAATATTTTATCTATAAATATCAAAAGTTATGTATGATTTAATTGCATTATTTAGGTTTATCAATAGACGAGTATTTTTTGACTATTTATTATGGCTTGGCTTTCGCAGGGTTTAATAATTGAGTTTGAAAAACTAACAAACACCATCTGTAGATTGTAGTCATATTTCAATGAAACAAATACATAAGACAGACAAAGACTGTACCTCAGAGGCAGACGGATGCAACTCGGTTTATGGGGAAAATGAGTTTTTTAATAATCGTCATGCTAAAGGCTTTATCTATTAGTAACAGAGAGATGAAAGTCCTAGTCCAAGATATGCGTAGCATAAAAATGCAAATGCCATACCTACCTTAGAAGCAGAAGGATGCAAATCCAATAATCCACTAAGATAAAATTCTCTCAAACCGTCTGCAATATGTACTAGACGAGAACCAGCCAGGAGAACGAGCTTTAGAGGAGGATACAGCACTATGGACCATATTATCTAAGTCATCAGAGAAATCAGAGCGGTAACAGGAATACAAGCTGCCGCTATCCATGGGTTTTATAGACTATGAGAAAGCGTTCGATTCCATAAAGAAATTTTCAATACTCGATGCACTCAGAAATCAAGGAATCCCCGGGCGCTATATAAATATTTTCAATAATATATACAGTAGCGCAACAACATCTCAATAAACCATCGCGCATTTCCTATCAGCAAAAGAGTCCAACAAGGTGATACAATCTCACCTAAACTATTTACAGCTACATTTGAAGACTTATTTAGACAACTTGACTGGAATGACATGGGTCCCCATAAATGGAGAATACGTGAGTCATCTACGCTTTGCCGATAACAATAAATAGTAGTTTGCAAGACTCAGAGGGCTTCCAAAGCAGAATGCAGTAACTCGCTGGAGTAAGCAACAAAGTAGGCTTGAAAATAAATGTATTAAAGAATAAAGTCATGTTCAACTGCTTTGCGGGCCAAAAAAAGATCCTCATCAATGGCATTCAGCTCGAACAGGTGAAAAACTACATCTATCTGGCACAATAAGTTATATAGATGGATGTATATTTAATGAAATTGTTCGCAGAGTAAAGCTAGACTGAAGTGCTTTTGGCCGGCTGAATAATTTCTTCGAAAATGCTTAAAGTGCAAAGTGTTCAACCAGTGTGTACTTCCCGTAACCACATGCGTGTAAAACATTGAGCCGAAGTAAAAGAGAGATCCAGAAACTTAGAGTAGCACAACGTGGTATGGAAAGGTGCATGCTGGGCATAACGCAAAAGGACAAAAAAAGGAATGAGTGGATAAGGGAATAGACAAGGATTAATGATGTGATAGAGTTTGCTAAAAACCTCAAATGGAAATGGGCTGGAACATGGCTCGAAGAAAGGACAATCGTTGGACAAATTTAGTCACCCAGTGGTATCCAAGAGGTAAAAAACATCCGCAAGGTAGACCTAGAGGCCGCTGGATCGATGAAATGATAAAGTTCTGCGGAAAAACTTGGCAACGCAACGCACAGGAACGAGAGAAGTGGAATCAGCTTGGAGATTAGCGAGGCCTTCATCCAGCAGTTAATAGATTCAGGCTGGTGATGATGATGATGACATAATAAAAATTTAAAAAAAAATGTGTTTTGCTTTGTTATATTTATACCTATAAATTTTTATTTTGGCTAGGTAAATAAGATAGGTACAAATCCACATTAACAAAATATCTTTAGAGGCAGAAGCATGCAAATCCACACTACGTTTTTTATTTTATTTTTTTTAGATATAAAATTGTATTATATTTATTCCTTTCTTACATATTCCAGAAGTACTTTAATTGAATTAGAATAAAAAAAATAATGATCATTCTATGTATGTTTTCTTAGAAGTAATGAGTATTCGTTTAAAATAAAAATTGTTTTTTGGCTCTCCTGAACAATCGGGTATTTGGATTTGCATCCGTCTGCCTCTGAGGTACAGATTAGATTAATGTGCACGTCAATCCTTCGCAACTGATATAATATATACAAATATATTAAATTTGACTGCGGACAGAAAACATTATAATAGGTATACAAATGCACTGACAGACAAACTGTGAATATGTTTACTTTTTTTAGTTGAAGAAACAAAGCGTGGCATTGTGGTATTAAAAGTGTAAATTACTACGACGTTCAAAAATCAATAATATGATAGGACCTAATGATTCCAAGCGTTGAGTTTCAAACAATTGGTTCTGCGCCTTCATTTATACGGTTCAAACATTGTACAATTAGATTGCGAAAGGCTATTACGTCAATCTAGGTTTGATATGATAATACATACCACCAAAATTGCGGCATACGAATGCTCGACACGGATTTGCTTATTAGAATAAGAATCCGTTCGTACTTCAGGGCTGTGCGAACGTTTAATCGGTAAATAGATTTCACTGAACGACGTTCCGGGATCAATTTCAAAGTCTACAGGTTCACTTTTAATTTCCATGCTTACAATGGTTAAGTAAATTGGACGAACAGAGGCAGCGCAACAATTAATTGACATCGGCGAGTGACAGTTCAATAATTAATACAAACTAGCAGTGTTGCTATTTGTCATAATAGGGCCTTAGAAAAGTATTGATATCATAATATTTTGAACGATACTTTCCGTCCGATTCGATTAATACAGTGTTTCCCACGGTGGGGCATGACGCCTCAGAGGTGGGGCACCACGTTTCAGAGATGAGACACGTCGGCATTTCACATATAACCCTTTATAGGGCAAAGCATTTTTTTCTTCATTTCAAACCGATCTCTATCATTTTGCATCAGATATTTAATGTCTTAAGATAATTTCAATATAAAAATAAAAAATATCTATCAGAAATTTGGAAAAACTATTATTTATAATGGTTTTTTTATCAACCAGTGCCCATTAAGGTGTTTTTTTTTTGATTTTTTGATATATTTTTTTCAAATAAAACAAATAAATAATGGTTGTACATATTATTTATTTAATCATAAGAAAAGTTACAATTCATTTTTTATTTTTTACACCCATTTACGTAATACTTTTCAAAACGTAGTATGCAAAGCGGTACGTTACATTGCTTACAAAAATAAGATATACGTTTTGGCTCTCTAGCCATACTACAATAAGCACATTGACAGCTCTTTTTCCTAGATTTACTCATGAACTGAAACAAAAATAAAACATATTATCGTAACAGTACCTACCGACCTACAACATTACCATATTACGAAAGGACCGAGAAAAGTGGAGTCTGATGGGGAGGCCTTCATCCAGTAGTGGATAAACCCCAGCTGATGATGATGTTACTTCTACAGTCAAATATAATTCAATACAAACCCATGAAAGTTGCGATATTGATAGTAATTTAGTACTTTAGCATTCAATTGATGTCACAACTATCAAAAAAACACCATTTCTTCGCGGATATTTTGAAAACTTTTCCGATCCCAAATATTTTGAGTAAAACTAAAATATATTTATGATAGTATACTATATTCACAATAAAACATAACTATACACAGCTGCCTAAGCCGCTTTTTTATTTTTAAAATAATTCTAGAAGTCAGCCGTGAGAATTGCAAATTTGAGGTTATGTACTTCCCGCTTGGCAATAGAATGATGAAACAAGTACTCTATCACAATATATTTGTAAAAAATATAATGTAAATCGATAAATAAATGCATATTAAATACTTATGTACATACCTTTTTTCACAACACATAATATAAAATGGGAACAAAATGACTTGCAAAGTCAAGTAGTGTCACTCGCGAATTTGTCGAGTCGCGACCGCAAACGCGCAGTGGCTGATACATCGACCAATCGTCGAAATAATGTTTTGCGAGCGATTGACGTACACTTCATATTAGATGGCTTATTTCATAGCCAGAGAACGTTCTCGACAACGTCTTGACGCACTAAGGTTGATATTTCCATATTTAGTGTATGACTTATAGCTCATAAATGAGGTGGTCGATAAATAAGCCGTTTTCGGCCTTTGCCCTATAAAAGGATAAAGGGGAATACTCATCGGTCATACAAAAAATGCCTGAGATGTACAAAATTGAAATAAACGCAAATTGTACTTAAAATAGAATGAAACCCATTCTATTTTCAATAATTATCTAAAAACACAAACTGTGCAGGAGTATAATTGTATTGTGGTATTTTGTAAGTTTTTCTTTTTTTGCATTTTTAATGCATACATTTTTGCATACTGGCAATACTGATTATCGAAGTTTGACGTTTGACAGCTACTTCATAATATTATGGCTACAGGTTTGGCCAAGGCCCTGTATTATTTTAGCAAAATGAGTGAACAACCAAAATCAAAAATAAAAAAACGTCTGTTTTCCACATTCCAAATTTGACTGGCTCAAAAAATATGAAGTGACTGATAATGCTAAACTTGTTATTTTCGACCATCTGCAAACTGGGGGGACATGCTCGTCGTAGATCAAAATTGAGTTTTTATTGTATTTTCAAACCATGATCCTGGACACTCCTTAAACGTTGTAGATAATCTATTTATATAATTATGAAGCATTATTATCCTTTATATTTATTTTAAACATTTGATGACTGCATAAAGCATTTTTATTACATAAAATAGTATTCTTTTAAGCCTCACGCTCTAATGTTTTAGAATAGGTACCTATGGGTAGTCATATTTCGGTACATGAATGTGCAGTGGTGTTAAGATTTTTTACATTTATTAATTTTTAATCGCATTTATAAAACCATTAGTATAATTTATGACAAGATAATTTTAGTAAAATATTTACGATAAAAAATTATATTGATAATCTCTGTGATCCCAAATTTGACAAGAATTAGGCATTTTATTATTCAAAAAATCGGCAAGATTAACACATTTGAAGATGATTCTAAAGATACTTATTATAAGCTATGTCTTCAATCATTCAAGTGTGATAAACATCTTAGTCATCAAATGTTTAAAATAATTATAAAGGATAATAATGCTTCAAAATTATATAAATAGATTATCTACAACGTTTAAGGAGTGTCCGAGATCATAGTTTGAAAATACAATAAAAACTCAATTTTGACCTACGACGAGCATGTGGGCCGTTAAAGAACGATTTGCTGATTTAAAGGAAATAAATTTTCCAGCATGATTAACACAACCAATGCTGGTAGATATTTCAAATGAACAACTGTATCAAGAGGAACTTTCAGAAATGCAAAATGATGATTCGATTACAAATGTATTTAATATAAAAGGAATAATGGCATCTATTTGCGAAGAAGCTAACACAAAATATACTAATATTACTTTGCATGCCAGAAAATTATTATTACCCTTTCCCTCATCTTATTTGGTGGAATGTGGTTTTAGCGCCATAAGTGATTTACTCATTAAAAAAAGAAATCGATTGGATATAACTAATAGAGGGGACCTAAGACTGAACTTAACTAAGTTATATCCGTACTTACATAAAATTTCTTTGTAGCAATCGTAACTGAATTTCTATGAATTAGGCGTCAAGATATGTGTGTGTGTTTGTACTAATTTTCAATTGTCATTTGTGTTTTATTATTGTTTTAATTTTTATTTTATTCTACTTAATTACATTTTCAATTTGTGTTTTGAAATAATTTCAGTTATAATATATGTATTAGAATAGGTTTTATTTAATTATTTCATTAGGGGTTCATATATTTACAAACATATTACAATATGATGTGAAAATTTACCTGCTGTTTTATTAAAAAAAGATGCCGGTGGGGCATTTGACTTTTGAAAAGGCTACGGTGGGGCATGGCATGAAGAAGGCTGGGGAACACTGGATTAATACTTCTGTCTATTATAATTTTAGAATAGGTAGGTAATTCGATATTATACTTATCCCTAGTTGGATTGAGATAAACATAAGAGAACCAACTGCAAAGAACTGCTTCAGATTAGTCTGGGAACGTCATGTTTTTTTTATACTTTATGTAAATGTTGGGAACATTAAAACTGGATATTAAATACTGTGGCTATTGTTAATATATCTCTATTACCAGTAAAAGAATATAAAATACAGTAATAAATCTTAGGATATTAATCAATAATACAGTTGGTTCTTTGTCATTGTAGGATATTAAATTTTACATAATATTATACTTAAACAATTTTACATAAAGAAACCAACTGCTGATTTTCTTTTTATTATTCCATATGACTTGCAGAGTCGTCAACTATTTATTTATCATAAAATATCAAATTGAAAATAAATATTTTTGTACCTAAGTATAAATCTTTAATAACATAATTTAATTGAAGCTTGGCATTAAAACAAAAAATGTCCACTTTTTTCCATTTTCATTTTATTCCATTTCTATATTCCCTGTGTATGATTACATACAACTGTGCAATGATATATTTAAAAAAAAAATCATAAGTCCCTCAAATATGCTCTCAAAAATATGACACTTTTCTAAAAACCGCAATATAGTCCAGGAAACCGTTTTTTTTTAAACTTAAATTTTTTTTAGTCTTTAGATTTTTTTTAGAAACCTTCGCGGCACTACAACTCACCAAAGTTTCATCGCAATCAGATGAATGGTATAGGAATGTATACGGGACAAACATTTATTTACATGTGTATTATATTATAGATAATGACATAAGTTAATTTGCGAGATACAGGATTCGAAAGTGCGAACAACCAACTGTTTAGAAAGACATTTTTTATTCTGCGACTTGCATAGGACGGGGTCATAGGTAATTTTGCAAAATTAAATATATTTTTGTATGGTCACGAAGATAAACAGGGACCAATAAAATAAAAATCCTCTTAGTTTGTAAGTATTTTTTTATTTCAAATAGTTTCTCTTAACTATCAGATTAGATTATAATTAATGTAGTTGGAAAATACTGTAGAATTAAATAATTTATGAATCCATTTTCAATTAATAAATTAGTTTTCCGAATTATTTTGTTGGTTACTAGGAATGATATAAAGTGAGTACATTAAAATTTATTTTTCTAATGGTTCAACAACTTTACCCGTTTATCGATTTCTGCAAGTCAAAAGTTATTTGTGATTAATCACAGATGTGTTTTATTTTATGCCTTCTTAGATTACCAAGCTGCACAAATTTTCTATGGCACACATCGCACTGGTGTGGTTTTTCACCAGTATGTGTCATTTTATGGTTTTTGAGATGTTTTATAAGTAAAAAACGTTTAAAACACACATCGCATTCGTGTGATTTTTCACCACTATGTGTCATTTTATGTTCTTTGAGATTACCAAATTGAAAAAAAGATTTAAGACATATATCGCATTGATGTGGTTTTTCACCAGAATGTGTCATTTTATGTATTTTGAGTGTACCAATAAGCAGAAAATTTTTTAAACACACATCGCATTGGTGTGGTTTTTCACCAGTATGTGTCATTTTATGAATGTTAAGATCAACAATTCGTAAGAATTTTTCAAAACACACATCGCACTGGTGTGCTTTTTCGCCAGTATGTGTCATTTTATGTACTTTGAGAGAATCAGATTGTAAAAAAGATTTGAAACATAGATCGCATTGATGTGGTTTGACACCAGAATGTGTCATTTTATGGATTTTAAGATCACCAATTCGTAAGAATTTTTTTATACACTTATCGCATTGGTGTGCTTTTCTACCAGTATGCGTCATTTTATGGCGTTTGAGATGACTAATAAGCAAAAAACGTTTAAAACACACATCGCATTCGTGTGATTTTTCACCTGTATGTGTCATTTTATGTCTTTTGAGAGAACTAAATTGCAAAAAAGACTTGAAACATAAATCGCATTGATGTGGTTTTTCACCAGAATGTGTCATTTTATGTCTTTTAAGACTACCGAATAGCAGAAAATTTTTGAAACACACATCGCATTGGTGTGGTTTTTCACCAGAATGTGTCATTTTATGTCTTTTAAGACTACCGAATAGCAGAAAATTTTTGAAACACACATCGCATTGGTGTGGTTTTTCACCAGTATGTGTCCTTTTATGTTTTTTGAGATCACTAATTCGTAAGAATTTTTTAATACACACATCGCACTGGTGTGCTTTTTCACCAGTATGTGTCATTTTATGGCTTTTGAGTTGACAAATAAGCAGAAAATTTTTGAAACACACATCGCATTGGTGTGGTTTTTCACCAGTACTTGTGTGCCTACCAAGCTGCGATATTTTATTTGATCGAACATTACAGTCGTAATGTTTTAAACCGTTATGCATCTTGAATAACTTATGAGACTTCATGCACACAATGTAGTGACTGTTAAGATAATTTACAGATTCAAATACTCCATAACAATTATGGCAAATAAAGTTTCGTGGAAAATATGTAACTCTTCTCAACTTAATTCGAACCACCTTCGGAAAGTATAATTTTTGAACTTCTTGTTTGACATTCTGTTTATCTATAGTTATATCTGAATGCTGTATCATCATACTTTTGGTTTTCTCGGTTGCATATGCTATTTTGTTGTAAACCAGGTTATTGTCAACTGTATCTTTTCTAATGATGTCAATTGGTTTACTGTGACGTACTGTGAAGCACTGCAGGGTGGAAATCTAAAACAGGAAGAGTATTGAAGTACGTATTCAATTCAATTAGATATATTATAATATTTAAAATAAAATTGTATTCCCTAATATAATATAATACTATGTGTGTTTTTGATAGTTAATTGTCATAAAATGATAGATGTTGCTTCGCTTAGATAGAACTTGCGAAAGGGTTCTGTAAAACCGATGTGTGACACTGCGCTCAGTTTTTGACATTAATTATTATTATTCCTATTCCGGCGAACGATTATTAATAGAGTTAAGAATGAACGCCACACAATTATCAACATTTACTTTGAAAATCAGTCGTCGATTCGCGCAACTTATTGCATTTTATCGGAAAATTGCGTTTATCTATGAGGCTCAGTTTAGCTTAAGGCTATTGCTCAGTTGAGGTATAATCTAAAAAGATCGTGACTAGGCGATGCGCGGATTGTGCAAATGACGCGTGCCGTACGATATACAATTTGTCATAAAAATCACACATGCGTCTATTTAATGTTCTGTTTATTGTTCTAAGAGTAACAATAAAAATATATTCATTGACATGTTTTCTTTTTCAAGTAAATGGGTAACGTTTTTTAGAATTTTAACACGATTTAAGAATTATTAGCCCCATCGCCATCACGAAACAAATTGACGTGTTCACAGCTCGACGTTTGCTCCCCGATTGCCAGCAAGTCCAAAATTTCGTCGCACCTATAGTTGAAAATTATTTGCCGTTTCACTGAAATACCGTCTTAATGAGTTAATTCATTTGAAAAATTAAACTTGTTACCGAACTACAGTCACTATTTTTAAAACATGGATTAGATACATCTGACAAATAAGTGGTTTCGACAGGATGGCGCTATTTTCCATATGGCAACTTCGACCGTCGACTTATTGAAAAAGGAACCGTGAATTGGCCTTCAAGGTCGTGCGATTTGACATCCTTGAAATATTTCCTGTGGGGCTTCGTAAAGTCACTAGTATATGCTAATAAACCAGTAACGATTTCCATATTAAAAGCCAACCTTGTTTGCGTTATTCGTGATATACGGCCTGCAGTGCTCGAGAAAAAGTTTTCCAAATTGGGATTTTTAGATTAAATTAGAATTTGCATCGTTAAGAACAGCTGCGGTGACCATGTGCCCGTATATACTTTTAAATGATAATGCAATGTAGGTATCGATCTTTCCAATAAAAAAAAATGATAAAATAACTTCTTTTAGTTTTTACAATTTAAAGTTCTTACATGCTAATGAACGTACCTGATCTAAGGGCCTGTATTGCAGATCTGAACAGCCAGATTGAGGATTTTCATTACTGATTTGGCGGATTGCGCTGTCAAGCAATTCATCTTTGATGACGACTCCCTCAGCATCATTTTCAGATTTTATATTCATCAGACCGTTTTCACTGATCTGAAAATAATAACAATATTAATATTATTTCACAGTATCACTATTATGAAGCTACTCGTAATATCTAGCTATCGACGCATAAAGAATGAGCTTGGCGAGACAGTCAGCACTTCAAACGTATGAACATATTTCGACGTGTCCGTAGACAATGCGCGGGGACGGGTGTTCGCGCGTGTTGTTTTGGCGCGTCTAGCTCGACGCAGGCAAGATCGTACATGCGGCGAGCTCCTCCCATACTGCGCGCATAGAGGTGTCCGCACTGAATGGACGGGCGCCGACGCGGGAAACGAGCGAGTGGCGGGTGTCTCAAACCATCATGAACTTACCGCGCGCGTCTGGTGTATTTGTGGTATTATTTTCACAAAGCATAGATAGTGCGAAGTGATGTAAAGTAGGTATACGTTTTATAACTTTGCACTTTTTACTACACTGACACGCCTCTTTGCCTTATTACGTCGCACAAATTTATATCAAATGATATTCACTTGTATTAATATAATATGTAGTACTAAATAAATATATATTATGTAAAAATAATATCTTTAAATTTCAATAATTCTTAACGCTCATATAATATTGTATACTTATCTTACTTATATTTATAAAGGTAGGTACATAAAAAATGTTTTTTTTTGTCTATAATTATTCAATATTCTTTCTCATTTATCTCTTTATCTAATTTCTCTGTATTTAAATTATAATATGATTAACTATAAATATTATAATTTATATGGAAACTTTGCTTGTTGCAATATCTTTTTCTAGTTTATTTTATACATATTTGTAGCCTATGTAACTGTTTGTTTTCCTTAATAAATAAATATAAACATAATAAAAATAAAATATATTAAGTTCATCATTTCCATCCTAGAGCCGGGGTGCAAAGTTATGAAGCGTACATTCTACACCTACATTCACACCATTCTACACTACATTCATAAATATAAATTTACCAAATAAACAGGAATTAACTGTATCAGATGACAGTGTGTATTCACCATTGGTGGTGTTTGAAGATGCCAAAAGGCGATAGTCGGATCGCAAAAAATGACTCAAAAAGAATAGAAAAAAACTTAGATCAATTAGAATATACTTAATCAAATATTTTCTCATGTTACTCTTTTTCGAAAAACTTGTCTGGTTGTTTCCGCAGTTTCTTGTATAAGTTATAAAACTCTTCTGTTAAATTAGTGCTTTCCATATTGATTTCATTGGCCCCATATTTTGCTGCAAAGTTTTGCCATTTCAAATAGGAGTTTTCCAGTAAAAACTTTTCTGTGTTTACGGTTTCCTATCCCTGATTTGACGCTGAACACGACTGGACGCGCGCGGGCTACTACGAACAATCTACCCGTGCCCGTCCCCGCGCCTATTCCGCGTCGTACACGCCCCATGACTACGGCCAAGCGCTAAGCCAGACCATAATAGTTTTAGTATACTTTGGGCTATACCTACAACAAAATTGTGCACACTTTTTCATTCACACGTACCTATTTGTTTTCGTTGGATTAATATACAGAATAATGGTTGTTTTTTTTTTAATTCGTTAATAAATACTCAACCAAACTTTTATATAATACTAGCTGAAGTACCCGGCTTCGCACAGGGTCGCTTCGTGGTTATATTTATCTTAGATATTTGAAAAATAATAAAAGGTAATTATTTTTTTAATATTAAAATATCTGTGTAATACAATATGGCAATATGAAAATAATTCTAATAGGAGAAAAGGTCAAACATAAGAACACTAAAGTAAAATCGAATCCAAAATATGAAAACGTTATTAATGTTATTAATATGTAGTAAAAAAAAAAACAAAATTAGATGGAACAAACAAACAACAAACTTTGTATTTTATATAATTTTCCTTCACCTTCGCCTTCACCTTCGCAGGTGTGCGCACAACAACTGACAAAAGTTTCATCGCAATCGGATGAATGGTATAGGAACGCATACGAATAGTAGAAAAAGATGATTTTCTAAGAATAGGAACGCATACGAATAGAAAAATATAGAATAGAAGAAGAAGAAGAAGAAGATGATGATTTTTCTAATTCAGAAACCTTTATGGGTGTACATACAACCACTTACCAAAATTTCATCGCAATCGGATGAATGGTATAGGAACACATACGGGACAGACACACAGACAGACAGACATACAGACAGACAGACATTCATGTTTATATATTGGTATAGCCTATACTCTTCGCGCAAGTGCAAGCAATAAGTTTACAAAGTTTTATCGTAATCGGATGAACGGTATGGCTGCGCATTCAATACGAACAAACAAACACACAAATATAAATTTTTATATATTAGACTAGATTATTTCATCTATAAAATATCAAAAGTTGTCTATGATTTAATTGTATTATTTTAAATATTTTACAGATAAACGAGTGTTTTTTGACTATACTCTATTATGGTTTGGTTTAGCAGGGTTTAATTGAAATTAAAAATCTAGGCAGAAAATCAGGTATCTGCATCAATATCAGTAGCGAAGGGTGGAGGTAGGCTGTAAAGATCCGCCATAAATAGTGCACATTAAACTTTGTTGTCATACGTAAATATTTGTTTTTATTGAACTAAGTCTACAATTTACAGATGGTGTTGTTTTGTTTTTAAAAATTAATTAAACCCTGCCAACCAAACCATAATAGTTTTTGTATACTTCAGGCGATACGACAAAACTTTGCACACTTTTTCATAAATACCTACTTTGTTTTCGTTGGATTAAGAATACATATTACACATGTTGGTTCATTTTTTAAATTTATTAAGCTTTGCCTAAATCAAACTAATATACTTAAATAAAAATTAATATGTTATCTATAATTATCAAAACTTATGTATGATTTAATTGCATTATTTAGTTTTATCGAGAGATGAGTATTTTTTGACTATTTATTATGGCTTGGCTTTCGCAGGGTTAATAATTAAGTTTGAAAAACTAACTAACACCATCAGTGTTGTAGATTGTAGTCATATTTCAATGAAACAAATACATAAGACAAACAAAGATTAATGTGCACCTCAATCCTTCGCAACTGATATAATATACACATATATTAAATTTGACTGCGGACAGAAAACATTATAGTAGGTATACAAATGCACTGACAGACAAACTGTGAATATGTTGACTTTTTTTGGTAGAAGAAACAAAGCGGGGCATTGTGGTATTAAAAGTGCAAATAACGACGACGTGAACTGTTCAAACATCAGTGACGTCCCTTGGGGGTAGGCAGATTGAGCGTCGCTTGGGGGCGGCAGATACTCGAAGGGCGGCAAATCGAGGAGGATCATTTGGTATTATATATAAATAGCTAGGTACCTAATCTTAGTTACATTATAACCAGAGCGTTGGAGCGGAGCTCGGAGCAGGAGCAGAGCAGTAATGGGGTTTTACCCGGAGCAGGAACGGCGCCGGAGCACCGAATATTTGTAGTACTTCACGGCTCCGGATGTTTTTTAATTATATTATTTATTACCCAGTAGTGAGTAGGTATTCGCGGCGATTTTAGTATGATGTCACCACTCTCAGCCAGAGATTTTTTCTATTATTTTAACTGCTCGGGTTCGTAATACAAATGCCAATAAAAAATATTTTTACGAGTCTTTTGCCACCTAGACACATTATGCATAATATAATGTCATTTACTCAGATTAAAGAGTTCCTTTCATAACAGTGGCTGCGCAAAAGCCAATTATATGGCGCCAATGAGCCAAGAAGTTATTGAAACAAAATAATATTTTATACCAATATGTCAACGTAGGTAACGAAACAATAAAAATTATGGTGGAGATTTATAGGTATATACATCCGTATTTTTTAATTTATCCAAACTTTTTGCCAGTCACCCGCGAGATTTAAAAGTTGCTGGATGTACCTATTGTAAAATTGATATTTGACATAATCTAGTATTCGTGCATATAATAGGTATTTACGTTAAGTACCAGCTAATTGTGATAAAAATTTACACTAGTAGATACCTACCTAGATTATAATATCATCTGTTTACTACTATTTGTTAGTAATTATTGTGCTGTGAATAACAATACCTTATTTTAATTTGTTTTTTGTAAACATATCTTTTGCTGATAATAGTGTGGATTTGTGGTTTATTTAAATCATCAACATGAGTGCAAGACAACGACTTTCAGGAGCAGCGTATAAAAAGATAAGAGAACGAAAGGAGGCAAATGCTACAAATAATACAGGTACACTTAACAATTATTTTATCAAGAGTGAAAAGCAAAATCAGAAAGTCAGCGCAGAATACCTATCGTCTAAAACTAAAGAACCAATAATTCAAGAATCAGATGCTACAACGCTAGAAGAGAATGTAAATTACGATGCCAACGATAATAATTCAGACGACGATAATTTTGATTATTTAGACAAAGAAGAAGACAATAATTTTGATGATCCACATTTTTGGCCAAGTTTTCTTGATGAAAGTACAAGGATAATGATATTAAAAAAGGACCTATACAGAAAAAACTTGCTGATTATCCTATCAATACGTGCAATAGAAAGTTTTCCAATGCATATTATGAACGTACGTTGAAAAATGGCGAAACATATGAAAGAACTTGGTTAGTGTATTCTGTAAAAAATGATTCTGCGCATTGTTTTTGCTGTATAATATTTAATAAAAAAAAATGTGAACTGGAATAGGATCATCAGTTGGCTATGATAATTGGAAAAACTTGTCGCAAACTATACAAACCCACGAAAAGTCAAAAAATCACCACGAAAACTTTTCAATCTGGCAAGATATTCTAATCAGATTAAAGCTAAATAAAACAATTGATTGTTGTCAACAAAAACTTTTCAATGAAGAAATTATACGGTGGCGGTCAATTTTAACTCGATTATGTGCAGTTTTGCGAGTCATGGCGGTGCAGAATATGGCTTTACGTGGACCTAAGTCCACAATCAACACACTGCACAATGGAAATTTCTTAAAATTAATTGAATGTTTTGGACTGTTTGATAATGTTATTAAAGAACATTTGAAAACCATAAGCTGTAAGCCCCGCACTACTCATTATCTTGGACCAAGAATTCAAAATGAATTAATTGCCATAATGTCGCAAAAAATCAAATCAGAAATTATTAATATGTTAAATGAGGCAAAATATTTTTCTCTAATATTAGATTGTACACCTGACATAGGACATATAGAACAGATGTCGATTATAGTACGATTTGTTCGAAAACACTCAGAGGAAGTACGTGAGCATTTTTTAGGTTTTATAGAAATTGACGATAAAACTGGAGTAGGATTAGCAAAACGCATTGTTGAAGAACTAGAAAATTTAAACATAAATATACATAACATGAGAGGTCAAAGTTATGATAATGGTGCGAATATGCGGGGAAAAAGAATGGTGTCCAAAAGCATATTAGAGACATAAATCCTCGTGCATTTTATGTACCTTGTAACTCACATACGCTAAATTTAGTGGTAAATGATGCTGCAAAATGCAACTTAGATGCGATATCATTTTTTGGGTTAATCCAAAAGATTCATGTTTTTTTCTCGGCATCTACTGATAGATGGAATATACTTTTAAAATTTTTACTATCATTAACATTAAAGGCAGTTTTTGATACGCGATGGGAGTCCCGAATCGAAGCAATCAGGCCTATTAGATACCAATTGGTAGAAATTTACGATGCCTTATTATATATTGAAGAGAAACATGCCAATTCACACACTGAAAATAGTTTGCAGACCAAAAATGATGCCATCGCATTATCAAAAAATATATGCAACTTTAAATTTATAAATTGTCTCATAGTTTGGTATGATATTTTGAGTTCTATAAATCCAGTCAGTAAACAGTTGCAAATGATAGAATTTAATATAACCAGCGCGCTTGATTCCATTGAAGCTGTTTTAAATTTTTTGCGTAATTATAGAAAAAATGGCTTAGTACAAATGAAAATAATCGCACCCAATTAGCAGAAGCCCTCGAAATACCCGCAGAATTTCCCAAAGAAACAGATTGCAGAAGACGAAGAGTACCGAAACATTTCGAGTATGAGAGTTGTGATGAAACGCCTCTACATAACCCTGAAAAAGTTTTTCAATCAGGTAGTAGATAAGGCTATAAATTCAATTGAATATCGATTTGAGGAATTAAAATATCATGGAAGATTTTTCAAATTTATGTATAATATTAGCCTCTTAAGAAACATGACTCCTGAAAATTTATTGGAAGATTGTCAAAATTTAGAAATTAAACCCACTGCAAACGGCACATCGGATGTCGATGCAGTGGAGCTTTGTGAGGAGTTAAAATTACTGTGTAGACTTGTGACTGAAAAGTCTTCGCCACATGACGTATTAAAATTTATTTATGATAATAATTTGAAAGAAATCTATCCAAATACGGTCACTTCAATTAGGATAATATTGACAATGCCAATAACGGTGGCTAGCGCAGAGAGGAGTTTTTCAAAACTGAAAATTATTAAAAATTATCTCCGATCTAGGATGACCGAAGAAAGGCTAAATGGACTTGCAATATTGTCTATTGAAGCAGAAATGGCATATAAATTAGATTTGGATGACATAGTTACGGACTTTGCTACAAAACAGGCCAGGAAAGTTTGTTTATTGTAACGGTTGAGTGTTGAGACAATTAATTAATAGTGTATTTGTGATTAAAAGTATGTTCATATTAAATGAATAATGAATGATAAGGAAAATGATTTTGTTTACATGTTGTACAATAATAGCATAGAAAAATAGTGTGAAAATAATACATCTGCGTATTATTACTAAATGGTATCTGCAAACCAAATTTGTCAGACATATCAACAAATAGAATCTCAGACTCTGGTGATTTGGGTAAGTGTCTAACTAATATTATGTTTATTCGCTTTTAATATCTAAATTTAATTTTGTATGTTTTATTTAGTGGTATATATTTTGTTATTAATGCATCGATACAACACATTTCTTAGATATAAAAAAATGGGGCGGCATTTTGACGCTGCCTAGGGGCGGTATTTTGTCTAGGGACGTCACAGTCAAACATCAATAATATGATAGGACCTAATGATTCCACGCGTTGATTTTCAAACAATTGGTTCTGCGCCTTCATTTATACGGTTCAAACAATATACAATTAGATTGCGAAAGGGTATTACGTCAATCTAGGTTTGATATGATAATACATACCTCCAAAATTGCGGCATACGAATGCTCGACACGGATTTGCTTATTAAAATATGATTCAGTTTGTTCTTCAGGGCTGTGCGAACGTTTAATCGGTAAATAGATATCACTGAACGACGTTCCGGGATCAATTTCAAAGTCTACAGGTTCACTTTTAATTTCCATGTTTACAATTTTTAAGTAAATTGGACGAACAGAGGCAGCGCAACAATTAATGTCATCGGCGAGTGACAGTTCAATAAGAATGAATACAAACTAGCAGTGTTGCTATCTATATAAATATAAAAGAAAGTCGGGTTAGTTATCTACACCATTTATAACTCAAGAACGGCTGGACCGATTTTTATAATCTTTGATTTGTTGGATTTGTCTCCGTCCCGAATATCAGAATAACTATTAAAACATTGGATAAATCACAGAAAAAATAAATTATGAAGAAAATTCATTTGCTCATATATTTTGTATGGAATGGCTTTTGACTTTTTTTGTTGAATTTGAACGATGAAGCTCACATATTTGAAAACAAAAGAAAATCGCAAAAAAAATTTAATCCTTATACAACGCCATTTCTGATACATGACAGAAACATTAAACAAGAAACAAACAACAAAAGAAAGAATGATAATCGAAATGTCTAACTGTCAATCGTGTAGTGTGCCCAACATTTCGTGCTTCATGTCAATTTGCTTGAAAACGATACTCATTGGGATATGACAATCGCTGAAGCAATTGTTTCTGCATCTCCAAGTCAGATACGCACATTATTTGCTATCATTATTTTGACATGTTTCCCATCGAATCCACCTGAACTATGGAACAAGTAGGTACAAGGATGACATGTCAGAAGACAATTTACCTACATCGAATTCGTGTCAGTTCAGGGAATCCCGATCTCGAGGTGAATGAGGAGATACATAGCCAGCGTTTGCTCTTGATCGAATACATGTGTTACCTCATGTGCGGCAGTTTGTTAGTCAAGTTAGGAATGCCAACGCCACATCGTGGAATGAACGACGCTTTCAATCGAGAATAGGAACGTGAACGTGAATATGATCGAGATGCATTGAACCAATCAGTTTAAACGAATGTACCACTGTTGAACCCCCAACAGAAAGAAGTGTATGATACGTTAATTAAGGCAATTGATGATGGAAATGGTGGCTTATTTTTCTTCGACGCGCCCGGTGGAACTGGGAAGACATTCCTCATGTCATTGATTTTGGCTACTGTTCATGCGAGATCCGAAAATACTGTAGCAGTTGCTTCTTATGGGATTGCGGCCACATTGCTAGAAGGATGCCGAACGCCTCATTCAACGTTGAAATTGCCGTTAAACCTGCAAACGTCTGAAAAACCGACATGCAACATTGCGAAACACTCAGCAATGGCCAAAGTTTTGTTAGCAAGTAAAATCATCACCTGGGGTGAATGCACAATGGCGCACAAACGCGCATTGAAAGCACTCAATCGAACTATGAAAGATCTGCGTAATGACTCAAGAAGTTTTGGAGGCGCAATGATTCTACTATCTGGCGATTTTCACCAAACCCTACCAGTCATTCCAAGATCGACCGCTGCCAATGAAATAAATGCTTGCCTCAAATCATCGACTCTGTGGCGATATGTGAAGAAACTTTAGCTGACGATAGACATGCAAGTTGCATTGCCAAACGATCCATCTGCCGAAGATTTCTCCAAGCAATTGCTGACTATCGGTAACGGCCGTGTTCCTATCGATGAATCGAACGGATTGATTTCGTTTCCACTGAATTTTTGCAATTTCGTCTCAACTAAGGACGAACAAAGTGTTACCAAACATCAATGCTTATCACAAAAATCACAATTACTTGAGTGAACGAGCATTCTTGCGGCAAGAACATAGATGTGGATAACTTAAAATTCAAAATCAAATCGTTGGTCCACTGCATTCCTTCAAATCTATCGACTGTGTAACAAACGAAGACGAAGCAACCAACTATCCAACTGAATTTTTAAATTCATTGGATCTGCCTGGTTTGCCACCACACAATTTACAACTGAAGGTTGGCTCGGTAGTCATCATTATTTGAAATCTGAACCAACCAAAACTATCAATGTAACGGAACGCGTTTGGTGGTGAGAAAACTCACGGGCAATGTGATTCACGCGACGATAATCAAAGGAATGTTCAAAGGTGAGGAAGTTCTCATTCCGAGAATTTCAATGATCCCAATCGATATGCACATTCGAGTTTAAATGAATTCAATTTCGATTCGTCTTGCATTCGCCATGACGATTAACAAATCACAAAGCCAATCCTTGAGTGTCTGTGGCCTGAATCTAGAAAATGAATGTTTCTCTCACGGTCAATTGTACGTAGCATGATCACGTGTCGGCAAACCATCCGCTTTGTTCGTTCTCGCACTGACAACAAAACGAAAAATGTCGTAGAGCATAAGTTACTTCAATGAAGGAAATCGACCCGAGTGCAACCCATCCACCAAATATTTTGACAGAAAGTAGTGCAACAGTGCTACGCGAATCATATGTATTCGCTTCAATAAAGCAAATGCCTTGAGTATTCATAAAAATTGAATTAAATTCAGCTATTTCTTGATTCTGAGGTGGTACGAAGTTCGCCGGGTCAGCTAGTTTGTAATAAAAATAGGACCGTAGGTATTGATATAATATTTTGAACGATACCTTCTGTCCGATTCGATTAATATATACTTCTGTCAATAATATTTTAGAATAGGTAGGTAATTTCATACTCTACTTATCCCTAGTTGGATTAAGATAAACATAAGAGAACCAACTGCAAAATTGCTGAATGGAGATATTGAACTTCAAATTAGTCTGTACATGTTTTTTATACTTTATGTAAATGTAGGGAACATTTTAAAACTAGGTAAGTATTAAATACTGTGGCTATTATTAATATATCTCTATTACGAGTAAAATAATATTAAATACAGTAATATTATATTATGTATCTTAAGATATTATTCAACAATCCAGTTGCTTCCTTTTCATTTTATTTCATTTTCCATAGAAACATTTTTACATAAAGAAACCAACTGCTGATTCTCTTTTTATTAAGTATTCCATATTACTTGCAGACTCGTCAACTATTTATTTGTCATAAAATATCAAATTGCAAATAATAAATATTTTATATCTTTAATAACTTAATCAAAATAACTTAAGGTAAAGATAGAGAACTCCATACCATCAAAGAAACCTTGACCTCTTGCCTCTTCTTACACTTTGATACTGACTATGACAGATTCCTACTTAGCAGTTGGTTTTTTTTTCATATCAGAAAATTTGAAGCTTAGAACATTTTGTCCGTTAAAGAAAAAGAAAATAGTGTTTATAAAATTGAAGCTAGACCGAATTGATCTTGGATCTCTTTGACACATTGAAATTTGGATTTTTTTGAACAAGTTCCCATTCATAACTCTCTTTCTGCGTATCACCTTCCAGTTTAAACCAACGTATTCCGGAGTCCTGGAAGGCCGCTAAAACTATCTATATAGTGTATACTGCGGAGCTACGGGATGCTGGTATAACCTGGAACGACGTACGAAGACTGGCGAGCGACAGGAATAAATTCTTGAAGGCACCATGTTGTGTCAATTTGCTTCAATTTTAGAGTGGACTTGGACGAAAAAGAAGAATAAAGAATATTATGCTATTTGTATCTTGTGTAATCAATAATATTAATCATAGACATTCTGAAATAATTATACAAGTTTGTTTTTAGTTTTTGGATCACCAGTTAAAAGGTTTGAAAGGTTCCCAGTGAAGGTCATTCTGGGAGTACCTATTGAATGTTTCTATGTACCCAACGCGTACTTACCTAGGTACCTAATGTACCTTATTTGTTATGTTTCGCATTACTTCATTCGGAATCGAACTGCTTTTGGATGAATGAATCCAGCTATCATTAGTGGTAAAAGTAGGTAGTTTACAGGTCATGTGCATTATGACAATGTGTTTAAAAAGGAATTATTACTTATAATATTATTAGTTTAAGTCTAAATTACTTAGAATTCATTTATTTTTTAATTAAATGATGACCGAGCGGCTAATGTATCGGCTTATTAATATGTCGTGGGTCCCAGGTTCGATTCTTTTTACACCTAGACATACCTACAATATTTATTATTGTTGTGTGTTTTGATCCAGATTATGAGCATAATAGGTTGAACAAGTGAATACGTGTATTAAAATAAGGCTCTAGGTATCAAAAAGTAGTATTGCCTGTAGATTCAAAATATTGAGTCATTGCAGTAAAATTACATGAAGCAGACCTTTTGAAAAATGTAGTTTTACAGTGTGAAGCAATCACGGCAGCTTCTATAATTTTAGGTATTAAGAACTCGCAAGTGTCAATACACCATCGTCAGCTATTCTATATTGAATGCCCTTGACCACTGCAGTGCTACTTACACCATTATAAATAAAACACGCCAACGGACTTACAATGTCGATAGGTTTAATTATTTTGCTGTATTTTTTGACTTGCTTGAGGCACTTAGACTAGGTATAGTTGAAGTTATTGGCGTTGGTATGTAGAACATTTTTCTATAAAATGTCAGTTTTTATTTTTTTGGTTCTTAGCGCCTTATTTAATACACGTATTCAAGTGGTTAACATCCATTTCTCGTAAAAACAAGATTCTGTGGAGGCCCGGAAATTGAGAGGATCGGAAATGGTCAAAAAATTAAAAATATTATCAGTTAAATTAAGATTACATACTATTATAGGAATTTTAAGTTTAGTAAAATAATTATTGTTTGTTTGCTTTGAGAATCGATGCCTTTACCGAATCTTTTTTTTGTTTATTAGGTAGGTATTTAAGCTAAGGCATAAATTTTAAGCCGTACGTGAACAGCTGTTTTGAAGTCGTGCATGCACACACAGATACGTGAAAAACTCCAAAAGTTTGAAATGATTTCAATCAGTCATTAAAGCTGCTTTCTAATAATTCCTGTTTTTATGATGTTCATGAATGAAATAATATTAATTGATCATTTCCATTACCCGAAAAAAATCAATTAATAAGCTCACACAATATTTTAAACCAGTTTTCGGTTAATTAATGATTTACAATATATTATTTTAGTCACAAAAGATGGCAGCACAAGCAAAAATGCCATTAAGAAGATTTTTTGTCTATGGGCAAGCCACAAGCGTCTGTCATCGCGGACGCTATATTTCTGTTTTAAATAATATACGCACGATGGATATTAAACGCGAACTTGCTGACGTCGAATCTGACGCAAAAGACCAGCATTGGTTTGAAGTACCAATAATCGACCCTAATTGCCCTGATGCCGAAATTTACATAAAAGAAGAGAAAGCCGAAGGTGTGACTTGCACCGTTGAGGTTAGATTTTACTTATTTATTGTGTGAATATTGAATGTATCCCTCAGACATAAGCCAGTTTGTCGCTTGGGATGAATATAATACAGTAATTAGTCACTAATATCGTCAAAGAAACTAGAAAAAACAGCACAACATTCGAATTCAATCAAGATTCTATTCGAATCTTTGATGACAGAAGTTTCAGAACGTAAAAAACAAACAATAATAGCCAATAAAACGAATTATTTCGGTTTCATGCAATTTGTACGTAAACAGTTGCATTTATACATTATAATCGCGAACATTTCGCGCAATTGTATTTCTAACTTACCTTCTGTCTTTTCTTGCACCCAGTAGTTTTTTTTATTACTTGACGTATGACGTTTGAAACTTGTACGTATGCAGTTCGCCGTATCACACTTCACCGTGAAATGTTTTATCGGAAATATAATATAGCCGTATAAAAGACCTTCCTACTTTTCTTGTAGGTTCTTGTAGGTTTACAGGAAGCCAGCAGCGAACAAATTTTCAAAATAGCAGATATACTGGATTTTTTGTTAAGTTAGGTTAAGTTTTCATTCTTGAATTCATGAATTTTGCCAAAATCAGCTTTGAAAATTGAATTAATGTTCATATTGAATCACTAATAAAATTGGAGAATGTATAGTAAACGGTCTAAAAACGCTCGCGGCGATCTGTGCTAGGATGAAATGTTTTACGTACAAATTATATGTGACCGAACATTTCCTTCAGTTGTATGTATAACTAATTACCTTTTGTCTTTTCTTTTACCCATTAGTATTAGTGTACGTATTTTCATTTTCTATACTGTATGTATGTGTTTTTATTTAGACGAATATACAATTATATTATGTTGAGCGAACATACTTATTTGAACCAGAGATATATTATCATTTTAGTACATATTTTACCTAGATACTTATATATAAATAAGTACCTAGGTATATATTTATATAATATGGTAAATATAATAGGTATAAAATATATATTTGATATTATTTTTATAATGCTTTTATTTGTATACTTACACGAGAAAGACAGAACTTAATATTATGTAAGTTAGAAATACAGTGTTTTCATATAGGTAGGTATATTCATTTTTTTTTAATATTAATAACCATGCCCTTGCTTTTTCATGCAAGGTGGTTGGGTGGGTTAGTTGCATTGACGTGGGGCTAATTAGGTTCCTCCATTTATATTTTTAATTTATTAAATATTTTATGTAGTGTTCTTGTGTTGTTCTATTGCTTAGTACTTCGTGAGGATTTTGAAGGTCAATTTCATAATTATGCTGTCTACATCGAGTCCTGAGAGTCCATCGCCCCCTTTCTAGTATAGGGCAGTCGTTGATGACATGCCACACAGTTTTAGATGTGTTGCCGTCACATGGACAACAGTCATCATCCCTCAATTTAAATCTTTTTAGATAAGCTCGCACCGCTCCGTGGCCTGTTAGTATCTCTGTGAGCTCGTGTGATATTTTTATGTTCCTAGCAAGAGTGATGGCAGAGTTTATGTTTTGAATAAATGTCTGCGTTATTGATCCTGTGGCGGATGTTGTGTATCTGTGGTTCCATAGCTCTATTGTGTTTTCGTTTAGTTTTTGTTTTGCGTAACTAATTATATAGATTCAATAGGTATATTAATTATATAGATTCGATTAATAATTATTGAAAACCAATAAAGACATCTTATTATAACGCCGTCTTATAATGCCGAGGGTTCCAGGTTTGGTCAATTCACATGTGGTTGAGCAATTGCCTTACATCATTTTCTTTTAAAAACAACAGTCTGTTAAGGCCGTAGTAAATGCCGTTTAGGCCAATATAATCGGTCAAGTTAAAAAAAATACAAAAGAATATTTTAGATTGAAAAGGAAATAATATGTTAATATTCGTAACTGCATATTATAATTATTAATCACTGTTAAATAGTCAAATTTAATCTAATTTGAACATACCTCTTCTTTCTTCACCTTGTCACGACCTAGCATTGGGTCTAAGGCAAGCACAAGTTTGCGACACTTCCCTTTGATCCATCGCCAACTCTTGCGCCTCCCGCAATGTCAGACCTGCAGCGCATATATCGCTTTTGTAGCACCGCTGCAGAGTTTGGTAGGGCAGGCCACGACGATGGCACCCATGAGGCTGTGCCACAAAGGTTCTAAATATCGCACTCTTTGGCGGCATCTGGTACACATGTCAAATAAATGACAGAAAATTAAAACAATCACAGAGAAAAATGTGTCATCTGATGTCAATCCTATTCTGTCATCTGTTATTTAAACAAATGTTAACGGTCATAATACATAAATACAATTTACCTGACATGATTTATTATTGAATTACGTTAGGATTAGGTTTTGGTTTGTTTTCACTTTTCAAAAGTCGACAAAAATGACACTTTTAATTATCAAAATCCGCCCACTGACACGTCATATTATCGTCAACTGGTCGAATCGTGTTTATTCAATTATTTATGAAATACAATTGCATACATATTTCAACATCAACTGGAGTCGATCTGGAAGAACGTCTCTCCTAGCTACTACTACTTTTCTCGGTCTCTTGTTCTTCGCTGCCACGCACATCCACCGAACTTTATGAATCAGTCGATACAACGAGTTTTAGGGCATCCTTGTGCATGACTTTATTTTTCCAATCATCGATTAATATACCCAGAAAAATATCATTTCATCTGCTTGCCGGTCTCTATCATGTCGCGTACCTACTCTCGTATGCCTCCTTATTTTTATCCCTTGGTTTCTTTGTTATGCCTAACAGACACCTCATCCACGCCACGTTGCGCTACTCATTTTTTTTTTTATCTCGTTTACATTAAAGCTATAATTCAGTTGGGGCACGGCCAAAAACGATTGTTACTACGCGACGCGAATATTGTGCAAACGATGCGTGCAGAACAAAATATAATTTGTCATAAAAATTCAACATACGTCCATTTAATATTATGTTTATTGTTCTATTGGTATTAATAATAATATATTCATTGACATGTTTTCTTTTTCAAGTACCTATATGGGTAACATTTTTTAGTCATCTTTACACTCTTTAAGAATTAATTCCCTCGTCGCCATCACAAAATAAATTGACGTGTTCACAGCTCGACTTTCGCTCTCCGATTGCCAGCGAGTCCGAAATTTCGTCGCACATATAGTTGAAAATTATTTGCCGTTTCACTGAAGTATGTTCTTAAGAGATGCGAGTGAAACGTGAAACTGCGTAAAGTATTTAATAGAGAATGGAAGGTCACTTTTGTAGATATCTACTATGTAGGCGCCTAAATGCGTGCCATGGTATTTTATTGATAATAATTGAACAAATGACGTAGTTGTTGACCCACTGAATTTGAGTGCCATTGATTTGGTTCAACAAAGCAATCGACTTTTGTCTTCAATACATACATCTATAAACCTATTTTAATTGTCGTAGATTGCATACAATGGTCAGACAATATGGCGGCTCTCGTGGTGCAGTGCGTAAGGCGCTGGCCTTCCACCTGAGAGTTCTGGGTTCGATGCCCCGTGAAGACACAACAATTATCTGATTTTCTCAAAGCATGGGTGTTTGTGATTGTTTAAAATTACTAAAAACCACCCTGTACAACAAAACAAGTACATGGATTATTAAAAATAAAAAAATGGTCTGACATTCATTTAGATGTTGTGAGTTTTACTCCATTTTTTAAGATATTTTTGACTAAATGAGTTCTGTATTCCCTGGCAGTGTCGTCCCGTGGTAATAGAAACGTCATGCGTTGCTTAGGGGTTGCCCTCAATAAAAGGCGGCAACAGAAGAAAACTAATACAAATTATATCATTACTTAGCAGTGACGGTTTTCCACACCTGTTGTTGACGGTTCGTCGCTATAGGATTTGTTTCCCGAATAGACCAAATGTCAATTTTACAGGAGACGAAAAACCAATTTCATTGTCGTATATTTAAATATCAGTAGATGTATCGATCATTCTTTCTACACTGTATGATTGCAACATTATCTAAGAATAGAATCCAAGAATAATATACTGGTATAAATCATTAAATGCACAGAAAATGCATTTTATTTACAAGTACTCACTGTGGATATTCGGGAAATTTTTAGCGCTCTCTCAGAATAATGGATATTCGGGACAAAGACGGGATTTAAGACCAGAGCGTATTGCTGCACGGCTCACGGATTACTGAGTGGTCAAAAAGTACGCGCCTCAAATGTTATATTTATTAACACGATAATTGTCAATAATTACTTTTACTATTTAAATACTTAATGATCGTAATTACACAAGTTTGTATGTAATAATTACATGCGGCAATCGATTTTTTGGTTTTTTTCGGATTAAGTAATAAAATAGTTTTTACGTAATTAACTATTTTTTTATTGGACGAATAATTCACAAGATTTAAGAATGTACCATTCTAATAATCGAACATACATAATTTTTAAAATCACTTCTGAGAAAATATATTATAACCAATAGAAAAAATCTTTTTGAAAAAAGTAAGACACCCGGCAGGAATCGATCCTGCATCTCCTGGGTTTACGCCCCAGTCCACGAATTATCCACTATGCTACGAGGTGACATACTTATGACGACAAACTTTAACTATTGGCGTTTTAATACCTGCTCATCAGCATTCTTCAAAATCAAGCGACTATCGGCGATCGGTTTTTGTTTATTAAATAAAAGTAAGTATTTACTACTTCAATTACTAACTGACGTCACGGATTTCTCCAATATTTTATGATGGTACTTATTCGTACTTGCTAACAATTTTATATTAATACTTTTTCCAAAAAATATTTTTTATTATATCTATATATTTCTATAATTAACAATTAAACTTATTACAAACCACCAAATAAATATTATATATTTACTATTGTAAGGAATAACAACACAAAATAATAGCATGTATAAATTAATAAATTACCATTGGCTGCTAATATTAGGTAGGTACCAATATCCTAAGTATATAATATTCATCAAATAAATAGTTACTAACATACATATTACATTAAATTAACTATCAGCGCATTCAAAAATAAATAATAGCGTCGCCTTTATTTTAATAGAAGACCTAGATTAAAAGTGAAATAAAGACAAACAATGTTTGATTAATAATAATTTGAAATAATAATTGTACGTCATAGTAGTTGCCGGGTCATACTGTAGAATTCATATAACCGTTGGGATTTTGTGTCATTTATCAAAACAAAATGCAGTTATTTAGGTTAAAATACTCACTTCCACAACTCTACTGTAAGTTCAGGGAGAACTGGAGATGTATCAGCTATGAATGATCTCTTCAAATTTGATGAATTCACTATTAAAACAATAGTAACGTTAAAAACAATATCAATAAGACAAAATTTGAAAGAAGTCTCCGGACGGCCGAAAATATGAAAGTGGGCGTAATTGTTTTAGAGCTAGACAGCGTGAATGTGGGAGCGAGATGCACGGCGTAAGCGCGGTTTGATTAGCTAAAGTCATATTCGGGAAATAAACACTCAGCCAGAGATATATTTCGACCGAAATTAACTTAGATATTCAGGTACGAATAGTTGGACATTCGGGAGAACACCACGGAGTAATTGTAACTTAACATGGCGTATTCGGGTTTTAAAAATATCTCTGTTCTAGATAAAATATATTGTTTTATAAATGATTTCGGTAGAATTCGAATTAGACTGCATTAAAGAATTTCGATTTCGACAAAAATGGATATTCGGGAAACAAATCCTATAGCGACAGGTTGTTAAGCCACACGATTCGGTCGCTCCGTTAAAAATACCGATATTTTAATCATAATACTCTCTTGCAGTATATCATACTGGCAACATTTTTACAAGGGGCCGCCTCTGCCTCAGACCTCTATGTACTTATAACAATCGTCAGTTGATATGTTATGATAATATTGTGTATGTCAGTTTTTCAAGATTTTATTGCATTTGTCTGCTTAAGATACTTAATAGAAAATAAGTAATAAAATAGGTAGATAAGTATAGTATTCTCTAGTAACTTTGAAATTGTATACAGTGACAAGATTTGTGTGTAATACGCACTGCGTATTAGTGTATTCGTAAATGCCAGGCGGCTGATTTCATCAAATAATTCAAAAAAATCTATTCCAAATTGCAAGGTTGCGTGGAGAGTGGTCTATCTATCGAATTTGAGACTAAAAATGAAATCTGATGGCGCTTTACATCTAGTTTTGGTTGGCATTTTACATAGGAATCGAACGGTTCTCTTGTTTAGTACTAAACGTCTTAAAATATCATTAATACGATTAAAAGTATAGTTAAATATCTACCTAATATAATCTATTGTTTTTTTTCAGAATCCTGAAACTAACCCGGCCACTATAAACAGCCAACGAGTTGACTTCAAGGATAAGTCTGCTGAAGACGGCCAAACCAACAATGGAAAATCACAACCTGGGTGTTCTTTTTCGGAATACAGGGCAAGAAATCAGGTACCTGCATCAATATCAGTAGCGAAGGGCGGAGGTAGGCTGTTAAGATCCGCTATAAATAGTGCACATCAAACTTTGTAAGTCGTACGCACATATTTGTTTTTATTGAACCAAGTCTACAATTTACAGATGGTGTTGGCTTGTTTTTAAAAATCAATTAAACCCTGCCAACCAAACCATAATAGTTTTTGTATACTTCAGGCGATACGACAAAATTGTGCACACTTTTTCATACATATATACTTATTTGTTTTCGTTGGATTAAGAATACATATTACACTTGGTTCATTTTTTTTAAGTTTATTAAGCTTTGCCTAAATCAAACTATTGCAGAAAAAAAATAATATTTTATCTATAAATATCAAAAGTTATGTATGATTTAATTTCATTATTTAGTTTTATCGAGAGACAAGTATTTTTTGACTATTTATTAAGGCTTGGCGTTCGCAGGGTTTAATTGAGTTTGAAAAACTAACTAACTTCATCTGTAGATTGAAGTCCTATTTCAATGAAAACAAATACATATGACAGATTAATGAGCACTTCCTACACCTCCATCCTTCGCAACTGATATAATATTTATACATATGTTAAATTTGACTGCGGACAGAAAATATTATATTATAAAAATGCATTGACAGACAACGTGTGAATATCTTTACTTTTTTTTTAGAAGAAACAAAACGTGGCATTGTGGTATTAAAAGTGCTAATTATTACGATGTTCAAACATCAATAATATGATAGGACCTAATGATTCCACGCGTTGATTTTCAAACAATTGGTTCTGCGCCTTCATTTATACGGTTCAAACATTGTACAATTATATTGCGGAAGGGTATAATCAATAATGTCAGAGCCTAATGCGGAAACATCGTCCTTAGCTAAGATCATGCTGTCTATGGTTCACCTCGTCTTAAAACTTCGTTCGTTTTTTCTGTTGAAAAAAATACCATATTTAAAAATTCTCTTTCCTATAGTTTAGGTAAATTATTTTATAATTGTTAAACGATGTCAAAAATATGACAACTGCACTTTATAAATGCAATAACTATAAATACTATCATGGAATGATTTAAGTGTAGGATAGTGACGTTACCCCAGTCCCGGAATAATCCCAAAGGCACTTTATCTTCAACCGGTCCTGCCCTTAGACCGATTGAGAACCTTTGCTTAGCCTTTGCTAGTAATAAGCTGACGTATAGATCGTTAATTATTTAATTAACCCTCAATTTGAATTTACTTTTGTAAATATATACGCAATCTTTAATGACAGCTGACCTCCTGTCACTTTTCTTTAGATCAGATGTTTATCGGAGAAAACATCGTAGGTTATTTTCAAAAAATAAAAACTTCTTTCAGTAATACCTACTGTTTTAATTATTTATTAAATTAATCTCAATAAATGAATTTATTATATTTAATTGTTTATCAAATATCTTAGCACTATAATTTATTTACTAAAAAATTAACAATAATTATTTATATAAACTTATTTTTTTATTTACTTAATTTTATTATATAAAACTATCTATAGTTATTTTTACATTTAACTTAATTTATAGGTATGGCTGCGCGCTTATTATATTATTAAGGCACCGACTATTAAGATTGAAAACCGGTTGTCATGCGCGGCTGATGATGAGTGATGTAATCGTAAGATGATGCAATTGTTTACATCGAACGCGGGATAATCGTCACAATTACGATATATTTACTTTAAATGCCTTTCGAACTCTAATCGTGGCAAGGGCTTTCTCACAGAAAACAAATAAATGCATCGATGCACATTCGATTACGCGATTAAATCTCGACTTTTCTTCCCGAGTGAATATTTTCAACTTTTCCCCCGCAGAGGAACGGCACGTCATTCCCCTGCGGCTTATACTTTCCCACTCTCCAAATTAAAAATTTTAAATCAAGATCCTGGACGCCATCGGAAAAATGACAACATTTCTGGCGAATCATAGTCCAGTTAAATGATGACATTCTTGTTTAATTTTATACTGATGCCCATTGGTCAAAAGTGTCTTCGTATTCGACCAATTGAATGCTATAAAAATGTCATCATTCCACTGAAGATTTTACATTGCCCAAAATAGATCAATTACGTTATTGATTATTTTTATCCTCTCTCGCGCGGATTCAAAATATTACGTTATATACGCAAAATGATTTTATATAATGCAAAGAAGATTATAGTTATAAATTAGCTTTAGTTTACAGCATTTAGATATTGATATCGCATAAGTTATTCACATGAAATGGTTTATGTTTAACCTTAAACTCTAGACTTCTTAATTACTTACATTTTACTTACAAGACCGTTTGGTCTATCTGAAAGAAATTATCCATAGTTCACTCTGAGTGGCTGTGAGCTGCTCAGACTGTACTATGGGACTCATTACATAATTGTTATAGCTTTGTTTAGAGGTAGGCCACGTATTTTCAAACAAAAATCGACATTTAAGGTCGGACTGAAAAGTTGTGACGCCACAAATTTTTCGAAAAGAATGTCAGCTGAAGGCGTACATTTTTATGGCCGTCTCAATAAGTAGGGTGGGAATTGTGGATAGGATTGTATGGATAGGAAGGGAATTGGAGTGGATTGGATTTGGACGGGATAGCATGAGACTAGGGACCACGTTGGGCGCCACTGTCATATAATTGGATTTAAGTAGGTATAAGGAAGGTATGGGAGGTGGGTAGGAATGTATGGATAGGAAGGGAATTGGAGGAAGGATAGGATAGGGAATGGGATAGGATAATAGAGCATGAGACTAGGGGAAAAGATGCAGGGTCGTAGGTAGATTGACATTACCTCTAAGACCTCAGTTACCTGTTTGGTTACTCTACTCATTCGGGTGTTCCTATAATAATTAAATACATATAAATTCATTGAAGATAAATCTCCGGTTTGTGCGCGACTCTATGAAAAGCATAGAGACAATAGTGATAAGGATAATTAAATAAAAAGCGTGTAAAGAAATTTCAACAGATGTATAATTAATGTATAAGATTAACTTGCGGGCGACAGTGTATAAAGTTGTATAATTAATCAAATGAATTACGAGCGCCTAACGCAATATAATATACAGACAAATTCAGAATAAAAATCAAATACTAGTTCGGTGGACCGTAACGTGAAGAAAACAACAATAAATACCAAATACACAAATGCTCTTCAGTCTTCTTCGCCGTCCTCGAATGCGTCAGGTCCATGGGGCTTCCTTCAATCTCCTGGCATGATGGGGACGTCCTTCAGTGGGCCATCATCAACGTCTCCAAAACGTCAGGAAATCAAGGCCATGTGCCCCGGTTCCCTTGGCTCGGAACTTTCAGAGAGACGTCTGCTTCGGTCGAAAGCTAAAAACTGAGAGACTCCTTCCCGCTCGCCGTCATCTTCTCAAGCCCTTTTTTTGTTTAGCGCCGGAAATAGTTTGACGAACTGCGTACAAATTGTCCGGCGTGCGCAGCTCGTACTCCTGTCGATGTTTTGCGTAGTTGCCATCATAAAAAATAGTGTGTCATGAAAATAACATGACAATACATATTAATATTTAATTATAACACTCATATACCTATAATAATTTTATAAAAATTGGATTTCTCTGTTGCGTAATGCTTATAATGTATATTATGGCAATACTATCATCACCTTTTGTTTATGGTTAAGCGCGTCTATAAAGTGTCCCATTGTCAGAACTGTCAAAAGTATATCATCTGACACCTGCACGGTTTTGATCTGCTACGATAATCCAACGTAGGTAGGCTTTCGATTCGAAAGATGGGCGTGAAATGCGAGCCGGATGATTTCGAATTTGATGCAGAATGGCAGGTTCCCTTAAACCATCAAATTAACCCTGTGACCAATAATTATATAAAGCAAGAGATTGCCGACGGTTCCAGCATTGCTTTTGAGGTTAGTTTTATAAAGCTTATATATCTCCAATCTCATTCTTCAAGAGTAAGCAAGACGCTATGTTGTCATTTTATGGTACTGTTTGACAGTCGTAAAAATAGATTGTCCTTAAAATGAATCGCTGCGCAGCGTAGTTCGTTTTTTTGTCGGCAGGTTCGCAACTATTGTTCTACTGCGCAGACGCATAGATCGAACAAATCCAACTGTCGCGTGAAAATACAGAAGCTTTCGTACTTTTTTGATTCATGCATGCAATCTTGCAACTGCAGGATAGTACAACATGTTTACAAGTATATTAATTTAACCCCACGATGTTCGCGCGGCTTAAGGCCATACCTCAGTTGAGACACGGTTTAAAAAAATCGTCGCTAGGCGATGCGCGGATTGCGGGTCGCGGGTGGAAATGAGGCATGTCAAACCAAATATAATTTGTCTTATAAATCCAACATGTGTCCATTTAATGTTCTGTTTATTGTTTTATCAGTAACAATAATAATATATTCATTGACATGTTTTCTTTTTAAAGTAAATTTAAGAATTATTACGGCCGCCGCCATCACGAAGCAAAATGCCGTGTTTCCAGCTCTACATTCTCTCTCAGAATGGGAGCGAGTGACAAATTTCGTCGCGCCTATGGTTGAAAATTATTTGCCGTTTCACTGATGAATCACATTAAGCGTCGGCCGATAGCTTCGTGGGTCCCAAGTTCGAATCTTGGGTCTGACAATTTGTGTATGAGTCAGAGTATGGACCTAATAGGTTGAGATCCAAATCCTTAAATAAATCCACTATGTACCTCATGGAATTACACATTATTGGCTTGTGAATTATTTTTGTTACCTACAAGTCTTTTTACGGGAAGCCTGGCGGGAACCGCGTTAATTTTCACTGTTGATTTTGGCAAAATTTATGAATTAAAGAATGAAAACCTAACCTAACAAATGATATAAGTAGTATATCGGCAATTTTTAAAAATTGTTTGCCGCTGGCTTCCCGTAATCGGACAAGAACCTTAGGTCAACAATTAAATTGACACTATTTTGACAATATTTTAATTAGGTAATTGTTTTGCAAATTTTTGAGTTATTGTCTGTTTATTGGAAGCCATCGGCAAATTCATTTTGATAATAGCCGATATACTAGATTATTTAAGTTAGGTTAGGTATATGTAAATGATAATATGCATATGACGTATCTATCCGTTGCGCGAAGACAGACATACTGCACTGATCGGATTTATTTGACTGCAGTCGACGCCGAACCGATATTATTTGACATTTTCCAAACACTTCATCAAGGTTGCTCTCGTGGTGCAATGTGTAAGACACTGGTCTTCTATCCCGGAGCTCTGGGTTCGATACCTACCCGGTGAGGACACAATATATTTATGTGGTTTTCTCAAAGCCTAAATGTTGTGATTGTTCAAAATCACTAGCAACTACCTTTTACGAAAAAGCAAGAACATGTTTATTAATAATTACAAAAAAAAAAACATTTGGTCAGCATTATTCGGATTTTAAGATCTCAGGATCCTATCTATAATAACAATAAAAGTTTTGAGATAAACTCAAATAAAAACTTTGCTACCATATATAATTCATTAAATAAAGCTCAGTTTTTTCAACTAAGTATATCTTGTAAACGGATATAATATATATGTACAGCAACGAGTATTGCTTATAATTACGGCATGCATTTTTGTAGTTAGGTTTCTGTGATCCTAAGAAATCGTATTGCAATGGAAAATAATGCTTTCGCGATGAATATACCAATTATTATTATAAATCATATAAAAGTGAGTGATATTCCATAAAATAAGCTTGATTTAATGAAATAATAATAAGTACTAGCTGAGCCAGCTGGCTCTCGCCAGTCTGTCTCGCTAGGTCTTGCAGACAGCTTTTCGTCATAATTACATGGTGTTGGATTTTCACTTCAGGATGGATTTTCATTTACGTCAGACAGTTTGACATTTCGCTGATATGTCAGTTTTACGATTTTCATTTCGTCACTGCCAATACAAATTTGGAGTCATATGCATAGTCTATTCTGGAGTCTGGCCTTCACAATATCGTCTGACACCATTTCAGGCTGTTATCCCTAGCAGAACAGCTGGCAATCGCCAATTGCTACCACTGACATTTTAATTTAAATACAATATATGTGTAGGTATGTGCAATTTAAATTTGTGGAAGCACCTTAAAGAGGCCTTCATCCAGCAGTGGATTGATACAGGTTGATGACGATAATGACGATATAAATGGGTAGGTATTAATACCGGGAAGAATGGATTGGGGAACTCACATGTATGCTGGCAGCATTCTTCACGAGTATCACCTTGATTGAGGGTTGTGTGGACATCAGGACATATAATTCAAGATAAAACACGTCTTTGATTTGACAATTTCCCTGCGCAGGGACGTTTAATTACATTAACTTTTCAGACATTGGTTGGAATACATCATTAATTACACTTGCACAGGAGTCTTAGATTTAGCTATCGCACAGTCATTATATGGAAACACGTGTTTAAGCACATTAGCCGTATCGGCGCGAAAGTGTTTTATCGAGGACGCGACACATGGTTTTTAGGTGGTTATAGGGATTACTATCGGGCCGCTTACACAAAAGGAATTCACTGATTTATAATAATGAAACGAGCGCGACTTTACAGTTTACATCGTAAAGACCCCGGGCCGCACCGAAGGTGCAACCCCGGATGTCCGCTTCCACTTTGGCGGGAGAATGAATACTGTCCGCCCTTATCTGCAACGACCCTATCGGTGGTGAGACAGCGGGGAGAGGTACGAAGGGAATCTTTCGGTCAAGTCAAAACCTAACGGTGATCTTTTCTGTCGGCAGGTACAATTTTTTTCGCCCATTGAGGGTGCTATTGTTTACTTAGCTTTGTCAGAGATTCTAAACATTCGTCAGGGGCAATGGTGTTTTTGATTAAATCGCTGATCTAGAATTTGAAACTGTCGCGCCGGGGCCTCCTCTTTTTTTGTCTGGTAACAGTATATAGAATCACAAATTTAAAAAAAATATAGCAGTTTACATGACCAAGAAGAGTAGAATTATGTTTGTATAACCTTCATCCAGTAGTGGATTGATCTTGGTTGATGATGATAATGACGATATTTTGAATGGGTAAATATAATATCAGCAATTTTGATAAATATAGCAATTCATCTAACCGACAGAAATGCAAACATTTTAAAGAGGCCTTCATCCACCAGTGGATTGATTCAAGCTCATAGGCAATATAAATAGATATAATTTAATATCACCGATTTTGATAAATACAGCAATTCAAATGACAGAAAGGAGTAGAATCAGGCTAGGAAGGCCTTTATCTAGCAGTGGATGGGTTCAGGTTGATGATGATAAGGACAACAGAAATTGGTATAATATCACAAATTCGTTAAACCGATAGTAGTATAATCAGGTTGCGGAACCCTTCATCCAGCAGTTGATTGGTCCTGGTTGATGATGATGATGATATGAATATTTAAATAAATATAATATCACCGATTTTGATAAATACAGCAATTCAAATGACAGAAAGGAGTAGAATCAGGCTAGGGAGGCTTTTATCCAGCAGTGGATTGGCTCAGGTCGATGATGATAAGGATTATAGAAATAGGTATAATATCACGAATTCGTTCAACCGATAGTAGTAGAATGACGTTACGGAACCCTTCATCCAGCAGTGGATTGATAATGGTGACGACGATTTATGAATATGTCGATAAATAACGTTAGCATTTTTAATAAATATAGAAATTGAAGACTGTCAAGAATACAATCAACGTGGAGAGGCCTTCATCCAGCAGTGGATAGGTCCAGATTGATGATGATAAGGACGATAAAAATAGGTAGATATTATACTATATCACAAATTTTGATTACTATAACAATTCGTATTAATTTCTTTCATTGTTTGCAATGGCAACAATGGCAGTTTAATATGACTATATTAATCTATGGAAATTAGTAGCCTAAGTCATTAATTACTCAATAAAAAAAAGAGTGCGTGAACAACCACAAAGAAGTATTTAAAAAAAATCAAATTTGGAATTCAATTATGTTATCTATGTAATAATTCCACATGTTGTTGGTTAGTTTTTTTTATAATTTATTAAACCCTGCCTCAACCAAACGATAGTAGTTAAAAATATTATTCTATCTATTAAAATCCTTACAGCACATCTGTTCTGTCCGCATTAGATATAATTAATATGTTATTTAATTGTGGTAATTAAATATTAATTAAATACTCCGCGGCGAATGAGATATTAAATATCCAAAATTATATTTGATTTAATGGCATAATTTTAAATATTTCATAGACAGATGCGTATTATGGCTTGTTTTTCCCAGGGTATAATTGAATTTTAAAAACTAACCAGTACCATCTGTAAATTATAGTCTTATTTAAATGTAAACAAATACGTATAACTGACAAAGTTTAGTCTGCAGTATCTATGGTGAATCCACCCTACCTCCACCCATCGCCACAGCAGGATAGTCTAATTTTTATACATTTAGATTATTGCGTTGTTACAATACGTTTTATTTATTGAATGGGGGAAGATCCCATTAAATTGAAAAAATGTAAAAACTATGTCTCGTACTAAGTCTTTTAAGATACTCATAATTGCCACTCTGAAGGGGTGTGTCCATATGCTTTGCTTAGGAGCAAAAATACTATTTTATTTTAAAATTAGTAGGTTTTTAATAATACTACTGAATAAATCCCAACATGCTTAATTTATTATTTAACAAATTATCTGGGCGAGGAAATAAAAATGATATTATTTTTTTCACGTACAAAAATGGAAAAGTAGTAGCTACTTACTTATATTACCTACCTAATTATGGTGTAAAATAGTAATAATTGACTACTATTAGAATATTATTTGCCAATAACCGATAAGATATAAGCGATGTTACGGGTAATAAAGAATAAATGATACGTAATGTCATTTTTACAATAATAATAAAAAGAAACATTATTGCATTTTAATAATTATTAATAAAATCGCGAATTAAATATTATTTGTAATAAACGTGACATGAATTTCATTTACCTACCTACCTAAATGTAAAAAGAATACTATTACATAATATATCAGGATAATCAAGGTGTCTGAAATTATTATTCATTGATAGTAGTATTAAAATTCTCCATTATTACTATTGGCAATGAATACACATATAATATTGCAATAAATGTCTATGCTATTTGAAATGTCACATTACTGTTCGATGTTTTCTAGGATTTTCACAAATTCTAAATTTGAAAATATTCTGACACGTCAACTAAATAAGCGAAAGAAAACAAATGACAATCATTACTCTATTAGTTTGATAGATAAAAAGCAGTGACATGGTTTTAGATTATATTTTAGAAGTAATTAGTGAGGAAATATGCATTTAAAACCCATAGTACGCCTATGTGCTGCTTACAGATTTGAATAATTTTGTGGAATATTAATTGCGATTTGTGAAATATCGATTATACAGACAGTATTAAGCGACATTATAAATAATTTGCGGTAGATAGACAGTAAAGTAGCGAAAATGTATGGTGACGGATATAAAACGCGATTAAAATGATATTTACTGTGATTGTGTCGAGTTTTATCAGATTGTGCCGGATTCAAATGGAAGTAGATTCGGGACTCCAAAAATTGAACTGAATTCCTTTAATAATCAACAAAATGGTATTTAAAAAAAAAAGTTAACGTATTTTCCAAAATCTTTTAGGATAATAATATATAGGAGATATATTGTGTTTTTCAGAACCTTCAAACAAGAGACATGGTAAATATAAAATCGGAACCCGAATTTCAGCGAGTGGACATCAAGAAAGAGTTTATTGAAGATACAATTAATTCGTATCTAGTCTATAAAAATGATGATGACAATAAAACAAACAAATAGTGGATGATATTATCTAGTGACATAATGTGACATGATAATATTATGCATGCGGGTGCAGCTCTACCTTAGGGGTTCATAGGGGCCATCCCCACATCGTTATCATGTGGTGATTGCGTAAAAAACTTCCGATATTTTTATCATTGTCATAATATACCTATTTAAATAAATGATTAAATAAATTGGTAAAATTATTTCATCTATCTTAACCCGTCGCAATTTTAGAGAGATATTTATTATTGATATGATTACGCGGTATTAAAATATGCATGTTGGATGAATACATAGATACAAGTTTAGGTACCTACCTACTTAACTGTTCCTATTCATCGTAGTGCAGTCGAGGTAAACCTATATTATTTGACAGTTTCAAACCATTTTGTCAGTAATTGCAGCTGGGAAGGAATGCTTCCGCGGTGAAAAGTATATTTGTGGCAATCAATTACCCATGTGCCCATAATATGAGGCACCAAGGGCAAATGGCATTTTATTGACGCCTTCTGTAGTATTCGCGTGTATATACCTATTAAAGAAGAGCTTGTAGACTTAAGTCAAGGTTCTGAGAGAAGAAAGAAAGAAAAATAACTGAAAACTTGGGGTTATACAGTGATTTCTCCTACGAGATGAAGGAATCAGCACCACAACATATTTTATTATTTATATCTATGCAGACGGAAAGATAACTAAATGGAATATCTTTCATCTCTTACTCATTATTTTTGTTAAGTCACCGTACTCCTCTCTTCCATGAGCACATAGTGGTGACCTCAGTTTTAGGTATCGGATCCTCAGACATTCCCAGACTTAAAAAATACCGATGCTTCAAATCCAGATGTAGAGCCCCTTGATACGCTCGATTATGACTGTGTGTGGTGCGGGGCGCGTTAGTTTCGAAGTGTCTATGTTTGTTATGCTGATGAAATAATTTGACTTTATTTTGTTTATAAGTCCGCTGTTGGCGTTCCATTTAGTAGTCTGCAAAGTTGTTGGCAGTGTGGTGTTATCAACTATAGTGAGTTGTGTATGCTGTGACTTAGTGGAGAAATTCAATGCTTTGGGCAGGGGTAGCTCTGAGTTTCTCAATGAGTGCCTCGCTGGGTAAAAACTTTGGGAGAAATTGGGAGAGGTTGCCTTATACCTAAAGTGAATTGGCGGATTGGGTAAATATGCACATGGAACGAGCCGCTGCATTAGCGGTGTGCGATAAGTGGTTACCTGTCTATTCCAAGATGTTGGCCATGACTCATTATAAAGGTTTCTAGCAGGGTGAGGCGTTTTCAGACAACCTATATAATTCGCAGGATGTGAACCCTCACAGTTAGTACAACGGCTGGTCCCATATCTGGAAACTTTTTGCAAACTAAGGTAATTAGGAATGTTTCTAAGTACATATAAAAAAATTCGCTCGTCACACGCATTTTCTAAAAATTACCAAGCGCTTCGGTTCATTTACTTTTCTATACCGACCACTGCCTCCGTGACCTCCGTTTTACCCGGAAATTCGTCAAAATGAATATATTTATTTTTCTGTCATTAATACGATCTGTCTTCTATTTGTTTTCTTTAGGTTAACACCACTAGCACTGTTATAGCTAAATCGAACTTGTGTATGACAGAAGCAGATAAAATTTACTCCGACATACACATTGATGAACATGCGATTAAGAAGGAATTCGAAGAATACAACGTAAGGTTTACAAATAAATACTTTTATTACAAGATTTTAGTATTGTAAGTGCTGATATGATAATACTAGCAGTATCGCCCCACTAACCCCCTTTTGATGCCGCTACATACAATTGTCCGTAAGTGAAGCATTCCGATCTAATATGGCAGCTCGGTTGGCTCCTTGCCGATTAGCGATTCTCATAACAATTATGTGTATCTAACGTTGCCATTTGACCTCTGATCGAGCTGAAATAAACGCCAATATTTTTTTAAATGTACACATTCTAGCAACATTTTCAATAAAAAATAACGGTCGCAACCATCGACTATAGATATATCTAGACGCCACCCGTTGCATCGCTAAATGAAGCGCGTGCCGTGCGTTTGGTTTGAGGCGAGTGAACGCATTCGTCTACAAATGTTTGAGACCATTGACCATTTCGCTAGTGCTCGCCCAAATTGCTCGCACTAGACGCTCAGAATTAAAATATAATTTTCTATTTTTTTACGTTATATAGTATTTTTAAGCGGTCAAAATGCAACCATTAGGTAAAGATAACCATATTTAAAGTTATTTTAAAGAAACACTAAGTCACCGATATTAAAATATATAATAATATACAAATACATTATCACGAATATGTATCAACTTACCCATGAAAAATAATACCATCTTCTTGCTTATCAGTACGGCTACCATATTTTAATTCAACACACAACTGTTACTTAATTAACTAAAAATATTTACCACCGACTTTATGTTTAACACAAAAAATAGCAATTTTAACAACACGAGCTCGCAGGTTTTCGACGCTACGTGAAGCGATTCACCACGATTTTCCGGCGATACTTTTGAAAACTAACTCACACATATGTAGACCTTTTTATCTTACTCTAGCGCGTGCCGCAGAGATTATAAGGGTGCCGAATACTTTCTCACTCGCACTCATGCATCGTTTTTGTTCAGGCCTTGGTTGCAACATTTACTTCCGTGTTGCAAGGCCCTTTTCCGCAAAATCCGTAAAACTGTCCCCGGGGTGCAACGGGCTAAATTTAAAATTCGAGCACCACGCACTCCGGCTCGTCTGCCTCCATCTACCCTTCAATTTTTGTCGAATTCCGACTGCGCGTGTGGATTTGTATAAAGAAAAACCGACACGACGGTACAAACAAATATATTTCCGAAGTTATAGTATAGCATATACATCATCCTATAATCTATAGCAGCAAGGGCAACCCTTTTTATGCTTACGTGCAAAGTATTTATAATAATGAGTGGGGTAAGTACATATATTTTTTTATTGATTTAGGTTAACCAGAAAAATCAATCACAGAGAATAAGTAGAAAAAATATAATTTATTATAAAATAATATATGATGGTCCCAATAACAGCGCGGTCACAAGTAGTGTAACTAATGAAATTAAATTAAATCAAATATTAGGTACAGTTGCGATGAATATAATCGGATATCGTTAAAAAAGATAAAAACATTCGTAATAACATAAAGTTGGAAAATGGATAATTTAGAAGAGGTTATTATTCAAACTACTCTACTATACCAGAGCTGGTTGAATACATACACATGCAGATGCATATTAGATTTGAATCAAGTTATCAACTGTCAAATTTGTCTTTCGGTTGATTAAGTGAAATTGTTTCGTTCACTACGTCCATCTTTAAACGCGCGATAAAAATTAAAATGGAAAATAGCCATACACATGACGTAATCATAAACAGTACCGATGGGTCATATAATTCAATAGAAGGAGCATGCCGCAAGCAAATGTACCTACTATCCCATTGTGAAATCTTCATCTACTGTTCCAATACGTAGTACCTTCTTTTACTCTTCTCGCTTTAGAGATACGACAATGGTTGAGTTAAAACAATAGTTAATTCACCTAAAGTACACTACAGCCAACTCAAATTGATATTCTGAAGGATGCCAAACACACTTGCAGGGTGAAACAAAAGGCTACTTCACTTTGATCATCCGGATCAGAATCTATTTTGTAAAATGAAATGTGAACCATACGTAAATTGTCAGGGCCGATCGAGGTCAAATTGAAACCTGGATTAGAACGAAAAACTAACAGGATGATTATACCCACTTCTCTGTTATGAAAACGACATGTACCTTAAAACAAAGTTTTTCATATTATTTTTGCATCGTTCAGCTTAACTAGTAAACCTGTGTAACTTCAGTAGATAGTCAACAGCATACATGTAATGCGGATGAAAGTTTAAAAAATGGTTACGCTGTCTACATCGTGCTGTGCTAATAATTATATTATAAATCCTTTTTTAGGATAACGCAGCAAATCTCAAATCGTCGGAAGAAGAGAAAATTGATCCCATCATACAAATCGACGAACAAGATGTTAAAAAAGAACTCGAGGATTACAACAAAAGGTTTAAAAAAACACGTGGCACTATGAAACGAAATGTCTCTAAATCATTCCCCGAATTAGTGGCTGTTATAGAGTTGGAAAAAAAATATTTTCATCTTAATAATTTTGTGTGCGGTATATGCTATAATTTTTTTGCATCGTTAGACTTGCTCGAGCTTCACAAAGTGTTGCATAGAAATATAATCCATAAAATCACTAATAAGGATGTTAAACAATGTAAACTTAGTAAATGTAAAGTCTCTTGTCACACTCCATTTAAAAGCGATGAATCTAATTATTCTAGTGACACGAATAAACTTAAATTGACACATACCGGAGAAAAGCTATTTAAATGTTACCAATGTGATTATTCTTGTAATAGATTTCGTCTACTGAAATTACATATAATGACACATACTGGAGAAAAGCCATTTCAATGTGATCAATGTGATTACTCGTGTATAACATCAACTCAGATGAAACGACACAAAATGAGACATTCTGGTATAAAGCCATTTAAATGTAATGAATGTGATTACTCTTGTAGAACATCCGGTAACATGAAATCACACAAAATGAAACATTCTGTTATAAAGCCATTTAAATGTGATCAATGTGATTACTCATGTGTAACATCTGGTCAAATGAAATTACATTTAATGTCACATACTGGTATGCTATTTAAATGTGACAAATGTGATTATTCTTGTAAAACATCTTCCCATATGAAATCACACAAGATGACTCATTCTAGTATAAAACCATTTAACTGTAATCAGTGTAATTACTCTTGTAAAACATCTGGTAGCATGAAACAGCACAAACTTACACATTCTGGTATAAAGCGATTTAAATGTGATCAATGTGATTACTCGTGTATAACATCAACTCAGATGAAACGACACAAAATGACACATTCTGGTATAAAGCCATTTAAATGTGCCCATTGTGATTATTCTTGTAAAACATCTAATAGCATGAAACGACACAAAATGACACATACTGGCACAAAGCTATTAAAATGTGATCAATGTGATTACTCATGTATAACATTTAGTCAAATGAAATTACATATAATGTCACATACTGGTATAATTCCATTTAAATGTGACAAATGTGATTATTTTTGTAAAACATCAAATGTCATGAAACGACACAAACTGACACATTCTGGTGTAAAGCCATTTAAATGTGTCCATTGTGATTATTCTTGTATATCGTCGTCCCACATGAAATCACATTTGATGACTCATTCTAGTATAAAACCATTTAACTGTGATCAGTGTAATTACTCTTGTAAAACATCTGGTAACATGAAACAGCACAAAATTACACATTCTGGTATAAAGCGATTTAAATGTGATCAATGTGATTACTCTTGTATAACATTCCGTGATCTGAAAGTACACAAAACGACACATTCTGGTGAAAAGCCATTCAAATGTGATCAATGTGATTTCTCATGTATAACATCTCTACAGCTGAAAACACATTCAATGATACATACCGGTATAAAGCCATTTCAATGTGATCTATGTGATTACGCATGTATAACATCTGCTAACATGAAAATACACAAAATTATTCATTCTCCAGATAAGCCGTTTAAATGTGAGCAATGTGATTATAATTGTAAAAGATCTAGTCAGATGAAAATACACAATATGACGCATACTGGTATAAAGCCATTCAAATGTCTTCAGTGTGATCACTCTTGTACATCTTCCCGTAATCTGAAAGTACACAAAATGACACATTCTGGCGAAAAGTAATTAATATGTGAGCAATATGATTACTCATGTGTAAGATCTCCTCGGATGAAATTACATTTAATGATACATACCGGTATAAAGCTTTTCGAATGTCATTAATTTGTGACGACATGTATAACATCTGTTTATATGAAATAAAACAAAATGACGCATTTTGATGAAAATCCATTTAAATGTGTTATTTTTGTGCTTATTCTTGTAGAAAATCTTTTAATATGAAATCACACAAAATGACTCATTCTAATGAAAAAAAATTAAATGTGATCAATGTAATTATTCATGTATAACATCCTGTCATTAAATTTACCGAAAATTAAACTTGAAAATGAATTTTTTCATTTAAATGACATCAAACTAAATGATTTATTCTTGTTGTTCTATTGTTTAACTATTATTTATTCAACGAATAAGACAATAATATATGAGAATGTCACATTCTATAAACTAAATATAGATAATTTGAAAACGTCTCATGCATACACACTTACTTACTAGAAAAAAATATTTTGTTCTAAAACCGATAGCCAACATAATTCAATTGGATAATCATTTGATGACACAACTACTGGTTAAAATCAGCGTAAATAACTAAGGGCCGTATGTATGAGATTGCCAAATTCTTTATAAGCTATTTAACCGATTTTCCATCGAATAGCTAATAACACTCTTTGTGACGTAAGCACTCTGACGTCACGCGAGATTCAAAATGGCTGCCAACGACTGCTTCATCTGTCACTTTAATAATGGATTCCATTCGGCAAGCACGCATGTTAACAGCTATGCAGCAGACATTTGTTGCTGCAAGTGTTCGGAGTCTCGTTAATTTTGTAGATTTAGTAGAGGAAAGAAATAGACGATCGCGACTGCCAAAAAGATACATACGGGACATGGAGGACCCGTACTCCAGATACGGGGCAATCGAATTTAGGCAAAAGTTCCGTTTCACAAAGGACGTCGTGAGAAACGCGATATTCCCGATGGTGAAAAATGACTTGCAAAAAGTCACACTAACGGGCTTACCCATTGCGCCAGAGGTTCAACTTCTTCTCACCTTGAGATATTACGCCACTGGAAGCATTCAGGTAAGCCACATTGGGGAATAATATGACATACCTTGGTACCTAGCTATATTATTTATTTATGAAAGAGTTAAGTTTGAGGGAAGTATCACAAACATGTAATAGAGTTAAAATGATATAATACGATTTTATGTAAAAGGTTGATTGGGCTCATTGGTTACATGTAAGTTGTACGTATGCAGTTCTTCCTTAAACATTTCACCATGGAATACATTTGTACGTATCTGACAAATGCGGCGATAGTTTGCAAATAGTACTGTTCCAATTAGATTAACCCTAACCTAACCTAGTAAACACATCTCCACATGTTGTAGCATACGTAATATACTCCACGGTTTGATTAAATGTTACACGAACTCATGTTTCATGTATTGCGGTGCACGAATAAGTGTCCTGCGGTGAACTGCATACGTACAAATTTCCGGATACGGAGATCAGTAATTATTAGATCTTTTGTTTTTGATAAAAACACATGTATTGACGCTTTCAATTTTGGTACCTACCTACGTTTTCAGTAAACGATGTGTTTTTATCTACCATCATCACTAATTCAAAATAAAAATCTTCTTTTCAGTCTGTATACGGAGACATCGGGAGGGTTCACCAGTCCACAATTTCTAGGACAATACAGCGAGTGTCGGCATCTCTGGCTCAGCAGTACAAGAAATTTATTAAATTTGATGTATCTGCTGAAAATTGCCAGAGATTCCAGTCGATGGGGAATTTTCCTGGAGTTGTGGGCTGCATTGATTGCACGCACATTAAAATTAAGAACCCTGGCGGTGCAACCGGAGAAGTGTTTCGGAACCGGAAAAGATTTTTCTCCCTCAACGTTCAGGTAGTCTTACTATTTACTAAATACTATAAAAATGATATCTACTCAATTCAAACTAACCACAGAATACCCCAGACGTGATACTGTATTGCAATGTGGTATATCGTTTAAAAATTACGTAGGTACTGTCCGACAAGAAGATCTAGGCAATAACCGGAAGTCGCTGGTGCGGCTTAAAGCCTCAATTACATTGAGCTTCTTTACGAGCTGTTTATTGGCGAATTTAAAAGCGAGCGAATCAGCTACTGCGATTTGATGATTACACACAAAACTTTCCATTCGCTGAGAAGCCACGAGCCAGTGACTATTTTGACAGAACGTAGTTCGTGTTTTTACCGGGAGGTTGCTACTGCGCAGACGCAGTAAACCCACACGCCGGCGTGCAGCATGTAAAGTTGATCGGCTTCCAACTTTTCTCGGTAGAGTGTTTACAACCTGCTTGTTCGATGATTACACTGGGCGACTTTACAGGCAGATTGTAAATTCGCCAATAAACATCTAGTAAATAAACTCAATGTAATTGAGGCTTAACGTAGGAGGAGCTTGTTATTTAGCACGTAGCCAAGATCTTGTTGGACAGTAATGTGACAAACGAGACCTTAATACAAAATTAATTTCAAATAATGATTTTAAAATGCAATATGTGAGCGGCTATTCAAAGCATACTGTCTCGATTACCCGATCAAAATTATTAAACTGACCATGTTTTTTTTAGATTGTCGGCGGTCCAAGGCTAGAGATTTTTGACATAGTTGTTCGCTGGCCAGGCAGCTACCACGACAGCTACATATTTGGCAATAGTAGGGTGAAGCAACGGTTTGAAGAAGGGTTTTTATCCGGTGCCCTTCTTGGCGACGCAGGTTACCCATGCTTACCATATTTGTTCACTCCGCTGGCAAACCCTGTTTCGCGTCCAGAAAGAAGGTACAACAGAGCACAGATTACAACCAGAAATTCTGTTGAACGGCTCTTCGGTGTTTGGAAAATACGGTTTGCGTGTTTGTCCAGGGGCATCACTACGAAAAAGTCAACTACAATCAACATAATAATTGCTTGTGCCATTCTGCACAATATAGATCCGGAATTTTTAGCAGATCAAGATATTGTGCCGGAGGAGCCCAGCTTACCGCATGGAGGAAGGGAATTGCCAGAGGGAATTGCTGCTCGTAGAGCATTAATCGCTCGCCATTTTAGATAAGTTTTAGTTTAAGTATTTGTGTATTTAAAACTGTTCTTGTTGTAATTGAATATTTACTGTCAACTGTATTGTGTTTTTCATTAACGTATGCCAATGTAAATGAATACTTCTTACCGCTAATTGTGTATCTTTTAAACGTTTTATGCCAATGTACATATTTCTTACCACCAAACATGTTTTTTATAAAATTGTGCTTGTAATTGAATATTTACTGTCAACTATATTGTGTTTATCATTAACGTATGCCAATGTAAATGAATACTTCTTACCGCTAATTGTGTATCTTTTAAACGTTTTATGCCAATGTACATATTTCTTACCACCAAACATGTTTTTTATAAAATTGTGCTGTAATTGAATATTTACTGTCAACTATATTGTGTTTATCATTAACGTATGCCAATCTAAATGAATACTTCTTTCCGCCAATTATTGTGTATCTTTTAAACGTTTTATGCCAATGGAAATATTTCTTAGCACCAAATATGTTTTTTATAAAATTCTGCTTGTAATTGAATATTTACAGCGGTGTATAAAATTTGTCTTTTAGTTTTTTTATATAAATATATAATATAAAAAATGAAACATTGTGTTATAATTGCTAAATAATAATTTTATTGTCCCATGGTCCCAAAACACATTTTGCACATTTGATTTATTTAATAATCGTTAAAAAGGAGATGGAAAAAATAATGAAACAATAAAATAATAATTCAAATGAAAATAAAATTAAAAACTTAAATTAAGTAAGATTGTTTAAGATATGAGTATTATAACTTATATAAAAATAGAATTTTGATATATGAGTTTGTCAATATCTCAGTACATAACTACAAATAAATACCACATATGAGTTCGACACCTTAATAGTTCATCAAATTGGCTATATAATAAGTTAAAAAAAAACCAATATCGTAAAATTTGAAGTTATGAGGTTTCATATCTTAACGACTATTGAAATTTAACAAGTTTTTTGAATTAGCATACCTTCGTATTTAATTTACAATTTCACAAACAATATTTCAATTAAGAAGAAATAAAAATCGATATCATGGCATTGGTGTCCTCGGTGGAGCGCCTGTCTGCAGAAGCTGTGGAGGTAGTTCCGGTGCAGCGTCTGGAAAGAATTACATGCCTGTCTCTGCAGAAGCCGTGGAGGTAGTTCCGGTGGAGCGCCTGGAAAGAATTACATGTTTCTTTATTGTGTGTTTCATCAAGAGTATGGGCTAATGGGTTGTTGGACAAATTGCTGAGAACGAGTCTGTGGAAGCTCATATAGGTACGAAGCAGAAAGTGATTATTTAATTTATAATACTAAACAACAATAAAAAGAGCTATTTCTTTTATTCAATGAATAATTCACAAGATTTAAGAATATATCATTCTGATTATTGAACGGGGCATTGGGAGATACGGAGTTCGAATCCCCGTCGGGTTGGCTTACTTTTTTCAAAAAAGATTTTTTCTATTGGTTATATCTCAGAAAGTGTTTTTCTAAATTATATATGTTCAATAAAAAGAGCATTCATACAAATAATGAAATTCCTTAACATAGAAATAACCGTAATACTTACAATTAAAATTAAAGCTGTACATCACAGTTATGCAATTTATAAATCGGCAGTGCAGTCGTCACCTTGCATTTATTGCATGGAGCTCTGCTTACTGACCCCGCAGGTCTGCATCGCCAATCTGCATCTGAAATAATGTAATATTCGTATTATTTATAAGCGAAGGATGGCCCATAGTTGTTGGATCTAGGTAAGTTTTGAATTCTTTGTAAAAGTACAAAATAATAATGAAACCAGTGGTATTACTTAATTAGGGACGGCCTAAAGCATGACACCGACCTCACGTGACCGGCTTAATAAAACATTCCACGTATCTCTTTGATTAGCTGACAGCGTTTGTATTCCAGATAAAGTCCTATCCTAGTGTATCGAATCTGATAAACACTAGGCGTAGAAAGTATGCACTCATTGTGTCAAACGGAAATGAACAAAAGCATAGGTTATCGGTTAATCATTATAATTAACTAACCGTAATGTATAGTTTGTACACGGCATTATACACTATGCAATCTCCATGTTAATTTTACTATGGATTAAAATTTGAATAAAATTTCATTACCCGTTGCGCATGCTCCTCTTCCTCACGCCGCAGCTTCCGTTCGTGGTCCTCGTCCTCACGCTGCAGCTTCCGCACGCGGTCCTCGTCCTCTTGCCGCAGCTTCCGCTCGCGGTCCTCATTCGCATGCCGCACCGTCCGTTCATGGTTCTCGTTCGTAAGGTGCAGCATCTGTTCATGCTGCACGTTCAAGAAGTCCCTCTGATATGAAATAATATTATGTCATTATTTGTGAACAATTCATACATAACGTACCCTCATAATGTCTTTTATTCAAAGAGAGGCATCCCGTGCGCCGCTTTTAAAGCAAAAATTAATAATTAATATGTGACGGCTTGTGCAATAATTATTTTTAAAATATAATTACTATGCTACGTACTTGCTTCTATATTTCATTTTTCAATGCTAACGATTTAAAAATAAAAGGAGACAAGACATTTTTGAAGACAATATGCCTGAAGTTATGTTTAAAGCAAGTTTGGAAGGATTGAGTAAGCTTATAAATTAATATGGATTGAAATTTTAATTAAGATTCATTACCACTAAGGCGTTCTGTTCGTCTAAATACTGCAGAGCTCGTGAGTTTTGTTCCCGGACGAATTGCTCTGTTAGGGTCGAAATGTTATCCTGAAACAATGACATATTTCTGATTACATTTTGTGCAGTCTACTGCCAACCATTATGTACTCATTTACATTAATTATTTTATTGCTCAATGAAAACTGTTTATAAACTAAAGTAAATATATACATAGATCATACCATCAAATCATGGCCTGCCCGCCTTTCCTGGGTACGAATAACTGACTGCCGAATTTGAGTACTTCCCCGCTGCGCTCGCAGTCGAGGATACAATCGACGAGCAGATGTTGATGCCAATGGAGCAGCAGTCGGAGGTGTTTGCATGTTAATAATTGATGGTGAATGGCGTTCTGTCAATGAGTGCTGTATGGAATTGTAAATTGATGATTGACGTTGTGAGGAATATGCGTGCGGAGATGCCGGTTGAGATGTGTCAGAGGTGTGAAGTGGTTGTAAACTTTCCATTTGGGAGCCATGCGGAAGCTCGTTAACTGTGTGCGGTGAATGTATTTGGAGTGGTGACTGTCTATGTGTGTCTGTTTGAAGTGTGTGAACTTGTGATGTGACTGTGAGTGGTGTGGAATCTAATGTTTGCAAATGCGCCCCATCAGAATCTGCGTTATTACACCACTCTACTCGCAAATGATCCACTACTGACGAAAACGCAGCGGGGTTGTTGGCTGATCTTGAAGCCAAGGGTGGACCACCGCCAGTTCTCATCATGCTGGCTCGTTCTGCCGTATCAGCCTTCCTTTGGAGGGCTCTCATACTATTCCAGCATGATTTCAGCATTGTGACAGTTCGCTAGAATAAATATGTGTTCATTGATTTACTATATGGTTCTAAAATAGACAATCTAATGAATAAAGCAGTTTATAATCAATCGTTATTCATGGAGATTCAATTATCAGTATTATCACACTCTGGCAACCACAACAAAATAAATTTACCGTGACATAACCTTCTATTAATATATAGCCCAATCTAGAGTACATAATATAACCAGTATAATATAATTACTTACCGTGGTTCCTTGGCTTCGGCTGTTAAAATCTGCAGTAATTCGCACCCATGCAGCTCGCTTGCGTCCGTTTGAAAAACCATCCGTCACTCGCGAATTTATAATTGTCATTTCAGCCGACACGCAATTGGTTAACAAATCCCTTTCGTCATCGGTATAATTAACTGCGCGTTGCCGAGATGCCATTGATGGATTCATTATTAAATCAGATAACTTTAAGAGATGAATCAGAAAGCGAGCGAAAAAGCACAGTTTGAATTGAAGCATCAAGCGTCACCGGCAAAAACTGTATGTATTGCCATATGGAAATTTTTACTCGTAATACTGCATCATTTCGTACAGTATAATTAAAATGAATGTGATAAAATAACTGATAAATAATTTAAAGTTCATAATAATTATTCATTTATTATTATTAAATTTATATGGTACCGTTCGCACACTTTCAGATACATTTACAATTTCAAAATTTTGAATTATTTATCGGGGAATGAAATTTTATAGGATTGCCATGAGTGTCAAATTCGTGACGTCACTTAACAGCTAATTACGTTTTGTACTCATGCATACAAACGTGCAGTATATAGCCTATAAGGTTTTTGGGAATCTCATGCATACGACAGTAAGATGCCTGTCTCTGAATTACTTGAATCCAGCAGGTAGAGGATCAAATCCGGTCGGTCATCGTGTTTTTTCCACTTTTTTCGTGATATTTATTAGTATGTATGTGCATGCGTTCTTTTCATAATATGTATATTTAATTTAATTTTTCTTGTTTAACATCTTTTAACATTAAAATACACAAAATGACCATTAAAATGAATGTAGGTAATGTCTTGCATTTTTGTTGTTAGATACTAGTTAGTACTGTGTTTTGATATTTTTGTTATGTATTTGGAATATATGCTTGTAAAAATAATTCATCTGTTTACTGAACTATGACTTTTGTCTTTGATGAAATAAATAGAAGCTATAATTATCTTCAAACCGATTGTGTTATTATTTTTCTGTTACACATTATTCTCTACTATTTTTTATTAGTAACACTGTAAAATTAGGGGTTAATTTATATGGCAACTATCAGAGTGACTTTAATTTGAAGAGTCGCAAGGGGAGTCGTGAGTGTCGCGCTCCCCGTACGCTCTGGCGAATTTAGTAAAGGCCGCAAAATTGGCCTCGGTTGCCACCATGTCCGCGTGTCCTATTGGGCCCGAATGTGGTCGGACCCAGGCAAACAACTCTGCTCGTTCGGGGCCCATAAGTGGACAGTCCCACAGGACGTGCTTTGCGTCCTGCTGGTCGTGTCCAGATGAGCAACCCGACCCATGTCTTGCCAAACCAAACCCCTGCAGTTTGGCCGCAAAGTTTCCATGGCCAGTCATGAATTAACTGGTTTAGTGGGTCGGCACCAGTCTCCTCGTCATGTGTCTCACCGAGACATCTGGAAAGTATAGAAAAGTCTAGCGGCCCTTAGGGGAGGCCACTCATCTCGCCTGCCATGCCGCATATGCGGTCTTGTAGACCAGCTCAGATACAGTCTTTCTGTAGCTCACGCTCTCCACTCTCGATGGCTGTGTCACAGGGACACCGGCGAGAGTTGTATTGATCCTCCTCATAAGGAGAGTGATCGATCCTCTAATTTGAACGTGCAAGTCGAGGGGAAAGACCCCCGCAAGGACTGCCAGGGCATCCGTAGATGTGGTCCTATAGGCCTTTGGCAGGCCAATCAGAGCAGCCCTCTGTCCTCTAAGCAGAGCCCTCTTCACAATTGTCAGCAAGGCTTTGGTGTGCCACACACTGGAGGTATAACCAGCGATGCCCATGAAAATAGCCTCGTAGGCGATTCTCAGGGCCCGAGGCTTTAGGCCCCAATTGTTGCCCGCCAGGCGAGCAACCTTCAGATAGGCTGAGTTGGCCTTAGCCACAATTACTTTAGCATGCTTCAAATAGGTCTGCTTCTCGTCCACAACGACCCCCAAGTAGGTCACCTCTCGAGAAAACCCTATAGCAGATTCGCCGAAACGCACTGCGGGTGATCGCTTATTTATGTGTATCCTTGAGCTGCCCTTGAGGAGGATAGCTTCCGTTTTGCCAGGTGCAAATGCAAGCTTATTAAGCTTACCCCAGCTTAGGATTCTCGATAATGCGTCCTTAGCTACGCGCTCGAGTGTCGGACGGCTCGATGAGCCAACTAGTAAAAGAAGGTCGTCAGCGTACGCGACGAACGCGCAGTCCAGTGGCAGAGGTAACGTCAAAACATCGTCAAAAAGTATATTCCATAGCAAGGGGCCAAGCACGGAACCCTGCGGACATACCATGGTGGTCTCCCTGTAAATCAATTCAGTGCTAGAGTCGTATATAACTTCCCTTTCATTAAAATAGCTTTGCACTAGGGCACAGAGGTCCCCCGGGATCTTTTGGAGCCGAAGCTTAGACAGAATTAATGGCCACCATGCGGTGTCGAAGGCACCGGCTATGTCCAAAAAGAAGCCTGCCACAATGACTCCTTCTGAGTCCTCAACAAAATGTCTGTGCAAATCTGATGGCGTCCTCAGTAGACTTGCCGGGTCTGAAGCCAAATTACCTATCCGAGATAGGGTAGATTCTCTCAAGGTGGTCCTCCAGCCTTCTGCTGATTAACCGCTCCAATATCTTACCCAGCACTGGCAGAAAAGTGATTGGATGGAGACCCTTCTTCCAGCAGTCCGGGAAGATGCCCCTGCTCATGCAATCAGCATACAACCCGACTATCTCATGAGATGCTCGAAGCCACGCCCTTCTGGCAATCACATTGCTGATCCCATCAGGTCCGGGGGGTTTGCCCGCCCTGAGGCCAACAAAAATTATTACCACCTCCGACTGGGTAAGCTCAAGAGAATGCTGAGTCTCCAACGGCAAGATTGCAGATAGTCTTAGTTGACAGGTTCTGTCATCCTCATGTGCCGTAGGTATGTCCTGTGGAATTAGAGCTTCCAGCAGTATTGATGCAGACTCTGCGCTGTCCATCGAAAAAGTGTCATCGGGACGCCGCATAGCCGCCATGACTTAACCAGGCCTTGAGCCCAGCTTTATCACGCGGAAAGGCGGTCCCCACGGATTATAGCCCCCCATTTCAGAGACAAAATCCCGCCAGTGCTTTTTCTTAGCTTTATTTAACTCTTTTTTGAATTTTGCCCTTGCGGATTTATAAGCAATCTCCGTAGGTTCGTCATTTCTGGGTAAGTCGTTCTGAGATCTTCTAGCTCTTTGCAATTTTCTTTGGGAAAGTCTCATGGTAGAACAGAGAGGTTCTACCCAGCGTGGACTCCGCAGTTTGAGTAATGAACGCAGTCAAGTCATTGGCTCTTTGGTGGAGATCGTCAGCTGACATGGCAGAGGCCAGTCCACCAATTTTGACGTCAAAAGCATCCCAATTAACACCGCTCGTCCAAAAGCGCCTGGGAAGCAGTACGCTCTCGGTTTGGCTCAATGGGGCCGCATCTCCCGCAACTCTGAACAAAAAAGTGATCAGTCGGTGATCGCTAGCCACCGCGTCCATGTAGACCTGCCAGTCCACGGCGCGTCTGGCAACGCCACTGGATGTTAGAGTGTCATCAACATGTGACTCACCATTTTTGGTGGAGAAAGTGGCCGGCCCGTCAGGGTCTTTTAGCACCGTCAAATCAAAGGCAGCCAAGAGCTCCTCGAGTGGCTCAGGAATGTCCTTGTTAGGTCTGTGCCCAGAGGCGTTAACGTCCGCCCCAACAAGTATCTGCTTGCCTCTGCAAGCATATAGGATTTTCTCCAGTTGTTTTGTGCAATACCAGGTAGAAGAACTCTACTGAAAATACGCAGATATAACTACAATGGAGAGCCCCCTGTTATTAGCAAGCACCGCCACCGCGAAGAGCTCATTTGATAGATGCGAGAGATGCAACACAGTCAGTGCGGTGTCAATTACAAATATGCAAGCTAGAGATTTCGGGGTAGCTTGTTTGATACGGCCGCCGCTTAGGCCCCGATTGGGACCAAAGGTGTATGGCTCGTGTATCATAATTATGTCCGTATTCTGATTCCGAGCAACCTCAAGCAGCTCGGCAGATGTGGCTCGATTTCTGCCCACGTTGATCTGAGCGAAGGAGATCATTGTGGACAGTAATCAGTGCGGCTTCTTTCCTCCTCAATAGCGTGTAGGCGCGCGGCACTTGCCCGGTTCGTCAGCGGCGGGGTAGCCCGCTCTGTTATGCCCTTCTCTAGTGCAGTGGCCGCACGTTGCAACCTTAGCGTTGCAACCCTTCGCCATGTGTCCGTATAAGTGGCACTAATCAAATTTATTTTGTTGGTGTGGATTTGCATTTTTTTTATAAACTGAAAAAAAATGAAATAATTTGCATTCAAGTAGTATGTTCTTGAAATTTTATATTGTTATTTAATCGATTGCATAGAGTTTTAATTCAAATTTTCTCAAAGAAGCACAGTTTACCATATCAGTTGTCCATTCATGACTATTTATTTTATTTATTTTGATAGTTTTACAAAATGTATAATTCAGACCGATTTAAATTAGATGAAATAATAATTGGGTAGTTACTATTTAAAGTGGTTTTCATAATTTATAAAAATCATAGTCAATAGGTGAATAGGAGGTAAGTATATGAATTTAAGTACCCACTTACCATTAAAGACTTTTCAAATCCAATTGATATTTTAATTAAATTCAATGAAGTACCTACCGTGTACGATATCACCATTTGACATGGTTTATTTGAGTTTTTCACAAACTACAGATACATAATATTTATGTATCTATAGTGTTAAAACTCAAATAAACCATGTCAAATTGTGATGAAAATATAATAGAAATGTTATTGTTAGTTAAAAGCAACACTGTATATTTATTTTGAACTAATTAAAGACATATTATGTCTTTAATTAGTAGGTAATATTAAAAATTCTCAATCACCAGCGATGGGTTTGTTTTCAAAATACCTTCACATCATTTTGTTTACTTTACTTCATCCTTTTTCCAAAATATATCTACTTAGATAAGCATAAAATGCTTTAGCAATTATTGACCATTAAAATTTTATTGTTACTTTCAAATTATATTGTAACAATGGGTAACTACACGTCTTCAAAAATCCCAGCCGCTTAATCTTTTTCGGCGACAGGCATGTAATAAAATAATATAATCCCTTGGGTAATTTCTATCTTTGAGGAATATTCAAAATACAAAATTATGCATAATATACTTAATGACGTACCCTTTTATTTTTTCAAAAAATTTAAGAAGTGATGCAAGTGTTAATGATATTTAGACGAAGTTCTTTATTATTATACTATTTCCAAAGCAGGCCATTCATAAATAATTCAATTTCAAAGTGCATGAAAAGGTTTGTTTAACTTGGTTGGATCATAAAAAAATTAGACCGCAATTAGTAATGTTTTCAAACTGAACCATGATAATAGTGATTTTTATTATCTTTGTGCAAGATTAATTTAACCATAATGTAATTTTCTACTAATGATAAAATAACATTTTGAAGTTAAAACATAATATTTTAGGTAGTTACATTTTTAGGTGCAAAATATTTGTTTTTATAGTGATAGTAATATTGTATTAAAATATGTCTTTTTCTACTGGGTATTTATGTAAATTAAGTTTATATATTAGAATACTACAAACTAACTTTAAGTAAAGTAAGTAACTGCAAAGTAATTAAATATAATTATATATAAATAACGTTTTATATATGATAATAAATTTGCTTTCTATTAAATAATATAATATTTTCAAATTTAAACATTACTTCATTGTTTTGTTGGGTATCTATGTGGGAGAGTAATCAACCGAAAAGAGTTTGAGAGAGCTTGAAGATGTATTTATCATGTAGTGAATTAATTTAAATAACCGAATCAAAATTAATATTAGTACTTAAAATTTTAAGATAATATTAATTACTGAGTAGTTTTTTAAAGTAGTTATGTAGGTAAGTTAAAATTAATTCCGTTTCTTTTCGGTATTGGTTTTATATTAAATAATATAATAATTTAACACTCTGACACAATAATATTGACTAACTTTTAAACTAATAATACAAATACTTACTGCAAATACCAATATTTTTTTTTTTAATTAATGTGATACGAGGGTGGGTCAATAAGTCCTTAGAAAAGCCGACAAGTGGCGCGACTAGTACTGTAAGCGGTTTGTTTTCATGCAACGGCACTACCGATTCAGTATGCTGCGAAGTTTCAATCAGATTGGTCGGGTTGTTGTGTGTTTCTCGTACATTTAAAAAAAAAATTTGCTTGTGGAAAATGGAAAAATGGAAAATGGAGAAAATTTAGTTTAGAGCTGTTATTAAACATTTTAATATAAAAGGGTTAACAGCAAAGAAAATAAAAAATGAGTTGGATTTAGTTCACGGCATATCTGCTCCTTCACTTGCAACTATTTATAACCGGTTAAATGAATTTAAACGTGGTCGTACATCAACAAAGGATGAACCACGCTCAGGACGTCCTGTAGAGGTGACTACACCAGATATGATCAATAAAATCCACCATATGGTGTTAAGTGACCGAAGATTAAAGTTGAGTGAGATAATTGAGGTTACAGGGATCTCAAAAGGTAGCGTCATTTCTATTTTACATGACAAATTGGGCATGAAAAAAATTTCTGCAAGATGGGTGCCGCGTTTGCTCACAGTCGACAATAAACGCAATAGGGTGGTGGCCTCTAAAGCCCTGTTGTCGCTCATGCAACGCAATCCGGATGAATTTTTTCGTCGCTTTGTGACTGTAGATGAAACATGGATACACCACTATACTCCCGAGACGAAAGAACAGTCAAAGCAGTGGATTGCGAAAGGCGAACCATGTCCAAAGAAGGCGAAAACCGTAAAATCAGCTGGTAAGGTTATGGCTACTGTATTTTGGGATGCACGTGAAATTATTTTCGTTGACTATTTGGAAAAAGGAAAAACAATAACAGGGGATTATTATGCATCTTTATTGGACCAGCTAAAAAACAAAATTGAAGAAAAATGGCCTCATTTAAACAGGAAAAAAATCCTCTTTCATCAGAACAATGCCCGTGTTCACACATGTTTACGATCAATGGCTAAAATTGAAGAATTGAAGTTCGAATTGGTCGACCACCCACCGTATTCGCCAGATTTAGCCCCCAGTGACTTTTTCCTTTTCCCAAACTTAAAAAAATGGCTAAGTGGACAAGGTTTTTTTTCAAATGAAGAAGTCATCGATCGGACAAATGCTTATTTTGAGGACCTTCCGAAAACTTATTTTTCTGACGGTTTAAAAAAAATTGAGAAACGTCTAACCAAGTGTATTGAGCTCCAAGGAGATTATGTTGAGAAATAAAAAAAAAATACAAAAATAAAAACTGTTTTAATGCTTTTTTCTAAGGAATTATTGACCCACCCTCGTACGTCAATATAAACCATGCCGTATATTTAGATCTCCGTAAAAGAATGTTATAGCAAGTATAACAACCTTCTTATTCGTAAAATAAAGCGCAGAGCACTTTTGTTATCGAGGTATGACTATACTCCTCGGATATTTCTGTGAACACAGATTTGGTCGATGCGATATGTAGATATAGACCACCATTGTCAAAAACCTAACATCGTCAATTTTTATGCTAGAGACCTGAAATTTTTACAGGACATGCATAAAAAATTAAATATTATAAAAAGCGAATAAAACCTCAAACGCTATTTTCAGACTTACACCGGTTTTTCTGGGGCCGTCGACGTGTTATTTGAACTTTGACATAATATTACGTAACTCGCGTGTGTGTGCTATGATAGGTATTTAATTCTTTCAGTTATTAATTTAAAATATGTTATCTCTATATTCTTCTGTGATAAAGCGTCTTTGAAACTTTTATCAAATGTTTGTTTACAATTTTATGTTCTTTATTTTTCTTGACGAGGTAATTATCAACAACGTAGTGTAATTAGATCTATCTATATTGACAATTAAATATATAATTGTTTAGTTATTAAAATTTATGTTATCGTGAATTTTAGTTTTTACTCATTGAATACATTTTACTATGGAAATGTCTATTTATAAAAATATGTTGCTATTAGGTAATGATTTGAAAGGTATAGTTTGTAGTTTCTGTTATATTCAATTAATTCTAACAATGTTTAATTTCTTTCTGAGTTTAAATGGGTAATTGATTTTACTTTATCTTAAAGAATTTTGATAAGTTCAATGATATTCAATTTTAATATTAAATAAGTATATCATTAAAAAGTTTGACAAGGTTTGTTATATTCCAAATAGTTGATTACGAATTAATTTATTATCTATTTAACTTGGGTATTTTGTGCGTTATTTTATATTTTTTATCTACTTGTTAAATGTCGACTCTTCGATATTTACGGATATTTTCCTTTACTTTGGTTTAAATACAGCTAACTAATTTTCCTCTAATTATTATCGTTCAACTTTTTTCTGATTTAATAATATAATCTTTCGTCATATATATATACCTATCTGGTTTTAACTAATAAATGCGTATTAATATTCAAAATGCTTTCAATTATATATTTTAAGATGTAGGTAAACTATTCTGGTACCTACTCAGGGCTCGAAATGGACCGGACATCGGTTCCGGTTCGTGACATCGATAAAATTATCGCTCCGTCTCGTGGAAAAAATATTTTGACCGTCTCAGCTAGATAGGCCATGTAATAGAAAATGTAACACATTTATTTTTATGAAGTAAACATAACATTTGATAACTATGTAATATCTTCAGAAAATTGTCGAGCGCTCCGGTTCGTGAACTTTTCCATTTCGAGCGCTGCTGGTACTGAATAATTAGTATGGTATATAATATATCGGTTTAACTTATTTGATTGATTTAATTAGTAATTACTTTGATGACGTAATTATTTATTGATATAATTATTCTAGATTTTTGTTTCAATATATAAATAACACTAAATATATAATATACTATATGTTATTCTAGATTTACCTGATCGACTCAAATTCGTATTCGGTTTATTTATATAATTATTTATTTTTAATAAAATCGTTTTAAAATACACTCGTATTATAAGTAAATCCATGAAAATAATATTTTAATTGTTTTAGAATATGTTTAAATTTCAAATTCTAAAGATACTATTCGTTTTAAATTTGACTCTTAATTTTTTAATTTTGACTTATAATTTTTTAATATTCTTTTACATTTTAAATTTCTGTCCTTTGTTTAAGTGACAAATGTAATTTAGAAAAACACGTATACAAGCAATATAATATGCAATATTTACAAAAGACATCATAATGTTGTTTTTAAAACATTATCTGTCTTATTGATTATGTACACAAGAGGTAGCCTTAATAATCTATCTTTATAATATGATAGATACAATAGGGAAATGTTAGAAGCGTCAATAAAACTGGGCGGACCAGTCGGGCCCATATTCTTTGAGTTCGAATTCCCTAATAACTTTCCATTCGATTACCCTATGGCCTATACACCATTGTCAAAATTATCTTTTTTGCAATTTTAATATTTTTCAATTTGAAAATCTTACGGTATTTTTTCTTTTTACCTGAATTTTTAATAAAATATTTTTTAATGTAATATCTCTGTTTTTTACAGTGGTTAATAATTTTTATTTCGTTTTGAATTTTATAATTATCATTTTCGTAACTGGATTTATAATTTACTGCGTGGCCACCGTAATGCTTTTTGTCATTTCTAAAGTGAAAAGTTAATACAAGTTTTTTACAAAAGTTACAATTAAATCTATTTTGAATTGATACCTAATCTATTTGTTTTAGCAATAAAATTATTTAAAACTGATTTAAATTTTTTAATACATGATTTTAGATTTAGTATAATATGCAATTTATATTGTTGTAATTTCACACATAAATGTATTTGTTTAATATTTTTAAAGTCTGAATTAAAACAACATAAGAGTTTTTCGTAAAAAATTCTAATCGCGTATATACACTGCATTTTTTGCTGTGAATGTGTTGACATTTTGTTACTAGAGTTACTTTTGAGATAGTGTTTGAAATATTTTCATAATAATTTACAAGCAAGATTTTAATTTTATCTTTGGTGCTTTTAGAAGGTGATTAACCTTACTAATTCGATTGTTTGGTATTTTGTAAACTTTATCTACATACGGTTGACATTCTATTAATTTTATTTATACGGCGTTTTCAGTATTCATACAAGGTTTGTTTGAGAAATTCGTTAACATAGATTTGATTTATATCTACATGGTGTGTTTTTTTTAATATACAAAAATATTAGAACGAGTTTTACAGTTACAAATAAAGTTTTTTAACGATAATAAAATGAGAAAGACCATATTAACCCAATGCGGTTATCGAATTACGTGCACAATATATAGATATATTATAATTTTTTTTGCACGGGTCTAGAGTTCCTAACAAATATACAATATTTAAAAAAAATCAAAAAAAATAAGTACTAACATTAATAGGCATTCATTATCGATTATGTGGTGAACCTTTTAGAGCTTCTCTGCCTGGTAAAGTGAAGGTTCTGGCGGATTTGTCCTTGGGGAGACGCGTACTCCTGAGCTCTTGAAATCTTGAGGCTGTAGTTCTTTCCGTCTTCCAAGGTCCCTGGATGTAGCTTCTTCTTCTTCCTTCTGAGCCTGGATTTTCGGTCTTCTGGTTCAATGTTCCCGGTAATCCGTCTACTGGAGAGCGTCTGCCGTGTGCTAAATCAGTGTAGCGGCCGAATAATAACTATCAAATTCATCCATTGTTTAAGATATCAAGTTACTTACAATTATACATTCCCACTGAATTTATTTTCTAGTAAACAACTGATCAAGTTCGGTCAGCGAAATCAGAGACGGTGTAGTATTACATAATATATAACAATACTTTATTAGTATTACGGGTATGAGCTGATTAAACATTTCTCATAGTATTTTCTTACGACTATAATAATAAATAATATTTATTTTCGCTACTCAATTTAAAACGCTGATTTTATATCGTCGGTCCCAATTAAAAAAGTCGGATCTGCAAAATGCTACTTTTCAGTACGAGCAATCAAAGATGTTTTTATCCATAAAATCGTTAATTAATGAAATATTGTTACCAAATTTGGCAAAAACACTTTTTTTAGGTGGTTCAAATATAAATATCACAATTTTTGAGAATTACTAAGAAAAGTCACATGCGACATTTTTATATGGAATAAATTAGGTAATTTTGTCAGAAGTGTCAGTTATGACAATAATTTTAATGGGACTTTGCTAAAATTAATATGTCGAATGTGTCAGTTCCGACTATTTTAACTGGAATTTGATGAAAATTTTATGTCGGATCTGTCGAATAAAGCAATTCCAAGTACTTTATTTAAAGAATGTATGTATAAAATCGAAATCACAGAAAGATACAAAAGTAGCTACTTACAAAAAAGAAAATATAATCATAAAATTTACATTGTAAACATAAAAAATATACCTTATAATCATAAAAACTGGACATTGTTGTAGCTTAATAAAATTCCTATATATTTAAGTATTTTTTTAACTTAAAAATCCCCAAAAACTATAGTAAGTAATAGTTAACTTTGTTTTTTGTCACTATTACTATCAATGATAACCTCCGCTTGTATTTTTTAGAATCTTTCAATATGGGCGAGCTCCATGTAAAAGTTGTGATATTTTTCTGGAATAAGATTACTCTTACACATATCTTGCAAATCTTTTTACTTATAGTAACTGACAGGAAGTGAGCCATCATAAGCTTCCTTCAGATCAAATTCTCTTGAAAATCTGAAAGTGTTTCGTGTTGCACATCTTAGCACAACTATAGCTTTTACAGGTTCACTTAAATCATATTATGTTATACTCAATCGTGTCGCATTGTTGTGCATTTACCTTTAGTTCTGTTACACGAGTCAATTACATAAATTAACGAAGTATTTTTTGTCCAATTTTTGTTTGCGAGTAATGATTTAAAATCCTATAGGTACATTATTGTAAAGACTTTCTTTACTATGTATGGTTCACCTTCAGCTTTTGCCCAACGGATTAAGCAATACATACCACTTCTCAGGAACATACAAACATTTTGCGATCACTAGCTCTTTCAATGGTTGAGTGGATGCTTTCATTCACATTCTGAGTGTGGTCCTTTTCCATAAATCTATGCGTAATGGTGACATTGAACTCCTTGGCTACAAGCATATAATGGGTAAATACGATGCGGTTTCTATTCTGACCACCACAATTATTGTCGGACCAAAATCTAAATTCTTTTACACCGATAAATATGCGGTTCTTTTATAAAATTGTACAGACAACTTACTAGAAACCTCATTTGCCCCCCGTTTTGCAATTCCTTCGTACCACATATAAAAAGTTCCGATTTTTATTGCCATATTATACACAGTAACATTTAAAGTTGGTAATTTTCATTTGTAATAAAAAATACGTCATACTTCCCCATGAAGAGTCGTTAGTACTTTTTGAAAGTCAAATATAACGATTACAATACTTTTACTCCGTAAAGCCTCGTTTTTATTTTCATTTTTAAGTGTGCGATGTGCCTTTCTAAGGGCTAAATGTTTTCCCTGTATTTTTTTGTTTTCGTCTGTTGGATCGGCCTTGACCGAAAATGCATGACAAAAGCAATCTTTTTTTGGCCGGTGAAATGCTATATTGAACTTTTCATTTACAATATCTTTGTATTACCCTTTGGTTAGTGACTTGTTAGAATATTTATTCAGATCAAACTACTCGCGATATAAATTGAACATTCAAGAGTCACTTAGTTTACAGTTTTTTAGAATCTTTTCGAATATAGTGCGATTCTACCAGAGGAAAACAGTTTACGTGATCGCATATGCTTTTCACCATCTCGTTATCTATGACGGTTTTTTATGGTCGTATTTACCACGCTGATCAGGCTCAATATTATTAGCTCCATCATATTTCTTCCAAGCAGTGCTTATAATAGTACGTTTTCCAGATGAAATAGTATTCAGAAACATAGTCTTACTAAATATTTATTTTTCTTATCCTCAATAGGCAGATAATAAACAAATGTATTTCGACGATCATGCTTGGTGACTTCAGTTGTTTGATGACGCTTTAGTATTTTTTCGGTATATTTTACGTCTAGAGACCAAAATTTGTGAAAAATGTGTAAGCGTTGCTCTTCAGAAAAAAAATCATAGCACTTCAGTCGACATTTTGGCATGGATTCTTCAAAAATTTTTCACTAGCTGAAAAATAAAAATAGTCATTCTTAACGATATACTAAACAAAATAATGAAGAAAAATATGTAAATTAGCCATTTTATAGATATTGCCCGTAACCCTCAAAAGTTAGTTTAAACATTTTAATAAAAAAATAATTTAATCAAGGAACATTGTCGGTACTACAATAATTTTAAAACACCAGTCCTATTAAAACTGTCAGTTCTACCACTTAACACAAAACAGAATTGTTGATGTACAGTGAAAATAGTCGGTTGTACCACTTATGACATTAGGCATAAAGTTTTGTCCAATTAAAAACGTCGGATGTCCCACATCTGACAGAGATCTTATTAAAATGTAGGTTAAAATAGTCATATCTTCCACAACCGACATTGTTACTTGGAAACACCTAGTTATGAACTATTTTTAGTAAATGTAAAAATATGACAATTATAAAATATCCACTTATCTAATTTTATAAGAATGCCAGTTAAAAATAATATTTTAGTAATATTTTACTTAACCTACCTTTCCTGTCAGAATGAATTTTGAGATTTGAATTTTCAGTGTTCATTTTTTTCTTTTTCCCCGGGAATTTGTCACTATACTTTGAGCCTAAGGTATTCTTTAATATCCTTTGTGAACTATTGCTTGCCATGATGAATAAAAATACGGATTATAGAAACTTTTCTAAACTTTTATAAAAATATCCGTCTGTCCGGTGAACATAGCAGCAACTGTCAGATCCGACGCATCTTGCTCACCCGCGCCCAGCCAACAATGTCGGTTGGTAAGAACCGACATTGTTATTCGGACACTGTCGGTAGATCCGTCATTTTTAACTTGAGTATCTCGGAATTTTTCAAGCAAACAAAAAAAACTGTGATTGTGGTATAAATGTTTAAAGTGTTCAAATAACTTTTACGTAATAATCCGAAAATGACAAAAATTCAGTGCTCGAAATGGAAAATTTCACGAACAGGAACGCTCGACAATTTTCCAAAAATGTGTGATATTAGATATAATAATATCTGTAATATAAAAATATCTTTTACTTTTACATGATGTACTTTTTTTATGATAAATGGACAATTCGGCCAATTATGGTTGTCTCGATACAAAATTTAAAGTTTCATTACAAAAAACAATTGCCTACCACTGCAGTAAAGATAATATATGTATTGAATGTGTTTCATTTAAAAATTTAAAAGTTCCAGTGTGCATTATAACTATTACGTTATTAACTCACTATATTTAGGCATGTAACTTAACCTTAACTGTATTAAAATAATATGTTTGAACTTGCAAAAAAGTAAGTGTCTCGTTTTATAAATTAATAATAAAGTAAATCTACATTCCAATGTAAAATAGCTTCCAACATTTCCTTACAATCATAAAAACCTTTTTTTTCAAAATACATTATTGTCCCATACGACAATGCAATAAATCTTACTTACCCCAGTGCATTTCTTTGTATACAATTTTATTGTTTTATCACCATTGACGCAAAAGAGTAATATGTCTATTGGTGCATTCAAGGCCAAATTCGTTGAAAAAAAGTATTGTCTTGAAAAAAGGTTATTTCTCAAATACGCTGTCTTACACTTACTCTATCACTATTTCAAAAAAACTTAAGTAAATTATGTACGGGTCATAGAAAATCCAGTGGTTCTAAACCAGTAAAATTATTTTTTAATAAAAAAAATATTTATGTTTTTGTACCTTTGTACCTATCAATTCATTTTCGTAAATTTTAAATCTAACCCGGAACGTAATAATATTAAGTATGACGCTTGAGGATTTTACTAGACGACTCGCTGTCCGTCGGATATTTAACGAACCGGTACGCCATTTTCGAGGTTTTAACGAACAGGAACGCCATCCTTAAGAATCCCACGAACAGGAACGGCGCTCCGGGGCGTTCCGCTCCATTCCGAGCGCTGCAAAAATTCAGATCCGACTTTTTTAATTGGGACCGACGATATTTACTTTAATATGATTATGTAACAGAATTTAATGCTAATGTACTAACTTTTATTGTATAAATGAGGCGCCGAGTCGCTAAACTGGCTCCTGGGGGTTTTTTGAGTTTTGAGTAAATCACGAAAAACTGTTATGGGCAGTGTGATAACTTTAAGTGTAATTTAAGTTATTTTCTAGTTTCCGGTTTATATGGAATAGTAAATTAAAACGTCAAATTCAATTTATATGCGCCAATATTCCAAATAAATGCATTTTAATTGTCCGGAGAGCACACTTGCATCACTCGCTGTCGCAAGGAGCCAAATTTGTGACTCACACTTTGACGTTACATGTCAATAGAGTCGAGTTTGGCACTTATGGAATAAGGTCGGCCGGAAATGACTGTTCAGTAGCGGGCCGTATTTATTTCAATTAATATAGATATTTTAGAATTTATTTTGCCAAACAAATATTTTCTCACCATACTTACCTACTACACGGTAAATCCTTTTTTACATTGCATCTTTTTAGCATTTATAGCGGTAGGTATGTATGTATGTACATAGAAAAAAAACATTTTTTCAAAATAAAGAATCGTGTTTATTAATGAGAAGCGAGCAAGAAATAACGCAAGTATACCAAATATGTGAATAAGTGATGGTCCCAATAACACATACATATAAAGCATAATCATTGATGATCTAGTTGTTCCAAGGTGGAGAGAGGAATTAAAAGTAGGTAGGTCACTATAAAATTAAAAAGATTTTTTTCTTTCAGCCCCACTGTGTGACATCACTGAAACTCCTTTAAAATACTTCACTATAAATGTATCTTGAGCAAGTTTCACTGCCTTTTCATAAAATGCAGTATGGAAATGTCTAATATCAGTTCCATTTAATGAACTTCCCTTGAAGTTCTTAGTGTCATGATTACACTGAGGATACTCGGGCAATTTTTTAGATGAATATCTGCAATAAATTATGAAAAATACAATAATTAATAACTTTGAAAATAAAAAGTAAAGATAGAGGTTAATAAAATATATATACAAAAGTATAAAATAATGACTATACTTAGATATTATGTAAATATATATAATGAGATTTATGGCGGTTATCTTAAATCAATTTATTATAAGTCATCAAGTGATTAAAAAATAATGTCCAATTATTAAAGGTCCCAATATTATTTTTTGAAACAAGCAAAATATGTTAAAAATCTGTACTTATAGATCTCATAATAATTACATCACGCTAAATATACAATATTATGTATCTACGGCATCATTTAAAAAAAGCGTACGAAACAAAAAATAATATTATGAAACACCACTGGATTATTGAAACATCTATAGCAAAAATTAATGTTAGGAATGTCAATTTTTAAATACCTTTCTTGGCGTAACACGTTACATTTCCAGCCAGCTGGATTTCTTAAACGCTTCCTTGATTCTCCTGGTAGAGATTCTGTTACACTTACTAATGAAACATCCATTATTAATTAGTAAAAACAATCAAATAGACGAAGCAAAATCAAGGCTTTCTCACTGCACAGACGCGAACGGTTTGACGGGGTTGTATAGAGATTTTACCGTACGTTTGAAATCAGTATTTGAATGGCGGCGTCTGATTGGTTGGTTAAGAAGAGACAATTTAGCGACTCCATATTTTTTCAAAGAGCGCGCTTGGCGACTCACGTCAATATTCATTTTGATTTTTTGATGAAATTGGGAGGAATTTGAAACTCTCAACTGGAAAAGTCGATAGATCTATCGATAGAGCATCTAAGTACATTCAAAACTCATTTTATCGAAAAATCGCCAGGAGCCAGTTTAGCGACTCGGCGCCTCAAATAACGAAGAGCAGTTAATCTCAATGTCACTCAAATCAAGTACTTAGCTTGCAACTATCATTGTATAAGACGCTGCTAATAAATCTCACCCTACGACATCGAAGACTTCGTCATTATCAGTATCCTCTACCTAAGCATCGAACACCACACATCAGTGACCACCAACATCAGCATTCCATATTTTCTGACACCAAATGTTATGTCCTAGTGATGAGTACCTTAAGAAAGCAGGTGATCTGGCTGGCAGGTGTCCAGTATGGTTTGGTGGTATTAACCTTCCTTAAGTTTCTTACCAGAATTGGGATACTCTGTGAGACTCCTTGATGTAATTCTTTACAGTTTTTTTGTACGGTTATAGACTGTACGTCTTGAAGGTAGTTTGTCAGGAGATTTACCTTCTAGGATGCTTGAGCGGTGGACGTTTATAAATGTGTTGATGGATATCAAACGCCGTAAAGTCCACATATTGAAAAAAATGACTTTTGATATACGATAGAATATGCAAATCTGCACATTATGGTATTCTGCAAACCCCCAAAAGTCCACTGTTTACGTATGAAATCACGTTTCGAAAGATCAATATTTTTTCAAACCACCTTAAGTCCACAAGCTAAAGGTGAACGATGGCACCTATCATTTTCCTTAATTTCTAAACAATTATAACATAAAATGGATGTAGAAGTAGATTTTGTGGATCCAGACAAGGCCAGAAAGAGGTCGAGCACCGAAGCTAAGAAGAAAAATCCTTGTAGCCATCGTGGGTATTAGATTCAATTATCTTACAATATCTCACATGTTACAACCATTAATTTGTATTACAAGATATGATAAATCTGCATTTTTCTCAGTTTGACATTCAGTGGACTTTACGACGTTTGATATGTGTCAACACAATTGATTGTGAACACGGGGAAATAATAGGGTTTTACGTAAAGTTAAACATTACCATTTATTTCAGTAATAATTTTAGTACAAAGTGTTTGAAAGACAGAGGTTACGTACTGTACAATGGTTGGAAACAAAAGACAAATAGGGATGAGATTTCCTGGGGTTATATACGATTCACTTTAATGGGTTTTTTGACTTGAACAAACTCCACTTTGCAGGTGTTCACATGGTGACTGTTTACATCAACGATAAATAACATAGATAAGTTTAATGGGATCTTTGGCTCAGTCCAAAGTCCAATTTGACTCTGCAGGTGTCCATAGGTGTCTGTTTACAGCAACCAAAAATAACATTAATAATGATTAACGAGTTTTCTAGCTCGGGTCAAAAGGTTAAAGAGGGTCCATATGCAGTTATCTAACCCAAAAAGGCGCACCCAGGGGGGGGCAAGAGGCCTTGCCCCCCCCCAAAAACATTGAAACTGAAAGCCAATAGATTAGACAAATAAAAGCACCCTCTTTAGAAAAATTTCTTAGATTTTAATTTCTAACACAAAAATTTCGAAACACTAATGTCAGGTTTTTTTAGAAACTCAATCTCTAATGGAAATGTCAAAAAATTCTCGGTGTCCACCCGAATTCCGGAGTGGTTTACACCAGTGGCACACCCAAGGGGGGCAAGGGGTCCAGGCACCCCCCAAAGATGAAAATTATCAGAATACCTAATTTTAAACATTGACATCGAAAGCCAATAAAGCTGTCAAAAAATTCTCGGTGTCCACCCGAATTTTGGAGTGGTGTAGGTCATGGCTGGGAAGGGCTGACAGGGCTGTAACCTGGAGGCCCGGGCTGTGGGGGGCCCGGCGTGTCGGGTTGACCAGATAAGTGAGATAAACACACATAATAAATTAGCTTTAATAGTAAAAAAAGTCGCCTGCGGTGCTATTACACTTGATGGCCATGAACATTTTTAATCTTGCATAATTGAGCAATATATTTTTTGATTATTATATGTCGATACTCCGATACGACAGCTCCATTATTAAAGTAGATGTATTAAAAATCGCCAATAATTCACTGTATAAGTACTCTTAATTTGAACTAAAACACAATTTAAAAAACGTTAATGTAGTATTTCACACTGCATTTAATCTTAGCGGTAGGTAGGGGGCCCGCTAAATATCCTAGCCTCAGGGCCCGTTTCAGGATGTGGGGACCATAGTATAGGTACACCGAGTGCAATAGACAAAAGACCGATAAACGAGAAATTAAGCTTTGAAGAAGAAGAAGAATCTATGGGACTAATTTAAATTCTCCTCCTTGCCCCCCCCCCCAATATTAAATCCTGGGTGCGCCACTGGCAATCAATGTAGATAACAGATTGCTTTGCTCGTAAATAATATTGATAATAACCAGTTAACACGCTCGGTACCGCAAACGAGAATCCTCGTTATATCAATAATTACGCTGAGTACCGCGCGCGAGGATCCTCGTTTTGTTGGGCGTTTTTAAATAAATATGTTTACTGTGACATCTATGTATTTTCAACGAAAACATTTGACATATCCTGTTAGATTATAAAATTCAGTACCGACTGGTATAGATAAAATATCGATATCTGTTTTACCTTCAGTGATATTATTAAATAAAAATCACAATTTTATTATTATGAGACGCCATTTTTGATCATTCTCTCGTGTGACTTTACCGAATTATGTACTGATTTTGAAGACGAAAATTACAGTAATAAGCAATAAAGGGATTCAATAAGGTAAGAGAAATAATTTATCTATGATATTTTATATAAATATTTATGGTTTCTGGCAATATAAATTAATTTTACATGTTTCTTCATTCACGTAACTTTACTGTCAAAATTTCCGAATGCAAAGTTTGAATGTTCTCATTATTTACCAATCCCTTGATAATGTGCCGATATATTACTTTATAAGCTTAGAATATTGAATTATTATGAATAATCTATATAATTATATGTGTTTAAACGAGTATTTAGTTGATTTCACGTATTTTTCCAACATTCAAAATTTGTTGACTAATGGCGATTTCGTTGTTGTTCATAGGTGTTCCAAACCAACCGATTTGCCTCCAGAGGACAAAAATGACATAAATAAGCAAAAAAAAGATTGTACAAGGTAAGATAAATAATTTATCTATGATATTTTATATGTTTATTGATGGTTTCTAGCAATTTAAATAATTGTACGTGTTTATTCGTACACGATACTTTACTGTCAAAATTTCCGAATGCAAAGTTTGAATGTTCGCATTATTTGCCAAATACTTGATAATGTGCCGATATATTACTTTGTAAGCCTAGAATATTGAATTATTATAAATATTCTATATAATTATATGTGTTTGAAGTATTTAGTTAATTCCACGTGTTTTCCCAACATTCAAAATTCGTTTACTAATGGCGATTTTTTTGTTGTTTACAACTAATGCAAACCAACCGATTTGCACATTATATACGTCACAAGGTAATAATTTATACGCAAAATATAATTTATATAAGATAATCGAACATTTTGATAAAGCCACATGTTTCCCAAGAATTAAATTCTGTTTACTAATGTGGAATTTTGTTTTGATTCCAGCCTATTGTCACTCATTAAAATAGAGGCCTTTGGAACAGACGACTCTGAGCAGGATTATGCATTCGAGTTATTATATGACTCTGATTGAGATGTTCTACTGGATGCCGCCACCGATGTCGCAGACATCACCGATTTCACCGCCGGCCACTCGAGCAACTTTAAGGACGACTTCAACGGTTTCATTGACCGCATTGCAGAGGTGCTAGATGAAACCAGTATGGTGTCAGGAGTCGACACGTCCGAGGACCTACTCCCTGGCCAATCTTGGACAGAAACCAGAGGTCAAGCGGGTCGACGGCGTGAAAGAGGAAGTAGAAGCGGTCGTCCCAGAGGCAGCCGAGGAGGACATGCGAGGTTTAGTGCCAGTGTTACTGAACCGTGGTCAACAGAAGACTACACTCCAGCACCTGGACCGTTTACTGCTGACCCAAGTGTAAAAGTGAATGTTGACGTTCAATCAGTTCATTGATTATTAAAAAATGTAACCCTAGTCGTAAGTTAGAATTTAAAGATTTTTTAGTAGTATTCAATTTCTTTAATGTCTATTGGTACCGATGTCTCGTCTTCTCCGGCTCTGAGGCGTCACGTGACGCTAGATTCGCCTGTAAGATTATGTGGAGACATGTCCAGACATACCTTACAGGCGATTCTAGTGACGCGGAAAAAGCATATCCAACAAGGCTATGCAAGGTATGTGCCAAAGATAAAAAAAGGGGCGAGACTCGGTACGTGTGTAAAGAGTGTGATGTTCCTCTTCACAAAGGCATCTGCTGGCAGAAATATCACACTATTCGTAATTATTAAACTGTTTTTGATTGTTCCTGAAAGTTTTATTTAAATATTCCCACAAATAAGCCAATAAACCAAGATTATAATATCATTTACTAGAAAAAACCAATTTCACTCAAATTTGTCCGGGAATAGGGGTAAAGATTATAAAAACCTGCCGGGGCTCAATCATGTCAATCTCTAAAAGAGGGTGGAAGTCGGTATAATATTATGTACGTGTTCATATCAACATAGATAAGAGATTGTCTTACTTTAACTTTAAAATGCTACTTGTATGACAAATACATAATATATCATTTTATTTATTACTGCACGTGTGCATTGGTTTAAAACGTTATCTCATTAATTTACTGTTTTTAGATAAGGAACTAAATGTTGTGTGTTTTCTGAACATTTCTTAGATTGACACAGTCAAGTAGGTAGATAAATATTTATATTATATTATATTGTTTACTTCAAAAGCTTAAAGTTTGTATGATGCAATAATCAAATAGTATTGTAAATTTGATAGGTGATGCCTTATTAGTGTACACAACAGTACGTGGCAGGGTTCCTATATTATATTGACGATGATAAAAAGAGGACATATTTATTTCAAAATTAGCAGTCGCCCCATAGTCCAGTGCCTTACGGGGTCTCTAGGTTTGAACTCGGTGATCCATATAGTAGAGTCGCACATTTCCAAAGGCCGCCTTGTCCATTTTGTTTGGCTTGGAGATTATTCTCGAAAAACGTGTATGGAACCTCTAATGAAAAAAATCAATATCGCTTTTTTTAATCAAATTGAAATAAAAATATAATATAATGCCGGGTCCACACCGAAAACAAGTCGCGCGACAACTCGTTAAATTTTACGATAAGCATGATAATTATCGTAAAGTTGTCGCGTGACTTGTTGCCGGTGTGGACCAGGCATAATCCTCCTGAAATAAAAACATATATCAATATCATACAGTTTTTAAAATATTTGAAGATTCGTCATGGACAAGATGACTTTATTTTGACACAGTTTTATGGACTTGATGCATTTTGGAAATGTTTTTATGGGCAAGGTGAGTTATGGTAATTTACGGAACATCTACATGAAAAGAAACATATATGTTTTGTTAATTAAATTAAAATTTAATTTATATGCTTGCCGTAAACACACCGTTTTCTAAAATATCATACACAGTTTTTGAAATATTTAAAGATTTGTCATGAACAAGATGACTTTTTTTGACACAGTTTTATGGACAAAACGCATTTTGAAATTGGACACTGTTTTTCAACCGCTATACGAGCTGCAAAAGACTACTATAGGAATAACTTTTATAGATATGTACCTATGTGCCCATTTGAATTAGCAATCTAACTGCATATTCAGTTCATTTTTGGTCAAAACTAGACAAGATAAATTTTGGAAATTGGCGACTCACTATATACCTACTCATGGGATTTTCTTTATTATTCTGAGTCACACCTTTTTCTGAAATTCTGCTGGTTCAGCACATTACCATGAACGGATATGAGACGACAGTGGATTTCAAGAGGGTGGACTCCCTCCTGGTTGAGAAAGCGAATGATTGAACACACCTCGAAGCGGCAAAATTCAATAGTAAAGCGTCCATCTAAGAGAGTACCTTTCAAAACTACAAACAGGTACAATTCGCTCACAACGCTCACATTCGCAACACAGCGCTCGAAATGGAAAAGTTAACGAACCGGAGCGATCGACAGTTTTCTAAAGATATTTACATAATTATCAAATTTAATGTGTGTTTCATTAAAATAAGTGTGTTAGATTTTTTGTTATATGGCCTATCTAGCTTGGATGGTCATTTTTTTCCTACGAGACAGAGCGATAACTTTACCGATTTCACAAACAGGAACGGAGCTCCAATGCGCTCCGGTCCATTTCGAGCCCTGCCTGCACAGAGATAATATAAACATTTTCAAAATAGACACATGAATAATGTTATATCTATTCTGGTCTACCGGATTTAACTGTGCAACCTTTATCCAAGATAATATTATAGGCGGAACAAGATATTGGATTGGATCAGCAATATATTAATAATAGTTAGACAAGGATACGATGGCTGTGCCAACATGTCGGATAATAATATTATAGGTGGGATCAAAAAATAATATGGGAATTATACCCAAAACCTATGTTCTTTCATTGCGCAGGTCACCGTTAGTAAAATGTTTTAATTAAACTGGTATTTTCTACTCTTAAAATGATGTTTTATGTGTAGAACTTGCTTCAATAAATGATATTCCTAGGTATATTATTTATCATAGTTAAAAACTTATATGTCAATTCTTTCTAATGTAGCGACTGCTGTATCGCCAGAAAACCGCGAATTCTCCTAAAAGTTGTAATGTTAATTATATGCACTCCTTCATTCTACACAGTATATTTTAATATGCCAACCCTATGCAACTCATGTTATACCTAGCCCCACGTGGTGTAACCGGCACAGTTGTCTGATATAAATTAAATAATAATTTTATACCCCAAATTGAATTTCTCTGCTGCGTAATTATTATAATATTATATATGGCTATCATTGTTAAGTGATAAGCTGATAAGAAGGAAACCGAAGAACAAGAGACATTATTCAAACATTTCAATCATTGTTAGTACAAAGGGTTTTTGTCCACAAATATTTTTTTTAGAACCCAAAAAAACTTTTTTCTTCTGGTTTCAAATATTTTTCTTATGCACGTAAGTTCGAATGAATGATACTTTTTGGATCCGGCTCAGGTACATAAAGTAAATTTGAACATTTAATTTGGTTTAGGTATTAATTACTGAATAGCAATTTTAAATTTTAGGTCAGGTTTCTCAAGAACCTTTCAGCAAGTAAAGGTGAATGTACATAATTATATGATATAACAATTATTTATAAGTCTTCCGATTAGTGAGAGCGCCACATGCTGATTTTGATATATCATTCAATATTTTTTATACTGTGGTGAGCTTAGTACTAAATTCGAAAACCGGACAATTTATGGTGGCATATCTATAACTAAAACTTTCTCATGATATTTAGAATGAAAATAAAACTGAATAAAACATCGCGAATGGAGAGATTTCCTTTCTATAACCAGGAATTATTTTAATTACACCAAACAATAGGATCTCGAAACTCGAACAAGGAACAACTGGGTACCTACCTAGTACCTACTTTTTATAGTTTTGTTTTCATCAGATTGTTTAGAGTTTAGACAGTCGAAAATGGTTTCTACTGTACCCTTAATTTTCATCAGTTTTATTCTAGCATTCTCCGATAGCAGCAGTTATAGCAATATTAAAATTATTAATACAAGTTCGTTAATATTGATACCTATTATTTTTGAACTTCTTAAAATATTTTTCCTGATTCATTTGTTATTCAGAAAACATTTTAAATTGTCCTTAGTAGTAATCGTAAAACCAGTGATATAAAAATAACTAGGTGCCTACTTAAGTTTAGTGATAAATCGTATTATAAACTAACATTATTTTGTGTAGAAAACAATAATAACGAAAACAAACAATAAATAAAACAATAAATAGATGGTGATGAATAGTTTTATTATTGTTATTTTTTTCATAATTATTATTACAAGACCATAATATTCTAAAGTAGCATCAAGGTCATTTGTTATCTGCACAAGGTGAGTTCTTTCCTTATTTTAAATCATACCTATCTGATACTTATTGCATTTTCTAAAATCTACTAATATTTGTGTTTTCCATAATATTTGTGAGTAAATTCATGATTATGTTTAGTAAACTTGACATGATTAATGCACTGAAATGAAATGAAATGCAATGAAAATTTGGAAAATAAGTTTGCAATGGAATATTTCTTGAAGCCCTCGCTAATTATTTTTGAACTTTCTGAATTTTTTTCTAAAAAAAACGAGACGTTAATTACCTTACGCGGTATTTTACTCTAAAAAAACGAGACGTTAATTACTTTACGTGTAATTTTTTGAAAATCCAGAAAAGAATTGGTCATTCAATGAGTAGGTATTCAGAATCTGAAATCTACTGATATTTTGTCAAATCTACTGAATTTTTTGTCACATTCTACTGAAATTTTAAATTTTGACTTGGCAACACTGCCCGTCACTGTGTGCCATTGTCAGAACTAGTATATAGTATATTAGTCTATGGTCAGAACTGTCAATATTATCTGCCGCCTGCACGTTTTTAGTCTGCTCGATACTCCAACGTACGCTTTCCATTCGAAAGATGGACGTGAAACGCGAGCCGGATGAATTCGAATTTGATGCAGAATGGCAGGCGCTCTTTAACCATCAAATTAACCCTGTGACCAATATTTATATAAAGCAAGAGATTGCCGACGGTTCCAGCATTGCTTTTGAGGTTAGTTTTATGAAGCTTATGTCTTTTATGGCGCCTGTGCACGTCCATGGATTTACTTGCAGCAATCGTGGGTATTTTAAGTATTGACTGTATCTCCAATATCATTCTTCAAGAGTAAGCGAGACGCGATGTTGTCATTTTATAGTACTATTTGACAGTCGTAAAAATTGGCTGTCCTTAAAATGAGTCGCTGCGCGGTGTGGCTTATTTTTTCCCGGCAGGTTTGCAACTATCGTTCTACTGCGCAGACGCAGATATCGAACAAATCCAACCGAGACGTGAAAATACAGAAGCTTCCGAACTTTTTGATTCATGCATGCAATCTTGCAACTGCAGGATAGTACAACATATTTGCACGTACATTGTCTTGTTATGGCTGAATACTTCTGTCAGCAGTAAATCCATACACGTGTAAACATGGTAGGTAGGTATTCAATGGTGTTTGGTTATGTTTGCGGACATTGTCATTAATTTCTTACACGTATTTATTTAGTTGTAAGCGTTGCAAAATTACGCGTACCTACCTAGGATAACTATATTAAACGTATCCAAATTCCTAAATAAATCCTCTATTTAGGTACCTCTTGGAATTACAAATAATTGGATGCGAATTCTTTTTTTCTCTACAAAGAGCTCAAACAGTTAATAATACTATTTTGAAATTAATTGAAATATTTTTTATCCTAATATTTTAGTTCTTATTATTGGAATTTTGATAATAGCCGATATAGGTACTGGATTATTTACTGATTACTGGTTAGGTATATGTAAATGATAATATTATGTATCAATCGATTGCGCGAAGACAGACATACTGCACTGATCCAATTCATCTGAATGCAGAAACGGATATTATTTGACAGTTTCCAATCATTTGGTCAAGGCGTCTCTCGTGGCGCAGCGCTGGTCTTTTATTCGGGAGCTCTGGGTTCGATACCTACGCGGTGAGGACACAATTTGTGATGTTTGTGATTGCTCAAAATTACTAACAACTACCTTTTACGAAAAAGCTATGACATGGTTATTATTAATAATTTATTACAGAAACATATATATATATATATATATATATATAAGTATGTCTAAGGGCAGTTAGTGAATCAAACCGTCCACAAATTACCGGAGTTACCTGATCATTTCGACTTATTGGCTCATTTGTCACTTACTTGATCATTGTCAGGTATAGATTTATATGCAGTTGTGACCAGCTCGACGAGCTGGTACCGTAGGTACCTATAACTCAATTTGATAAGGTAAGTGATAATTTCGAAGGCAGTAAATAGGCTCCTATATACTTTTTTATCCCTGAATATAGAACGTGACTTCGTTGATTATTTCCGTTCATTATTAATCGCCTTTAGCTGATCAGAGAGTGCGACGTTGCCACTGCAAGGAAGAGGTGATAGGAAGGTGAGACGAGGGAGGTGAGGGAACGGTGCGTGAAATTTTATAATTTCAATGATATGCGAAAATATCCTTTGCGTAAACTGCATAAGAAATATTTTTTACTGTAGGTACAGGTGCTGGAGACGGGTCCATTGTTTACACCTGAATAAAGTGACACCATTATCAAGACTATTCAGATAGGCCGTTTGCCTTTGCTTAAATACTATACGTATAGATGAAGACAGAATACATTTTCTTATTCGTTGAAACAATATTATGACTTTGTATACTTATTATTAATTGTAATATTATAAATACTTTGAAAACCCTAAGTGGGTTTTTAATGGATATCAAAATACTTTTAGTATTTTGATACTTTTTTGTTTAGTATTTGGACTAGAAGTCATTTCAAGCAACGTTTCGATTCTGAATTGTTGTCTTTCACGATATTGAGAGTATCCACCGCTCCGGAACTTGCCGCAAGTATACTATACTATAATATTTTATAGTAATTAAACGTAAAATAACACATATGAATCAAATAAAATTGACTTAACACGACGCGTTCGAACACGCGATCTCCGGATTCGTAGACGAGAATCTTAACCGTTCGTCCACGGAGGTCGTCAAATGATTTGAATAGCAAAAAAGTGCGTAATAATTGTATAGACTACACTTTAGTAGATATGTGCTTAACTATAAGCATACTATTAAAGTTGAAATAAATGGCACGACCTACCAGATGTTTTATTTTTTGCTTGCTTGTATTGATCCAATATGAATACCTACATAAATACACTCAATAAATAAACATCTTTGAATTAACCATTTCTTTTATTTAATGAATAATTCACAAGATTTTGAGAATGTAACATTCCATATATTGAACATACATAACTTGAAAACACCTCAGATATATACCCACTAGAAAAATCATATTTGAAAACAAATACGAAACTCGACGAGATTTGAACCCGTATAACCATTGGTTAATGGATTTAATGCAACTTGGCGCGACATGGAAATTTCGAAAATTATTTCCGACGAAAATAATTACATATATATAATCAAAATAATACCAATCACTTTACTTACACACACGCATCACTAAAAAGGTATTTTGTTTTTCACTTGAAAAAACAAAAATTTTACAGTTCGTGCACTATTGAAAAATGATGTGAAAAATGTTTTGTTTTGCTACCTGTAAATTTGACTGTATTTAGGGTTTTTAAGAAATTTTGGCTCTCATGTTTTTTCAAATATTGCATATTGGTTAAAATAACAAAAAATATAACTATTGATAAATAATATTATAATCTCTTGTTTTTTAATGATTTGGGTTCTGTAGGTAGATACATAAGCTAGATAACATTAAGATCTTCGTTGTTTTTTAGGTTTGCATTTATCAACAAAATAATAGTACAAAACAGGCATAATCTTCACTGTCTGGAAAGCCCACGAAAATACTCTTGGTATTCCTCTGGTATGTATTTATCGTTGTCACTAAATCACGATATTTTAATTTAGAAATATGATTTCTTTGGATTCTTAATTATATATCTGGAACAATAACAGGAATTCTTTCTATATTTCGTCGTTAACCAACTACCATAAAATCATTTTCTTCAAATGATGTTTATATAAAAAGAGTCTCTCAAAATCATCTCTTCAAACGTGAAACCACGCCATATTGTATATGGGAACTATTTTACCACACAATGTTTTTTTGTAATATAAATTAAATGGTGCGTTGGGTTATCATATTTAGATGCGAATGATTTAAAAACCTGAAACGTCATTGATACAATGAATTTCCGCATTCTTTGACAAAATTACACCAGTCATTGAATGTGAAAATTCTCATCGTAGACAGTTTTTTTTTGCTTTATTATGCTTTGGCCATGGTCCCCACATCCCGAACCGGGGCCCCATGCCAGGATGTTTGGCGTGCCCCTTTACCTATCACTGAGGTTAAGGGCAGTATGATGTTCTACAGTAGTATTCCCCATATTATCCCCAAATGATATTCCGTAGAATCCCTGGGTTTGGCGAGGTAAAATGAATGGTATTCTGTGTATTTTTTGTAATTTTCAAATAAATCCACTTGAATTATTGAGTTGTTGGCTTATTATGAACCATTGATCACGACCTCCTTTCATGGTAACATAGTAACATGCGACCCTTCTACATATTGGATAAATAGCTATTTATATTAGTCAGGAAACACACTACAGATAACTATAAAATAAAATTCCAAATGTGAATTATCATCAAATTTAGATAATTTATTGTATCACATAAAATTGCATCACATACATACAAATATTATAAAATCTTGGGTCAAGTTGACGCTAAGGTACAGATTTGGATTTTGCGTTATACACATTTTTATTTATCTAAAAAATCAAAAAAATGAATTATTCAAAATCATTTGAATTTGTGCTGCACAAGAGAAAAACCAATAATCATAGGGTGAAAAACATAACCATAAAATAAAAATTAATAATAAGATGGTATCATTTCACAAATTCAAATTGTATGGTTATTTTATTAATGTGTACCTTTTAGGTGGAGAATTTATATTAATAAGTTATAAAATAGTTGGGGTGCATCGAAAAGATTAACAGTAGGCATAATAACAGAATGATTTAAAAAACGCCAAATATAAAATTTAATACAGTTCTAAAATCTAAAAAGTTTTTATGAATAAACACGGCATAAAATGAGAATCTCGTAAAATGAGTAATTTTTCAATTATTAGTAAACAAAAAAAGGTAGCCATTGTTTAGTGGAAAAAAATAAGCCCAAGCAGTACAGTGCTCATAATGCTATGTATTGTTTTTACATGCACTTCACAAGATAATTTTATTCATACAAAATATTATTTGGTAGTATGGGTGCCACTGGCACTGGAGACATATTTAAAATTGCCGAAAAACTAATTAGAATTATTACAGTTCACACCTTCATCTGTCTTCTCCAATAGTATGTACATATCCCTGGTGTGGACGAATTATTTTTTTGCATGTACCTACTTACCTTAATAATTAAGGTACACCACACCGTACACCACGCATGTAAATCATTCATTTAGGTACAATACCTATCGTCTTAATCATTTCTAAATACTTTTATTCATGATTTTATCAAGATACCGACTAAACAGATATTTTTCTTATCGATAGTCAAATTTCATTTTTCAAAGCAACAAACTCATTCCAAAATAATATATCAACTTGATTTTTTTTGTAATTGTCAAAATACTTATAATAAATTTATTTTATTTATTTTTCTAATATTATTATCTTGTAATTTACATTCAAATATAAAATGGTCTTAAAAACTCTCATCATAACAATACAACAGCTGTAAAACATTAGTTGAACAAAGCTAGCTCTCAGTTCTGTGTGTTCTGAATTCAAGATAATTTGGCAACGTTGCATGAACGAACAAGTGTGTTGATCAAAATGATCAATGTAGAGACATTAAAAATAGATGATATTTTTTTGGGTATAAACATAATATTTATAGTTAAGTGATAGCTGACCATGTTTTAAATATAACGAAAAAGACAGCAAGTTGCTACCTCATCCATGTCATTATATATGACATGTGAAATAGTGATCGACGAAGGTCGTCTATTCACACATGAGCCACTAAATGTGGTCGGATATAAATATATATATATATATATATATATATATATATATATTTGGTAACATTATTTGGAGTTTCAAGATAACTGTGTCCTATCTACAATAACATAGTTTTGAGATAAACGCAAAAAAAGATTTAACTACCATGTAATTCATTAAATAAAGAACACTTTTCTCAACTATAACTTGTAAACGGATATATGTACAGCATCGAGCTTAAAAAACCATGTTGCAGCTGAGAAATAATGCTTCCCCGATGAATATACCTACTGATTATTATAAATCATATAAATCTGAGTGGTATTCCATAAAGTAAGCTTGGTTTAATGAAATAATAATAAGCAGGTATTTTGTTTTTTTCAGAACCTTCAAACAAGAGACATGGTAAATATAAAATCGGAAACCGAATTTCAGCGAGTGGACCTCAAGAAAGAGTTTATTGAAGATACAATTAATTATAAAGATCCTCAACCAAGTTGTTCGTATCCGGAACATAGCACAGGAAAACAGGTAATACATTTATTTGAACCATGTACGTACTTTACAATGTAGGTAGAAAAATGAAGATATTTTGTTTCTTTCTCGTATCTAGTCTATAAAAATGATGATGACTATAAAACAAATAAACAGTGGATGGGATTACCTAGTGACATAATGTGACATGTTAATATTATGCATGCGGTTGCAGCTCTTCCTTAAGGGTTCATAGGGACCATCCCCACATCGTTATCATGTGGTGATTGCGTAAAAAACTTCCGATATTTTTATCATTGTCATAATATACCTATTTAAATAAATGTTTAAATGAATTGGTAAAATTATTATAACTATAAAATATAACCCGTCGCAATTTTAGAGAGATAGATATTATTATTATACTAATAAATAAAGCAATAATTGTAAATTATGTAATAACATAATAATGATTACGCGGTATTAAAATATGCATGTTGGATGAATACATAGATACAAGTTTAGGTACCTACCTACTTACCTACTTAACTGTTCCTATTCATCGTAGTGCAGTCGAGGTAAACCGATATTATTTTTTGACAGTTTCAAACCATTTTGTCAGTAATTGCAGCTGGGAAGGAATGCTTGCTTGTGGCAATCAATGACCCATGCGCCCATAATATGAGGCACCAAGGGCAAATAGCATTTTATTGACGCCTTTTGTAGTATTCGCGTGTATATACCTATTAAAGAAGAGCTTGTAGACTTTCGTCAAGGTTCTGAGAGAAGAAAGAAAGAAAAATAACTGAAAACTTGGGGTTATACAGTGATTTCTCCTACGAGATGACGGAATCAGCACCACAACATATTTTATTATTTATATCTATGCAGACGGAGAGATAACTAAATGGCATATCTTTCATCTCTTACTCATTATTTTTGTTAAGTCAACGTACTCCTCTCTTCCATGAGCACATTGTGGTGACCTCAGTTTTAGGTATCGGATCCTCAAACATTCCCAGGCTTAAAATTACTGATGCTTCACACCTGATGTAGAGCCCCTTGATACGCTCGATTATGACTGTGTGTGGTGCGGGGCGGGTAAGTTTTGAAGTGTCTATGTTTGTGTTGACGCTGAAGAAATAATTTGACTTTATTTTGTTTATAAGTCCGCTGTTGGCGTTCCAGTTAGTAATCTGGAAAGTTGTTTGCAGTGTGGTGTTAACAACTATAGTGGGTTGTGTCTGCTGTGACTTAGTGGAGCAATTCAATGCTTTGGGCAGGGGTAGCTCTGAGTTTCTTAATGAGTGCCTAGCGGGGTTTAAGCTTTTGGACCAATTGGGAAAGGTTGTGTTCTTGGTATCAAGGCCTTTTTCCGCAAAATCCGTAAAACTGTTCCCGGGGTGCAGCTGGTTAAATCTGAAATTCGACACCCCGACCACGCACTCCGGCTCGTCGGCCTCCGTCCACTCTCCAAATTTTGTCGAACTCCAACTAATTGTCCGTGAGTGAGGCATTCCGATTTAGTGGCAGCACACCGTCGCCCGCCCCGCGTTTGGCGATTCGAATAACAATTATTTCCATCTAACTTTGCCATTTGACCTCTGATTGAGCTGAAATATACAGCAATATTTTTTAATGTAGATATTCTAGCGATATATTAAATAAAAAAATGGGGGTTGCATCATTACATTCCGCATTTTAAAGCCCTGGACGTGGCGACATTTTCCGCAAAAACTGTCCCCAGGGTGCAACGAGTTAAATCTGACATTCAAAATCCCCACCACGTACTCCGACTCATCTGTCTCTGTCTACTCTCTAAATTTTCTCGAATTCCGACTACGCGTGTAGATTTGTATAAAGAAAAACCGACCACATTACAAACAAATATAATTTCGAAATTATAGTACAGCATAATATGCATCTTCCTATAATCTATAGCGCGATGGCAACCCTTTTTATGCATACGTGCATAGTAGTATTCGTAATAATGAGTGGGGTAACTATATATTTTTTTTTTAATTGATTTAGGTTAACCAGTAAAATCAATCACATTGAATAAGTAGAATAAAAATAGTTTATAATAGGTAATATAATATGTGATTATCCTAATAACTGCGGACACAAATAGCGTAACTAATGAAATCAAATTAGATCAAACATTAGATAGGTAGAGTTGCGATGAAGATAATCGGATATCGTTAAAAACGATAAAAACATTTGTAAGAACATAAAGTTGGAAAATCTATAATTTAGAAGAGGTTGTTATTCAAACTACTCTACTATACAGAGTTGGTTGATTACATGTAGATGCATATTATATTCGAATCAAGTAATCAACTGTCAAATTTCTCTTCGGTTGATTAAGTTACATTGTTTTGTTCACCACGTCCATCTTTAAACTCGCGATTTTAAATAAAACGGAAAATAGCCGTACACATGGCGTAATCAAAAACAGTACCAATGGGTGATATAATTCAATAGAAGGTGAATGCCGCAAGCAAATGTCCCTACTATCCCATTGTGCAATCTTCATCTACTGTACCAAAATGTAGTACCTTCTTTTACTTTACTCACTTAAGAGATAGGACAATGGTTGAGTTAAAACAATAGTTAATTCGCCTAAAGTACACTACGGCCAACTCAAATCGATATTCTGAAGGATGCCAAACACACTTAGGTACATGCAGGGTGAAACAAAATGCTACTTTACTTTGAACATCCAGATCCGAAACTATTTTGTAAAATGAAAATTGAACCAAAGGTACAGCGCCAATCGAGATCAAATTGAAATCTGGATTAGAGCGAACAACTAACAGGATGACGACATCCACGTTCTCTATTATGAAAACGACATGTGTCTTAAAACAAAGTTTTTTATATTATTTTCGCACCGTTTAGCTCAACTAGGGAATCTGCGTAGATAATAAACTCCACACATTTAATGCGGATGAAAGTTTAAAAGATGGTTACGCTGTCTAGATCGTGTGGTGCTAATAATAATTATATTATAAATGCTTTTTTAGGATAACGCAGCAAATCTCAAATCGTCCTGCTTTATGTCGGAAGAAGAGAAAATTGATGACATCATACAAATCGACCAACAAGATATTAAAGAAGAACTCGAGGAATACAGCAAAGGCTTTAAAAAAACACGAGGCGCTATTAAATGCAATGTTACTAAATCAACACCCGAAAAAAATATATTCCACGAAATCACTAGTATGGATGTAGAACAATGTAAACGTAGTAAAAGCAATTTCTCTTGTCAAACTCCATTTAAAAGCGATGAATCTAATTCTAGTGACACGAAACAACTTAAATTGCTACATACCGGAGAAAAGCCATTTCAATGTAATCAATGTGATTATTCTTGTAAAAGATCTGGTCTACTGAAATTACATATAATGAGACATACTGGTATAAAGCCATGTCAATGTGATCAATGTGATTACTCATGTGTAACATCTGGGCAAATGAAATTACATATAATGTCACATACTGGTATAATGCCATTTAAATGTGATCAATGTGATTACTCATGTATAACATATAGTAACATGAAGCGACACAAAATGATACATACTGGTATAAAGCTATTTAAATGTGATCAATGTGATTATTTATGTATAACATCTAGTAACATGAAAAAACACAAAATGACCCTTTCTTGCGTAAAGCCATTTAAATGTCAACAGTGTGATTACTCTTGTAAAACATCCGGTAACATGAGATTACATATAATAACACACACTGGTATGAAGCCATTTAAATGTCATCAGTGTGATTACTCTTGTATAAAATCTGGCCACATGAATCAACACAAAATGAGACATTCTGGTGAAAAGCCATTTAAATGTGGTCAATGTAATTTTTCTTGTAAAACATCTAGTCATTTGAAATTACATATAATGATACATTCTGGTATAAAACCATTTAAATGTGATCAATGTGATTACTCATGTATACCATCTGTTAACATGAAACGACACAAAATGACGCATACTGGTATAAGGCCATTTAATTGTGATCAATGTGAATACGCATGTATCACATCTGGTAGCATGAAATTACATAAAATGAATCATTCCGGTAAAAAGCCATTTAAATGTGACAAATGTGATTATTTTTGTAAAACATCTAGTGACATGAAACGACACAAAATGACACATTCTGGTGAAAAGTAATTGAGATATGATCAATACGAGTTGCGTGAGATTTTTGATGTGAATGAGGCGGTACAATACTCTTATAATGTTTTATATAATGTTTTTAATAAATGTTTTTCAAGGAAGTCACTATGTCGAGGTGAAAGACGATATCTGAAGTGGTTTTCTCGGGAGATTATTAGAGACATTAAAGTCAAACACTACTATCAAACAGCCTGGAAGCCTTAGCATGGTCAGCATGACTATGAAATGTTTGTCTTTATCGTATGAGAGTGAGACAAGCTGTTCGGCTGGCCTATCGAACATATATGGAATCGGTATAGGATTGCATTCACGAAAATCCTAAATCGTTTTGGGATTATATAAAATCATTAAGAAAGGATGATGGATTTGCCAATTCGATTACTTGGAAGGGCGAAGAGGTGACTGGACATAAATTGGCAGAAGCATTTGCTGGTCTTTCAGGTCCGTCTACGCAAGTAGAATTCCGAATCTGAATGTCGCCTCAACGTCAAGAAAACGATCGTGCGGTGCCCAATCCGTTGACATCTCCCCAATTGATGGATGTGACGTGTTTAGATTTATTAAAAAAAAAAATAAGAATACGGCTCATTAGGACCGGATGACGTCCCTACATTTCTTTAAAAGAGTGTGTTGATTTTGTCAAAGGCCTACTTGCATATACCTATATACAATCTTACAATGGACACAGATGGCTTTCCGGAAATATAGAAGATGTCGAAGGTGACTCCAATTCATAAGAGTGGTACAGAGTCGTCAGTAGAAAACTACAGGCCGGTAGCTGTTCTCTCTGCACCAGCAAAAGTTCAGGAGATGATCATGCACAGCATGATTTCTCCAAAAATGGAGTCATTAATATTGAATGAACAGCATGGATTTAGAGCAGGCCGATCAACGGAAACCAACCTGATGGTGTTCACTGATTATGTGTTGTCAGTACTCGACAGAGGTAGCCAGGTTGACTGTTCTTACAAAGATTTCTCGAAAGCATTTGACAGAGTCGATCACAATATTCTAATGGAAAAACTCCAACTTATTGGATTGTCGGATCGATTTTTGAAGCTATTCGGGAGTTATTTTAGGAACCGTCAACAATACGTTTCGTACGGCCTTTATCAGTCACAGACCTTTTCCACATTTTCTGGTGTCCCCTAGGGCTCAAACTTAGGGCCATTGCTGTTCACGATTTATATAAATGACCATTGGTAATTAAAAATGCTATTTTCTTGTTGTTTTCTAAGGACTTGAAACTCTTCATGGAAGTTGTAACCTTGGACGATTGTCGTCAACTCCAACTTGATATAAATAATATATTAGATTGGGACAGGCGTAACAAACTGGACTTCAATATTGATAAATGCAATTTTTTATCGTTTACTAAAGCCTCACGAGTATTGTTTTTCCAGTACTCGATGCATGGCCGAGTTCTCTCGCGAATATCATCTGTAGGAGATCTTGGAATTACTTTTGACAATAAACTGGCGTTTAGTGGTCATATAGATAACATTTGTAAAAAGGCGCTAAAGATGTCGGGCTTTGTCTTGCGTACTTCCCGGGTCTTTTCGGATGTTGCGGTACTAAAAATTCTCTATAACTCTTTAGTTAGAAGCAGACTTGAGAGTGGGTCTATCGTTTGGGCCCCGCATCAGTTGAAGTACGGCCTTATGGTGGAGAGAGAAATTTTTAAGACTCCTTTACTTTCAGCTGTATGGATATTATCCGTGGCTCTATCCGACTGATTTTCTCTTAGGGATGCTTACATACTGTAGCTTAAAATTTAGAAAGGATCTTTATTTAGCTACATATTTTTTCAGACTTATACGCGGCGTAAATGTAAACTCTGCAATTCTTGGTGGTGTTGGCTTGTGTATCTCTGATAATTACCTTAGGACTCGAGGGCATCCGTTGTTTGTTCTCCCACGGTGCAGAACTAACCTGCCATTAGTAATGCCAATTAGGAGGGCAGTGACCATGTTTAATTAAATCGCTTCGGAGATTGATATATTCCACTTACCTGAGGGTGAATTTAGGTGGACGTTGTTTTATATGTTTTTAACATACGGTCTATCAAAGTTCACTCTGTGTTCTTCCATCTTCTTTTATTGTGTTACTTATTTTATTTATTTTCTTATTTTATGACTTATTTTCTGTATCTTTATTTAAAAAACTTATTAACACTTATTTTATGTCATGTCGTGAACGCTTTGAATTTATAATTTGTTATGTTCATAATATGTAAAATAAATCAATTTGATTTGATTTGAATGTTAACTCATGTATATGATCTCTTCGGATGAATTTACATTTAATGATACATACCGGTATAATGCTATTTGAATGTCATCAATGTGATAACATCTGATAATATAAACACAAAATGACACATTTTGATGAAAATCCATTTAAATGTGATATTATAGTGCTTATTCTTGTAAAAAATCTTTTAATATGAAATCACACAAAATGACTATTGATGAAATTGTAATGAAAAATAACTAAACATATTAATTTTAAATAAATCCTCTTGTATAACGTCCCGTCACTAAATTTACTTAAAATGAAACCATAAAATTACTCATCGCGGTGAATGTAATTTTTCATTTAATCACATCTAGTCCTATGAAATCAGACTAAATGATTTACTCTTGTCAACAACCATTTAACTACGGTGCATGCCCTTACTCATGTATAAAATCTAGATATAAAAACTTACATTCATGACATACTGGTGAAAACACATTTAAATGTGACAATTTAATTTGTTTAACCATTATTTATTCAACGAATAAGACGTAATAATATTTGAGAATGTCATTCAATATTGATAATTTGAAAAATTAAACACTAGAAAAATTCTTTTTGAACTAAAACCGATAGCCAACATAACGCTTTTGGATAATCGTTTGATGTCACAACTACTAGTTAAAATCAGCGTAATTAACTAAGATGTCCGTCTCTGAACTGCAAAAACATATCTCTTCTTCTTCTTCTTTCACCCTGTCACGTCCCAACATTGGGGCATAGGGCAAGCACAAGTTGGCGCCACTGCCCTCGGTCCATCGCCGCCGAAGTGCCGCACTCTTTGGCGGCATCCGGAATACATGTCCCAGCAAAAACATATACAGGCGGAATACTGGAATCCAGCAGGTAAAGGATCAAGTCCTGTCGCGTACCTACCCTATTTTTTCCACTAAATGATTTTTACTAGTTTATATATGCATGCGATCTTGTATGTGTATTCAATTTAATTTATCTTGTTTAACATCTTCTGAATTTAAAATAAACAAAATGAGTTGGTCTGGTGTGAAACCATTAAAATGAATGCATTTTTGTTTTTAGATAGGTACTGTTTTTTGATATTTTTGTTATGTATTTGGAATGTATGCTTTTAAAAATCACTCATCTGTTCACTAAAATATGACCTGATCTTTGATATAATAAATAAAAGCTATTTCTTCAAACCCATTGTGTTATTATTTTTCTGTTACATATTATTCCCTACTATTTTTTATTAGTAACACCGTAAAATTAGGGGTGCAGTTGTAAATGGCGAATAAATAAGTGTTATTTAAACATTTTGATAAATGAATACAATGGCTACACAATGACTATGAAGAGAGGGTTTGGTAATCTTACTGGCCAGCACCTCCAGACCATTATACATGTCAATTCTAGACTGGACATGGCGGCTTCGCTGGCAGGCTCTATGAGCTTGGTCTTGTTACCCGTTCAACATGTACTGTGGCAGTGAAATATAGGATTCAAACCGCATCCTCTGAGAATGTTCTTGAAGGTTTACGGAAAGAGAAGAGTTGCTCAAGTCAGTTCAACCAGCTATGCACCCATCGGACCGTCCGATCTGGTTGCCATAAAGATCAATTTTATTTCGTGTAGAAAATTTGTGGCGTCATACTGACAACGAGAGAATCTTCACTTAGAATGTTTGGAAGTTTTGTATTAGCTTGAGTTACTACAATTTTTAATATTGCCTCATCTTATCTGCTCATCTCTACCATGGAAATAATTTTGAAAATACTAACTTCTTTCTAACCAAATAGAAAAAATCTCTTTGAAAAACGTGATACACCTCGCCGGAATCGAACCCGCATCTCTCGGGTATTGCGCTCAAGCGCGTTGACTACAATGCTAAAGGAGTCATATCTAATTACGACAAACTTTAACTAATGGCTTTTAATACTCACTGAAGCGCTTTCTAAATAATTGAGCTATGTACTTTTATTTTTTCTCATAAGTGTTTTAATATTGTGTATGTTCAATAACTAGAAAGCTGGCTACATTCCTAAATCTTGTGAATTATACATTCAATAAAAAAAATTGTTTATCAATATTTATTCATTATTAATAATAAACAAAACGTACCTAAGTAGTTTGACACAGTGAAGGTTTTACGTACGTGGCAGGGTTCCTATATTTTGACGATGATAAAAAGAGGACATATTTATTTCAAAATTAGCAGTCGCCCCATAGGCCAGTGCCTTACGGAGTCTATAGGTTTGAACTCTGTGATCCATATAGTAGAGTCGCCCATTTCCAAAGGCCATCTTGTCCATTTTGTTTGGTTTAGAGATATTCATGAATGTGTATGGAACCTCTAATGAAAAAATTCTCTTTTTTTAATCAAATTGAAATAAAATATACTATTATGCTCGTGAAATAAAAACATCATGACCAGTTTTTTTAAAGATGACTTTATTTTGACACAGTTTTATGGACTTGATGCATTTTGGAAATGTTTTTATGGACAAGGTGAGTTATGGTAAAACGTATAATATGGAACATCCACAAGAAAAGAAACATTTCTGTTTTGTTAATACAATTAAAATATAATATATGCTTGCGAAAAACACAATACCGTTTTCTAAAATAACATACACAGTTTTTGAAATATTTAAATGGACAAGATGACTTTTGACACAGTTTTATGGACAAAACACATTTTGAAATTGGCGACTGTTTTTGGAGACCCGCAATACGGGATGCAAAAGACTACTTTAGGAATAACTTTTATAGAATATGTATGTGCCCATTTGAATTAGCAATCTAACTGCATATTCAGTTCATTTTTGGTCAAAACTAGACAAGATGAATTTTGGAAATGGGCGACTCACTATATAACTCATATGTACATAAATTGTATTTTCTTAATTATTCTGAGTCACACCTTTTTCTGACATTCTGCTGGTTCAGCTCATTACCATAAACGGATATGAGACGATGATGGATTTCAATAGGGTGGACTCCGTCCTGGTTGAGAAAGCGAATGGTTGAACGCACCTCGCAGGCGGCGGGATTCTATAGTAATGCGTCCATCTAAAAGAGTAGGTACCTTTCAAAACTACAAACAGGTTCAATTCAATACCTGCACAAGGATAATAATAACATTTTCAAAATACATGAAGAATGTAATATAGTCTATTCTGCTCTCTCTTATTCAGCTGTGCAACCTTTATCCGAGATAATATTATAGACAGAACAGGATATTGGGTTGGTTCTGCATTTTATTTTGGTTAGACAACGATGTGATGGCTGTGCCAACATGTCTGATCATATTATTATAGGTGGGGCTCAAAAATAATATGGGATTTAAACCCAAAGCTGTGTTCTTCCATTGCGTTATCCATGCCATCGTTTGCAAAATGTATTAAATAAATTTGGTTTTTTTACTCTTAAATGATGTTCTATGTGTAGAACTTGCTTCAAAAAAAATAATGCTATAATATACAATAATTATCAAAAAAAGATTTTGAGCCAAAGCCACTCTTGCACCACCTTGCACCACGCTGCCGATGCCCATGTAGCTGATATATAGGTAGGTACTCGATTATTTGTTAGGTTAGATTAGGTTTTCATTCTTGAATTATTATTAATGAATTTTGCCGAATTCAGCTATATAAAAGTAATTAATGTTCATAATGTACAGTGTAAGGTCATTTCCGATAGAAAGCTCACGGCAAACTTTACTACGGTGAAATGTAAAACATGTAACCCGAAACGAGAACATACTATTACGCATTTTTCGATAAAAATATAAAAAATTATACCGGGCACGGACATTGACCTAAAAAAAGACGACTTGTCCGGAAAGAGGACCCTGGAAATCCTCTGTTCGTCTGTTAACCTGAAAACCGCGAATTCTGCCAAAAGTAGTAGTATTAATTATATTCACTCCTTTATTATACACACTTTATATTAATATGCCGACCCTATGCACCTCATGGTTTGCCTAACCCCACGTGGCGTCACCGGCACAGTTGCCTGATAGGTATATTATTATAATAATTTTATACAAATCGAATTTCTCTGTTGCGTAATGATTATAACATATATGGCAATACTATCGGCATATTTTGTCTATGGTAAGGCACGTCAAAGAGTCCCATTTGCCGGCCACAGACGGACAGTTCTCGTAACAGGTTGAACATGCCAGTTAATAACTATACAGTTATCTTTGGTAGATAATCTGCATAAGGCCCCCATAGACGGACAGTTCTCGTAGCAGTTTGAACATGGCACAGACAATAACTGTTCAATAACTGTACGTTAGTGGACACACCACAGATCAGTTTAACTACCCCATTTAAATCTGTCTAACTGTCAACAGACGTGCCCATATACGTACAGCTATTGTCCGTGGCAGAGCAAGTGTCAAAAACTATGGAGGTTATGTTCGCGGAGATAATACACAGGGGTATTGTTTAAATTAGTTTTAGGTAGGGTATACTTGAACGATGATACACGAATAATTTAACTTTGAATTTATTATGGTTATAATTGTTTTTATTAGAAACAAATTGACATAAATACACACCTATGACGTTGGTAAAATGAATCATGATTTCGCTAGTGGATTATGTATTTTATCGATTCACCGAAACAATATTATACACATTCGTGTAAATATAAAATATAATCTTTTCTTTTGAATAAATTATTCCCTTTAATGGACAGTATTAATTAAGTAAGAAAACGGTAATATTTATAAAGGTACTGATTTTATATACAATAAGCCACAAAATTATATTTACATCAATCATCAGTATAATAATTAATTACTATGATATTATTAAAATATATACTTAGATTTTATTTAGATTTAGCGACATTGTCATTCACAATTAGGTATATTAATTTATGTTGTGAACGTCTTAAATTAATAATTTGTAATATTCACTACATACAATAAATAAAATTAGTCTATATTTTCACAATAACTTAATATTTATAATGCTCTCTAAAATTTTAACATTTATATTATATTGTATAAAATAATATGTTTACATAAATAACTATTACTTTGTTTTACTCTCGTAAAAATAAATAAAATATAATATTTGCGATCTCCGCGTACATAATATTATTATATTTTTAATAATAAATGAATTTGTATTTTATAACAAGCAACACCAGCCGTAGTTGTATCGTGCGGTATATTCTACTTTACGTTACCGCCATCTAATGTCAGTCGAGAACTTTCGGCTAGTTGAAATTCCAACAGTTTTACAAAAACACGGGAGTGGGGGGTCGCTGGCAGTTTGAACATGGCACATATCTGAAAGGTCGAAAAGTGTCCGTCTATGGGCGCCGCAGATTATCTACCAAAGATAACTGTATAGTTATTAACTGGCATGTTCAACCTGTTACGAGAACTGTCCGTCTGTGGCCGGCAATTGTCAGAACTGTCAAAAGAGTATCAACTGCCACCTGCACGTTTTTAGTCTGCTACGATAATCCAACGTACGCTTTCCATTCGAAAGATGGACGTGAAATGCGTGCCTGATGAATTCGAACTTGATGCAGAATGGCAGGTGCCCTTAAACCACCAAATTAACTCTGTGACCAATAATTATATAAAGCAAGAGATTGCCGACGGTTCCAGCATTGCTTTTGAGGTTCGTTTTATAAAGCTTATGTCTTTTATAGCGCCTGTACACGTCCATAGATTTACTTGCAGCAATAGTGGGTATTTTAAGTGCTGACTGTATCTCCAATCTCAATCTTCAAGAGTAAGCGAGATGCGATGTTGTCATTTTATGGTACTATTTGACAGTCATAAAAATCGGTTGTCATTAAAATGACTCGCTGAGCGGTGTAGTTCGTTTTTTTGCCGGCAGGTTCGCAACTATCGTTCCACTGCGCAGACGCAGATATCGAACAAATTCAACTGTCGCGTGAAAATTCAGAAGCTTCCGAATATTTTTAATTCATGTATGCAATCTTGCAACTGCAGGATAGTACAACATGTTTACACGTACATTTTATTGTTATGGCCGTGATAATACGTTCTGTCAGCAGTAACTCCATACACATGTAAACGGGGTAGGTAGGTATTCATTGATGTTGGCGGACATTGTCAATAATTTAGTAGACGTATTTATTTCTTAGTAAGCGTTGCAAAATTACACGCACCTACCTAGGATAACTATATTAAACGTATCCAAATCTTTAAATAAATCCACTATGTACCCCATGGAATTACAAATAATTGGCCTGTGAATTCTTTTTTTTTAGAAATTAATAATATTATATTGTCATTTATTGAAATATTTTTTATGCTAATATTTCAGTTCTTATTATAGGAATTTTTTGGATTACTGATTTTACTGATTACTGGTTAGGTATAAGTAAATGATAATATTTTGACATTAATTGAAATATTTTTTATCCTAATATTTCAGTAAGTACTTATTATTGGGATTTTGATAATAGCCGATATAGGTACTGGATTATTTAATGATTATTGGTTAACTGGTTAGGTATATGTAAATGATAATATGTATCTATCGATTGCGCTAAGACAGACATACTGCACTGATCCAATTCATCTGAATGCAGAAACCGATATTATTTGACAGATTCCAACCATTTTTGGTCAAGACGGCTTTTGTGGTGCAGTGTGTAAATGATACGTTTACATCTGACACTTATACCGTTATACTTATTTTATGTGTCTGACATAAAATTTCACTTACTGTTTACACCTGCATGGATCTGACATAAAATTCTCGTATACTTCTCGTTGAAATAAAGTCTCTACACTTTATTCAATGGCAACATTTGGAATAAATATATGCGGTATATGTATATGTATCTATCGATTGCGCGAAGACAGTCATACTGCACTGATCCAATTCATCTGAATGCAGAAACCGATATTTTTTGAGAGTTTCCTCGTCATTTGGTCAAGGCGTCTCTTGTGGTGCAGTGTGTATGGCGCTGGTCTTCCACCCGAGTGCTCTGGGTTCGACACCTACCCTTTGTTTGTGTTCGCTCAAAAAAACCTTGCACGAAAAAGCGAAGACATGCTTATTAATAATAATTACAGAAACATATATATATATATATTATATTTGGTTACATTATTTGCAGTTTTAAGATAACAGAGTCCTATCTACAATAACATAATTTTGAGAAAAACGCAAATAAAGATTTTACTACCATGTTATTCATTAAATAAAGCATACTTTTCTCAACTATACCTTGTAAACGGATATATTTACAGCATCAAGTTTTATTTATAATTACGGCATTATAGAAACCGGGCCTAAATCAAAACATGCATTTTTGTAGTTAGGCGCCTGTGATCCTAAGAAACCGTATTGCAGCTGGGAAATAATGCTTTCGCGATCAATATACCTATTATTATTATAAATCATACAAAAGTGAGTAATCACAAGTAAGCTTGATTTAATGAAATGATAATATTTTGTTTTTTCAGAACCTTCAAACAAGAGACATGGTAAATATAAAATCGGAACCCGAATTTCAGCAATTGGACATCAAGAAAGAGTTTATTGAAGATACAATTAATTATAAAGATCCTCAACCAAGTTGTTCGTATTCCGAATATAGCCCATTAAAACAGGTAATCCATTTATTTGAAGCATGTTCGTACTTTACAATGTAGGTAGAAACATGAAGATATTGTGTTTCTTTCTCGTATCTAGTCTACCAGTATCAGTAAAACACTAGTAAAACTAACCAGTAAAATCAATCTCAGAGAATAAGTAGAAGAATTATAATGTGTATAAAATAATATGTGATGGTCCCAATAACAGCGGACACAAATAGCGTAACTAATGAATCAAATTAGATCAAATATTTGGTACCTACATCTGCAATGAACATAACGTCTATTCAAATCTAAACTATCCTAAACGCCAAATCATAAAATGTGCAGGAAAGCGAAATATAGAAATGATGAACTTATACTTAATTCGATTTTTGTCTGTAATATCGAAATATTAAAAAATCATTTTTTGTGTTTCAAATTACAATAAATTTTGTGGAATTTTTCCCAATTTCAAATTTATGAAAAATTCAAAACATTGGAAAATAATGTCACTTAGGATACTTAAGAAGTGGCATAAAAATAATTGTTTCTTAAATTCAATATAACCCTATACATTTAGGTTTATACATAAATGTTGGAAATTTCATAGAGAATCGTTGGATGTAAAAAACGTATTTCGAAAAATTGGCGTTAAGGATAGTTTTGAATTGAAAAGACGATAATTGGATATCGTTAAAAAGAAAAATACATTGTTAGTATTCGTAATTCGTAAATCGATAATTACGAAAAGATTACTACTATACCAGAGTTGGTTGAATACATACACGTACGGATGCATATTAAATACGAATCAAGTTGTCAACTGTCAAATTTGTCTTTCGGTCGATTAAGTGAAATTCTTTTGTTCACCACGTCCATCTTTAAACTCGCGATTAAAATTAAAACGGAAAATATCCGTACACATGGCGTAATCATAAACAGTAACAATGGGTGATATAATTCAATAGAAGGAGAATGCCGCAAGCAAAAGTACCTACTATCTCATTGTGCAATCGTCATCTACTGTACCTACCAAAATGTAGTAGGTACTGTTACAACTCGGATGGTCCCCATTTGGGGATGTCACTGTGTATCTGGAGAGGCCCGAGTCGGTATCAAATCCAACAAATAGTAAGGGCTTATTACGAAAATAAATAATAATAATAAAGCCGGCAATGCCGTAAATCACGATCGTTGAAAAATATTTGCAATGTCGCCGTTCGACAACGCTCTCGTTGAAAGCGAAACACAAGATGGCGGGGGATACGTTCCATAAAATAAATTATTAAAAATGTAACTATTATATAATATTAACTTAAATAAACCTCGCCGCTACCGTCACAATTCCGGTATGTTAATTGTCCCCCTCCACATCCCGAATCAAGACGAAAAACCATACAAAAAAATAAAAGTGACAGCTTGCTATTCACTTTCAAAAATGGAGGGAAATGATAGTATCTTTTTTTACTTACTTAGAGATTGGACGATGGTTGAGTTAAAACAATAATTAATTCGTCTAAAGTAAGCTACGGCCAACTCAAATTGATATTCTGAAGGATGCCAAACACTTTTAGGTACATACAGAGTGAAATTAAAGAGCTGCGCTCCAGTGGCCTAAAAATCAATGAGAACATCCATCCAGGTCAGATTTTTTTAATGAAAAGTGAACCATAGGTACAGCGCCAATCGGGATCTAATTATTGAAATCTGGATTAGAGCGAACAACTAACAGGATAACGACATCCACGTTCTCTATTATGAAAACGACATGTATCTTAAAACAATGTTTTTTAAATTATTTTCGCATCGTTTAGCTCAACTAGGAATCTGCGTACCTAACTTCAGTAGATAATTAACATGCTGATGAAAGTTTAAACGATGGTTACGTTGTGTAGATCTTGTGGTGGTAATAATTATATTATAAATGCTTTTTTAGGTTAACGCAGCAAATCCCAAATCGTACTGTTTTATGTCGGCAAATGAGAAAAATGATGACATCATACAAATCGACGAACAAGATGTTAAAAAAGAACTCGAGGAATACAAGAAAAGTTTTAAAAAAACACGTGGCGCTATTAAACCTATTGTTACTAAATCAATACCCGAAAAAAATATATTCCACGAAATCACTAGTACGGATGTAAAACAGTGTAAAAGTAGTAAAAGCAATTTCTCTTGTCAAACGCCATTTAAAAGCGATGAATCTAATTATTCTAGTGACACAAAAAAAAAAAAAAATTCTGCATACGAATTGTAAAAAATCTAGCCATATGAAATTACATATAAAGACGCATACTGGTATAAAGCCATTTAAATGTCAGCAGTGTGATTACTCTTGTATAACATCTGGAAACATGAAATCACACAAAATGACTCATTCTGATGAGAAGCCATTTAAGTGTGATCGATGTGATTACTCGTGTATAACATCTGGAAACATGAAATTACATATAAAAACGCATACTGGTATAAAGCCATTTAATTGTCAGCAGTGTGATTACTCTTGTATAACATCTGGAAACATGAAATCACACAAAATGACTCATTCAAATGAGAAGCCATTTAAATGTGATCAATGTGATGACTCGTGTATAACATCTGGAAACATGAAGTTACATATAAAAACGCACACTGGGATAAAGCCATTTAAATGTCAGCAGTGTGATTACTCTTGTATAACATCTGGAAACATGAAATCACACAAAATGACTCATTTAAATGAGAAGCCATTTAAATGTGATCAATGTGATTACTCGTGTAGAACATCTGGAAACATGAAATTACATATAAAAACGCATACTGGTATAAAGCCATTTAAATGTCAGCAGTGTGATTACTCTTGTATAACATCTGGAAACATGAAATCACACAAGATGACTCATTCTAGTATAAAACCATTTAAATGTGATCAATGTGATTACTCATGTATAAAATCTGGTAACATGAAACGACATAAAATGACACATACTGGTATAAAGCTATTTAAATGTGATCAATGTAATTACTCGTGTGAAACATCTAGTAAAATGAAATTACATATAACGTCACATACTGGTATGCCATTTAAATGTGACAAATGTGATTATTCTTGTAAAACATCTAGTCATATGAAATTACATATAAAAACGCATACTGGTATAAAGCCATTTAAATGTCAGCAGTGTGATTACTCATGTATAACATCTGGAAACATGAAATCACACAAAATGACTCATTCAAATGAAAAGCCATTTAAATGTGATCAATGTGATTATTCTTGTAAACAATCTAGCCATTTGAAATCACATATAAAAACGCATACTGGTATAAAGCCATTTAAATGTCAGCAGTGTGATTACTCTTGTATATCATCTGGAAACATGAAATCACACAAAATGACTCATTCTGATGAGAAGCCATTTAAGTGTGATCGATGTGATTACTCGTGTATAACATCTGGAAACATGAAATTACATATAAAAACGCATACTGGTATAAAGCCATTTAAATGTCAGCAGTGTAATTACTCTTGTATAACATCTGGAAACATGAAATCACACAAAATGACTCATTCAAATGAGAAGCCATTTAAATGTGATCATTGTGATTACTCGTGTATAACATCTGGAAACATGAAATTACATATAAAAACGCATACTGGTATAAAGCCATTTAAATGTCAGCAGTGTGATTACTCTTGTATAACATCTGGAAACATGAAATCACACAAAATGACTCATTCTGATAGGAAGCCATTTAAATGTGACCAATGTGGTTACTTGTGTATAACATCTCGTCGGATGAAATCACACAAAACGACACATTCTAGTGAAAAATAATTACGTGTTATGTTAAATGCAATTACATCCTCTTGTATAACATCCCTTCACTGAATTTACCAAAAATGAAGCGACAAAATTACTCATCCCGGTGAAAAACCTTTTAAATTTGTCAATGTTATTTTTCATTCAATCACACCTGGTCCCATGAAATTACATTAAATGACTTATTCATGTGAAAGACTATTTACTCATGTATATAATCTAGTTATACAAATTTACATAACATGACATGCTGGCGAAGATCCATTTACATCTGGCAATATGTTCAACTACTTTTTTTATTCTACGAATGGGACACAAGATTTGAGAATGTAATTTTCTATATATTGAAATGAACCTAATTTAAAAATACCTCATGCATATATACACTAGAAAAATCATTTTGTACTAAAACCGATAGCCAACATTATATATAACGCAATTCGATAAGCATTTAATGTAACAACCACTACGTCGCTATAGGATTGGTTTCCCGAATATCCGTTTTTGTCGAAATCGACCTCTTAATGCAGAATGTTTTTTTGTATCTAATTGGACGAGAACCATCCCTTTCGTCAAATTACTTTGTAATGGTAACGAATACATCATTCATATGCTGTAAAAATAACAATTTAAATATCTCCATGTATTTAAATATAGGATTATGAAATTTGTTTTTCGTCTCCTGAACATTTGGTCTATTCGGGAAACCAATCCTACAGCGACGACTAGTTAAAAACGTCTTAATTAATTAAGATGCCCGTAGCTTTATTGGAAAAACATACTGGCGGGAATCCAGCAGACACAGATTCAAGTCCTGCGGGTGTCGTATTTTTTTGTTTGATAAATAATGAAATACATAATATACATAACAATATACGAGTAAGAACTAAATGCACATATGTATTTCTATTATAAACATGATTTTATAATTTTATGTATTTACTGATATACATATACAATATACCTAACACAATTATTATACGAAAATAACTAATTAATGTGATAGATGAGTTTGTTTTAATGAAAATAAAAGTATCACATTTAGCTTGATATTTGAAAGAGCAAGTTGTCCGTCAAGACTAGGGCTTCCAATTAACCGGAGGAAAAATACTACCCAGTTTGCGGTTACTTTGCGAATAACTAACCGGGTAACCAGTTATAACCGTCGTATTTAAAAAAATGAATTTTCAAATATTGTCGATATTATTTTTTGCACATTTTTTTCTCTTTGACTCTACAATTAGACGTGCATTTTAGCCACCTCTCGATCAATGAGATATAAGACAATATGTTATCCCCTTGCTGAACCTACGTCCATGTCCATGCTCTGGATCCAAACACATATTGAAAAAAGATCATGTGACTCGTTACCGCTTACCACTCGCTCATGCGGGTACATAATATAAATAATTTTATTAATTGTATTGTTGTAGACCTAAATATAATATTGTTAAGACATAATAAAGCTTTGAATGATTTGAAGTGATTATTATTTTGACATTTGATATTGATAGCATTTTTGGTGTCTCAAACTTATAAATGGATGGAACTCTAATAATTATGTTGACAATAGTTTGACAATGATTGCCAAAAAGAAGACCATTTTCATGACGAATGGGACATTGAGGATTTAGCTGGGATGATAAAATACTCGATAGGTTGTTATATTTGTAACAAATACATAAAGTTACAGAATGACAAAAGTCATCACTGCATTCTGATACTAGATATTGGATAGTTGATCACAGCCTACTTCAAATTGGACATGCCTGGCCTATGGTAAATTAGGTCGTTATAAACATTGCCTACTAATTGTTCATCTTTTTAAATTGTTTGGCATTTTAATAATCAATAATTAACAATAAGTCAGCAAATAATACTAGAAACAATTATTTATTAACAAGCGGCTCTCGTGGTGCAGTGAGTAAGGCGCTTGCCTTTCCACCCGTGAGTTCTGGGTTCGATTCCCGCTCAGGACACAATATTTATATTGCGTTTTTATCAAAGCCTGGGTGTTTGTGATTGTTTAAAATTACTAACAACCACCTTGTACGAAAAAGTAAAAACATGGTTATTAATAATTAAAAAAGAGTAAGTAGGTAGGTACCTAAGACTTAAGTCATTATTGTCAAGCATGTACCTGTCATTTTTAATACCTATGATTATAATTTCGTACCTACATGAAAGATACAAAACATATAGATTATTATTTTTTATAGCACTTGTAGGTATACGAATACTAAACTAAATAAAAAATGGTTAATAATAATAATAAATAACCGCGTGAAATTACCCGGTTATCGGTTAGTTTAGAAATCCGCGGCTACCCAGTTTCGGTTAAAACCGGTTTGGAAGCTTTAGTCAAGACCCTTCAAGCACGGCCGCTAACATTTTAATAAGAACTAGGGCTGAAAAACTTTACGAAGATATTCATTATTAAGCAAAATCCAGAAAACATCTAATGGAAGATCGGCAAAGTTTAGGTTTAGCACCATGTCATTCCTCAAATCAACAAATTCCACTCGAGTTTGTAGGGAAAGTGCTTATATAGAATTTTCGGCATTGGTTGCAAAAGGATTTCTAACCCAATCGTATTGCTTCGAATTGATTGTCTGAAAGTAATGATCAAATTTCTTTTGCACCAAAGTTATATACTTATATTTTTGTGCCAGATTCAAATTAATTGTTTGTTTTCAATCTTGATCCGGTATATCGTTTGGACATTTGTTGAGATCATTGTCTCAACTCCTCCTGCCAAAGTTAGAGTTTATTTTTGAATCCTTATAGGTACATATTTTTATCGGAGCATGTCAATATATTTTCATTCCTACCAAGCATTTTTTTATTCATGTTCAGTAATAGGTACTAAAATGTTATAGACAATTTGACATATCGCTGGTTTGGAGGTAAAACTCATTATGTGCACTGTTGGCCAAAATGAGTTTTTTCATTATATCCACTAATTTTTACCATATCTCTTGCTGGAAAAAGTCACTGTGACGATAGCTATCCTATTAACAGGAATAAACTGGGGAAGAAATCATTATCAGTACTTATTTAAGATTTATGTTCAGGAAAAAGTCATTCCCGCACATAATGATTTTTTCCTGAACTGTAAACATGTCTATGAGTAAGTTAGTGAGTGTATTATGTGTGGTTTGCATTGTCGATAACTATCATCTTGTGCCAACTGTATGATACTGGTCGTTTTTTTAATAAGATGAGAATAAATGATTCTTATACTAAATAATCAGAATGATGGTGTTAATGAGTTTAATGTAAACACTGCCTGAACGTTAAAAATGTTATGAATTTCAAATGGACCAATTAATATAGCTTTGGCTGGATTAAGCAAAACTGAATCATTCAGAAACAATGACCGAAGTCCAGTCAATAAAACTAGTGAGGCAAACATGAAACTGGTTATCGGTCACATTAAAAAATTCCTTTCGTAGACTTAACAGCCGCGTACGACACAGTTAACCATAGAATTCTGCTGAGTAAACTATTTAAAACTTCCTGAATGATTTCAAAATAACAGAAGTGATTGAAAAGCTTCTGGCCAAACGAAGATTCTTTGTAACACTGGACGGAAAACGCAGCCGTTGGAGACAACAATGGACCGGCCTTTCACAAGGTACCGTCTTGGCATACTGTTCAACGTTTATACTAATGATCAGCCAATCGGAGTCAACACAAAAAATTTCCTCTATGCAGATGATCTAGCCGTGTTATACCAAAGCAATAGCTTCGAAGTGATTGAGAAACAGCTTAAAGATACATTAAGCGAGTTAAGACATACAACTACCTCAATCAACTTAAGCCAAATCCAGGTAAAACACGGGTAGCAGCGTTCCATCTACAAAACATGGACGCAGGGAAATTGCTTGATGTCGTTTGGGATAGGGTGCATTTAGAACCCACAAACAGCCAACAGATAGCTGGGAATCACCTTAGATCGGACGCTGTCTTATAAGCAACACTGCATTAATACTAAAATGAAGACAGCAGCAACAGAACAGTATCATGAGAAAGCTAAGCGGTAATACGTAGGGAGCTCAACTACATACACTCAGGGTCTCAGCCCTTGCACTATGCACCTCGGTGGCCGAGTATGCCTGTCCGGTGTGGCACATGTCTGCGCACACGAGACATGTGGACTGCGCTCAACAAAACCTGCCGGATCGTGACGGGGTTCTTGAAATTGACGCCTGTCATTAAAGTTCACGTGCTTTCAGGAATAGCCTCCCTCTAATCCGACTCCAAACTGCAGCCCTAGTTGAAAAGACAGCCCAAGAGTGAGTCCGCGACACGTCATGCATGGGTATCAAATGTGAAAAACAAGGCTAAAATCCAGAAAAGGCTTTATGGCGACAACTATACGTCTGACCGTCTCACCCGAATAAGCCTAACCTAGCCTCTGAGAGCACCTCCCGCATGGAGCCAGTCTTGGGTAGGTACTGAACATGGAAAGCCCCAAACAGACTGAAAACCATGGCAGGGCGCACCCGAGATAACATGGTGAAGTGGGGGTTCTCTGAGGACCAAACCTGCCAGTTCCTAATTTTTTTATAGAATCTGATTACCTTCAATGTATTTTCTGATTTTTTATACATTTTATACAAAAAGAAGAAAAAATGTTAATTTGAAATTGGATTTTTAATTGCAAAAAATATGTTCAAGTCTCATTATCTCAGAAGGAACATCAAAATGTAACATAATGAGTTTTACCTTTAAACCAGCGAAATAACACAACATGACACATTTTGATGAAAATCCATTTAAATGTGATATTTTTGTGTTAATTCTTGTAGAAAATCTTTTAACATGAAATCACACAGAATGACTCATTCTAATGGAAAAAAATTAAATCTGATCAATGTAATTACTCATGTATAACATCCTGTTACTAAATTTATCGAAAATGAAACTTGAAAATGAATTTTTCATTTAATCATATCTTGTCCCATGACATCAAACTAAATGATGTATTCTTGTTGTTCTATTGTTTAACTATTATTTATTCAACGAATAAGACATAGTAATATATGAGAATGTCACGTTCTATAAACTGAATATAGATGTTTTGAAAACATCTCATGCATACACATACTAGAAAAAAATATTTTGTACTAAAACCGATAGCCAACATAATGCAATTGGATAATCATTTGATGTCACAACTACTAGTTAAAATCAGCGTAAGTGACTAAGATGCCCGTCACTGAATTACTTGAATCTAGCAGGTAGAGGATCAAGTCCTGTCGGTTATCTTGTTTTTTCACTAATGATTTTTATTAGTGTGTATATGTAAAAATTAATTTCTCTTTTTTATGCAAATTGAAATAAATATAATAATGCAATATATATTATAATGCTCGTGAAATAAAAACACATATCAATATCATACACAGTTTTTTTTTTTAATATTTGAAGGTTTGTCACGGACAAGATGATTTTATTTTGACACAGTTTTAAGGACTTGATGCATTTTGGAAATGTTTTTATGGACAAGGTGAGTTATGGTAAAACGTGTATGGAACATCTAAATGAAAAGAAACATTTATGTTTTGTTAATTAAATTATAATTGAATATAATATGCTTGCGAAAAACACATCGTTTTCTTAAATATCATACACAGTTTTTGAAATATTTAAAGATTTGTTATGGACAAGATGACTTTTTACACAGTTTTATGGACAAAACGCATTTTGAAATTAGACGCTGTTTTTCAACCGTTATACGGGCTGCAAAAGACTACTATAGGATATGTATGTGTTCATTTGAATATAACTTAAATTTAACTGCATATTCAGTTCATTTTTGTTAAAAACTGGAAAAGATGAATTTTGGAAAAGGGCGACTTACTATGTATTATATGTGTCCAAATAAATGGGATTTTCCTGATTATTCTTAGTCATACTACTTTCTGACATTCCGCTGGTTTATCACATTACCATAAACGGATGTGAGACGACGATGGATTTAAACAGGGTGGACTCCCCTCCTGGTTGAGAAAGCGATTAATTGAACTCACCTCGCAGGCGGCGGGATTCAATAGCATAGCGTCCATCTAAAACAGGGGGTGGGGCAAACTTTTTGGATGGAGGGCCAAATTCAAGAATTCAAAATGATCGGCGGGCCGCAAGTAAAATACCATTGTTAGATATACACTATTTATTATCAGGAAAAATAAACATTACAAAAAAATTAATGAGAAGAATGAAACTGTTGCACATTTTTTAAAATTCAGATCTTAATTTTGTAGTTGATATTCTCAAAACTCGCATCGGAGATATTTAGAACTACATGGTTCTAAGTGTTTGTCCTTGGAGAAACAGAAGTAACCATGAGGCAGCTTAGAATACTACTTCATTATTGGGTTTGTTTTTTCAAGGACGAACACTTAGAACCTTGTAGTATTAGGCTCGCGATTTGATCGTAAAGAATTTTTATTGAGGTTCATGATCGATGATTTGGAGATTTCTTCACGTCGATGCAATTCTCTTAAATCAGTGTCACACTGCAGATCAATAATCTCAAGTTGTAGCTCTGTCAGTACACTATCAATATCTATTGAAAATGGATCGCGTATCATTGCTAAACTTGTCTCAATTTTTCGGAAGTCACCAAATCTTTGTGAAAAATCGTCATTCAGAGCTTTAATAATTTTACCATATTCTTCAAATTTATATTCTAGTATATTCAGCAACTTTAAAGTTGGAAAGTGGTCCACATTGTTATTCGATATTTGTAGTTTTAACTGAAATCCATTCAAACTTTTTACCATATCATGGGCATATATTTTTTTTCCTTGCAAAGCGGGGTTAAATGTATTTAAATGTGACACTCTTCAATGTTCAACGAAGAAAATAGTGGATACGTAGTGTGAGACGAGACGCAAGGAAGACGTACTGAGATAATATATTTACGAAACAACAAATTCTTCAAATTTTAATCTATTCTCAATATTTTTTTAAAAAATTATAAAAAAGTTATTCGTAATCAGAAGTACAATTATTTATGATGGCTGGCCGCAACAAAATACCCGGCGGGCCACATGCGGCCGCAGTTTCCCCCCCTGCCCCTGATCTAAAAGAATACCTTTCAAAACTACAAACAGGTACAATTCGATTCCTGCACAAAGATAGTAATAACATTTTCAAAATGCATGAAGAACGTATAATCTTTTCTGCTCTGTCGTATTTAGCTGTGCAACAGGATATAGGATTGGATCAGCTTTTTATTCTGGTTAGACAAGAATACGATGGCTGTGCCAACATGTTTGATCATAATATTATTATAGGTGGGGTTCAAAAAATAATATGGAATTTATAACAAAAGCTATGTTCTTTCATTGCGCAGGTCACCGTTAACAAAATGTTTTTTTTATGTGTAGAACTTGCTTCAATAAATAATATTCCTGTATTATATAATTATGATCAAAAAAAAGTTTTGAGCCAACGGTGGTGGTCTTGCACCGCCTTGCACCTCACTGCATGCCGGTGCCAATGTAGCCGATAAAGGTGGGTACTGGATTATTTTTGTTAGGTCGGGTAAGGTTTTCATTCTAGAATAAAGTTTTATACAAATTGAGTTACTCTTTTGCGTATTGATTATAATATAATGGCAATACTATCAGCCAGCTTTGTCTATGGTAAAGCGCGTCTGTCACTGTCTGTATCTGTCAAAAGAATATCATCTGACACCTGCACTTTTGTGGTCTGCTGCGATAATCCAACGTACGCTTTCGATTCGAGAAATGGACGTGAAACCCAAACCGGATGAATTCGAATTTGATGCAGAATGGCAGGTGCCCTTAAACCATCAAATTAACCCTGTGACCAATAATTATATAAAGCAAGAGATTGCCGACGGTTCCAGCATTGCTTTTGAGGTTAGTTTTATGAAGCTTATGTCTTTTATAGCGCCTGTACACGTCCATGGATTTACTTGCAGCAATAGTGGGTATTTTAAGTGCTGACTGTCTCTCCAATCTCATTCTTCAAGAATAAGCGAGACGCGATGTTGTCGTTTTATGGTAAGTACTATTAGTCATAAAAATCGGTTGTCATTAAAATGAGTCGCTGCGTGGCGTACATCGTTTTTTTTGCCGGCAGGTTCGCAACTATCGTTCTACTGTGCAGGAGCAGCGAACAAATCCAACTGTCGCGTGAACATTCAGAAGCTTCCGAATATTTTTAATTCATGTATGCAATCTTGCAACTGCAGGATAGTACAACATGTTTACACGTCCTTTTTCTTGTTCTGGCCGTGATAATACGTACTGTCAGCAGTAAATCCATACTAGTGTAAACGGGTAGGTAGGTATTCAATGGTGTTTGTTTATGTTTGCGGACATTGTCATTAATTTCGCACACGTATTTATTGTCTTGTAGGCGTTGCAAAATAACGCGTACCTAGACTAACTATATTAAATGTATCCAAAGCCTTGTGTCTGCTTCGCACAATCGATAGATACATATAATCATTCACATATACCTAACCAGTAACTAGTAAATAATCCAGTACCTATATCAGCTATTATCAAAATTCTAATAATAACAACTGAAATATTAGGTTAAAAAATATTTCAATTAATGTCAAAATATTATTATTAACTTTTAGAACTTTTTTGTATAGAAAAAAAGAATTCACAAGCCAATTATTTGTAATTCAATGAGGTACCTACATATTGGATTTATCTAAACTGCACTGATCCAATTCATCTGAATGCAGTAACCGATATTATTTGACAGATTCCAACCATTTGGTCAAGGCAGCTCTCGTGGTGCAGTGCGTAATGCACTGGTCTTCTACCCGGGAGCTCTGGGTTCGATACCTACCCGGTGAGGACACAATTTGTGATGTTTGTGATTGCTCAAAATTATTAACAACTACCTACCTTGTATGAAAAAGACATGGTTGTTATACAGTTGTATTACAGAAACATATATATATATATTTGGTTAGCATTATTTAGAGTTTTAAGATAACAGTGTCCTATCTACAATAACATAGTTTTGAGATAAACGCAAATAAAGATTATAATACCATGTAATTCATTAAATAAAGCATACTTCTCTCAACTATACCTTGTATACGGATATATGTACAGCATCAAGTTTTATTTATAATTACGGCATTATCGAAACCGGACCTAAATCAAAACATGCATTTTTGTAGTTAGGCGCCTGTGATCCTAAGAAACCGTATTGCAGCTGGGAAATAATGCTTTCGCGATGAATATACTAATTATTATTATAAACCATATATAAGTGTGTGATATTCCATAAAGTAAGCTTGATTTAATAAAATGATAATATATTGTATTTTTAGAACCTTCAAACAAGAGACATGGTAAATATAAAATCGGAACCCGAATTTCAACGAGTGGACATCAAGAAAGAGTTTATTGAAGAGACGATTAATTATAAAGGTCCTCAACCAAGTTGTTCGTATTCCGAACATAGCCCAGTTAAACAGGTAATCCATTTATTTTAACCATGTTCGTACTTTACAATGTAGGTAGAAACATGAAGATATTGTGTTTCTTTCTCGTATCTAGTCTACCAGTACCAGTAAAATACTAGTAAAACTAACCAGTAAAATCAGTCACAGAGAATAAGTAGAATAATTATAATTTAGTATAAAATATGTTATGTTCCTAATAACACCGGACACAAATAGCGTACCTAACTAATGAATCAAATTACATCAAATATGTGGTACCTACATCTGCAATGAACATAACGTCTATTCAAATCTAAACTATTGACGTACACCCCGGTCCCGGAATCCTGCCCTTAGACCGATTGAGAACCTTTGCTTAGCTAGCTCAATCTTATTTGGGAGAGGGTGGTCACCTAAAGTTCTTGTCCGACACTATATAAATGCACTGTGACAATATTATTTATCTTTTTATTGCTTAGAATCGTCACCTAGTAGTAGGTTGACGTCTAGGTCATTAATTATCTAATTGACCTTCAAATCAAATTTACTTTCGTAAATATTTACGTAATCACCAATGACAGCTGATCTCCTGTCACTTGTCTTTGAATCAGATGTTTTCCGTAGAATACATCGCGGGTTATTGTTTTAAATAAAAAAAATAACTTCTTCGATAATACTGATTTAATTGTTTATTTAAATTAATTTCAGTAAATAGATTTATTATAATATTCAAATGTTTATTAACAATTACACAATTTATTTTAGCTTCAAATAATTACTTAATTATTTTATAAACTTATTTTAGTTACTTAATTTTATTATATATGTATTTATTTTAATACTTATTTAATTACACACGTCACACATATTCATGAGGTGATAGTCAACGTCCTCTAGATTGAGGGTTATTGATTTTAGCACTTAAATCCTCGTAAGGGTACTGCAAACCGGTTGTCATACGCGGCTGATGATGAATGATGTCATCGTAAAGTGATGCAATTGTTTACATCAAACGCGGAATGATCGAGATAATTACAATTTCGTTACACTTTAAGTGCCTCTCGAATTCAATTCGTAGCAAGGGCTTTCTCACGGAAAACTAATAAACGCATTGAATGCACACTATTTACGCAGTTAAATCTCAGCTTTCTTCCCGAGTGAATATTTTCAACTTATTTTTGGCCGAGGCACCAACACGACCTTCCTCTACGGATTATACTTTCCCACTCCCAAAATAAAAATTTTAATTTAAGATCCTGGACGCTATCGGAAAAAATGACAACATTTCTGGCGAATCATAGTCCAGTTAAATGATGACATTCTTGTTTAATTTTATACTGATGCCCATTGGTCGAGAATGTCTTCGCATTCGACCAATTGAATGCTATAAAAATATCATGCTACTAAAGATTTTAAATTGCCCAAAATAGATCAATTACGTTAAGCGTCAATTACATTGAGCTTTTTTACGAGCTGATTATTGGCAAATTTATAATTAGTTCTGTAATATCGAAATATTAAATCATTTTTTGTGTTTCAAATTACAATAAATTTTGTGGAATTTTTCCTAATTTCAAATTTATGAAAAATTCAAAACATTGGCAAATAATGTCACTTAGGATACTTAAGAAGTGGCATAAAAATAATTGTTTCTTAAATTCAATATAACCCTATGCATTTAGGTTTATACAGAAATGTTGGAAATTTCATAGAGAATCGATTAATGTAAAAAAACGTATTTCTAAAAATTGTCGTTTAGGATAGTTTTAAATTGAATAGACGATAATTGGTTATCGTTAAAAAAGAAAAATACATTGTTAGTATTCGTAAAAACATAAAGTTGGTAAATCGATAATTTCAAAATGGTTACTACTATACCAGAGTTGGTTGAATACATACACGTACTGATGCATAATATTAAATTCAAATCAAGTTATCAAATGTCAAATTTGTCTTTCGGTCGATTAAATGAAATTGTTTCGTTCACCATGTCCATCTTTAGACGCGCGATTATAAATAAAACGGAAAATAGCCGTACACATGGCGTTATCATAAACAGTAACAATGGGCAAGCAAATCTACATACTGTCTCATTGTGCAATCTCATCTACTGTATCTACCAAAATTTAGTAGGTACAATCTTTTACTTAGTTAAGAGATAGGACGATGGTTGAGTTAAAACAATAGGTAATTCACGCTAAAGTAAACTACGTCCAACTCAAATTGATATTCTGAAGGATGCCAAACACACTTAGGTACATACCGAGTGAAATTAAAGAGCTGCTCTACAGTGTCCTTAAAATTCATTTAGAACATCCAGATCAGAATTTTTTTATGAAAAGTGAACCATAGGTACAGCGCACATCGAGATCTAATTATTGAAATTTGGATAAGAGCGAACAACTAACAGGATAACGACACCCACGTTCTCTATTATGAAAACGACATGTATCTTAAAACAAAGTTTTTAACATTATTTTCGCATCGTTTAGCTCAACTAGGAATCTGCGTAACTTCAGTAGATAATTATGAACATGCTGATGAAAGTTTAAACGATGGTTACGTTGTGTAGATCGTGTGGTGCTAATAATTATATTATATTTGTTTTTTTAGGATAACGCAGCAAATCTCAAATCGTCGGAAAAAGAGAAAATTGATGACATCATACAAATCGACGAACGAGATGTTAAAAAAGAACTCGAGGAATACAAGAAAAGTTTAAAAAAAACACGTGGCGCAATTAAACGTAATGTTACTAAATCAATACCCGAAAAAAATATATTCCACGAAATCACTAGTATAGATGTAAAACAATGTAAACGTAGTAAAAGCAATTTCTCTTGTCAAAGGCCATTTAAAAGCGTTGAATCTAATTATTCTAGTGACACGAAAAAAATTAAATTTCTGCATTCCGGAGAAAAGCCATTTAAATGTGATCAATGTGATTACTCTTGTATAACATCTAGTGATATTAAACGACATAAAATGACACATACTGGTATGAAGCTATTTAAATGTGATCAATGTGATTACTCATGTGGAACATCTAGTCATTTGAAATTACATTTAATGACACATACTGGTATAAAGCCATTTAAATGTCAGCAATGTGATTACTCGTGTATAACATCTGGAAACATGAAATCACACAAGATGACTCATTCTAGTATAAAACCATTTAAATGTGATCAATGTGATTACTCATGTATAAAATCTGGTAACATGAGACGACATAAAATGACACATACTGGTATAAAGCCATTTAAATGTGATCAATGTGATTACTCTTGTGGAACATCTAGTCATTTGAAATTACATTATATGACACATACTGGTATAAAGCCATTTAAATGTCAGCTATGTGATTACTCGTGTATAAGTTCTGGAAACATGAAATCACACAAGATGATTCATTCTAGTATAAAACCATTTAAATGTGATCATTGTAATTATTCTTGTAAAACATCTAGTCGTATGAAATTACATATAAAGACGCATACTGGTATAAAGCCATTTAAATGTCACCAGTGTGATTACTCTTGTATTACATCTGGAAACATGACATCACACAAAATGACTCATTCAAATGAGAAGCCATTTAAATGTGATCAATGTGATTACTCGTGTATAGCATCTGGAAACATGAAATCACACAAAATGACTCATTCAAATGAGAAGCCATTTAAATGTGATCGATGTAATTACTCTTGTATAACATCTGGAAACATGAAATCACACAAAATGACTCATTCAAATGAGAAACCATTTATATGTGATCAATGTGATTACTCGTGTATAATATCTGGAAACATGAAATCACACAAAATGACTCATTCAAATGAGAAACCATTTATATGTGATCAATGTGATTTCTCGTGTATAACATCTGGAAACATGAAATACCACAAAATGACTCATTCTGATGAGAAGCCATTTAAATGTGATCAATGTGGTTACTCGTGTATAAAATCTAGTCGGATAAAGTCACACAAAATGACTCATTCTGATGAAAAGCCATTTAAATGTGATCAATGTGGTTACTCGTGTATAAAATCTAGTCGGATGAAGTCACACAAAACGACTCATTCTAGTGAAAAATAATTACGTGTTATGTTAAATGCAATAAGATCCTCTTGTATATCATCAGTTCACTGAATTTACCGAAAATATAGCGACAAAATTACTTATCCCGATGAAAAACCTCTTAAATTGTCAACGTTATTTTTCATTCAATCACACCTGGTCCCATGAAATCACACTAAATGATTTATCTTTGTGAAAGTCCATTTATTGACGGTGCATGCCATTACTCATGTATAAAATCTAGTTACACAAATTTACATAACATGACATGCTGGCGAAGACCCATTTAAATGTGGCAATTTAATTTGTTAAGTAAACTATTTTTTTTATTCTACTATGGGACACAAGATTTGAGAATGTAACTTTCTATATATTGAAATAAACATAATTTGAAAATACCTCATGCATGTATACACTAGAAAAATCATTTTCTACTAAAACCGATAGCCAACATTATATATAACGCAATTCGATAAGCCTTTTATGCAACAACCATTAGTTAAAATCGTCGTAATTATCTAAGATGCCCGTAGATTCATTGGAAAAGCATGCTGGCGGGAATCCAGCAGATACAGATTCAAGTCCCGCGGGTGTCGTATTTTTTTGTTTGATAAATTATGAAATACACATACATAACAATGCACGAGTATGAACTAAATGCACATATTTACATGTAATTGTATTATCAATATTATTTTATAATATTATGTTTTTACTGATATACCTATACAATTATTATACGAAAATAACTAATTAACGTGATAGATGAGCTTGTTTCAATGAACATAAAAGTTTTACTTTTACCTTGATATTTGAAAGAGCAAGTTATTGTCCAAGACTAGAGCTTCCAATTAACCGGAGGAAAAATACTACCCGGTTAACGGTTATTTTGCGAACAACTAACCGGGTAACCAGCTATAACCGTCGTATTTAAAAAAAAGTATTTTCAAATATTGTCGATACTATTTTTTGCACATTTTTTGCACATTTTTTCTCTTTGACTCTACAATTAGACGTTCATTTTAGCCACCTCTCGATCAATGAGATAAAACACAATATATTGTTATCCCCTTGCTGAACCAACGTCCGTGTCCATGTTCTGGATCCAAACACATATTGGAAAAAGATCATGTGACACGTTACCACTTACCACTCGCTCATGCGGGTAGGTACATAATATAAATAATTTTATTAATATTAATTCTATTGTAGACTTAAATATAATATTGTTAATACATAATAAAGCTTTGAATGATTTGAAGTGAGTATTATTTTTGACGTTTGATATTTATAGGATTTTTGGTGGTTAAACATATAAATGGATGGAACTCTAATAATAATGTAGACAATAGTTTGACAATGATTGCCCAAAAGAAGACCAAGCTCAACATTTTCATGACGAATGGGGAATTGAGGATTTAGCTAGGATGATAAAATACACGATGTGTTGTTCAATTTGTAACAAATACCTACATAAAGTTACAGAATGTTAATGGTACCTAGAGTAAGGTAGATCACTGCATTCTAATACTAGAGAGTGGATAGTTGATCACAGCCTACATCAAATTGCAAATGCCTGGTCTATGGTAAATTAAGTTGTTTAGACATTGCCAACTAATTGTACATCTTTTTAATAAAATTGTATGTCATTTTAATAATCAATAAGTCAGCAATTAATACTAGAAACAATTAGGTAAGTATTATTACCAAATACTCAGTCTCGAATACCGCACCAGGCATTTAACATTAATATCAAAACACCTCCCCAACTAAAAGGTTGCACAGCCCTACCTCACAAACATTATCTTTCAAAACGACGATGCGAATCTCGGGTATCCACGGGCAAAAAGGGCGAATACCTAAGCCCAGCTACTAGGAAATGGTAACTTGCCGAGAGACAAACAAAAATTTACCGTAATTTTTGTTTCATCCCTTTGCCCCTCCCTCTTGTCTCATCACCGATAGATCCGTCGTAGATAATTGCGGGCAGTACAAATTCTCCCGGGAGAGTGGTAGGTGTCCAGGACCACGTGCTCGGCGTGGCCTGGCCACGCTTGTCTCAATATGATAAGTTAGTGAATCTCTTTCCCCGTTATTGTGTTATTAATAATCCCTATAACCACCTCAAAACCACAAGTCGTGTCCCCGACAAAACGTTTTCGCGCCCGTTTGGCCAATGTGTTCAAACACGTGCTCCCACATAGTGCTCCCACATAGTGACTGTGCCATAGCTAAATCTAAGACTCCTTTAAGTGTAATTAATAATGTAACCCAACCAATGTCTGGAAAGTTAATGTAATTAAACGTCCCTGCGAAGGGAAATTGTCAAATCAAAGACGTGTTTTATCTTGAATTATATGTCCTGATGTCCACACAACCCTCAATCAAGGTGATACTCGTGAAGAACGCTGCCAGCATACATGTGAGTTCTCCACCCTTTTCTTCTCGGTATCAGTATTAACAATCGGCTCTCGTGGTACAGTGTGTAAGGCGTTTGCCTTCCACCCGAGAGTTCTGGGTTCGATCCCGGTCAGGACAAACTATTAAATTGTGTTTTTCTCAAAGCCTGGGTGTTTGTGATTGTTTATAATAATATTAAAAAAAAGTTATGTTATAAATAACATCCATTATAATCAATGAGAAGGATGAAATTGTTTATGTTGAGACAGATCAACATGATTTGGTTCCCTGATTAATAAGTTTAATCTGAGATGCGGTTCCACTTCCAAAAGCCAGTTCCTTTTTTTGAATTAATGTCTACCAATGCTGAAAAGGCAACTTTAAATAGATATGAAGTTGGAAAAGGCAAGATGTATTTCTGGATTTTCTCTGTTAAAACTGGATGCACGTGTTGCATCTGCAATCAGAATGCTGTTAAAGTACACTCCTTATATTTATTTTTCAAGAATCCGTCTGAAGCTAATTCCAACAATTGCTCTTCTTCCGCATGCGATAAACCTTCTAGCACGGATGTCGTATTAATGCTTGTTGCACCAGGCGCAGCCAAAGCCTGGTGCAGCGCGTGCCTCCACCAAACTCTTCCCGTAGGTTCCTCAGGGGGTACGCGTACCACACTTTGAGAAACACTGGTCCACGATGACCTCGCGGTTACCGCATTGGTTTATAATGTTGTGGGGACCGAGCCTGACAAATTCATATGTTATTTTTTAATGTGTGTTTGACCGGAGTATGTGTCTTACATGTGGCTAACATCCATTTCTCGAAAGAAAAAAATCTGTGGATCCCTTTTAGTAAGCAGCGCAGTACGCGCTCCATATCTTCCTCTCGATCTGCATGTACAGGTAAAAGACGCATCTACGATGCTCCTCAAAAGCAAGGCAATTTTCATCTAACTCAGCCTTGATGATGAAATACTATACATGAGGAAGCGCTTATGAAGCTGCGCACAGCGTTGATGTTCTAGCAGAAAAAAAATTGGTAAAAAGACTGAAAAAAAATACTCATTCTAAAATCGCCGTCTACATAGAAATCTCACCGGTCATCCTAGGTGACGTGTCGCCCCATGGCAACGCGTGATTACCCCCGTACATTCTGTCCCTTCCCCTCTTCTATGATTCATCATTTCACACCGACGGCCATTATTATCCCACTTACGAACTATTGTTACCTACGTAATTTCAATAATAACTTTTCTAAGCAATTATTTTATATTTTTTTACAAGATAATCGTCTGCTTACATCATTCTCTTTCATTCCTTTCAGATACATTTTAAGAAATAATTTATAATGGTTCTTACTTAGATGGTAATTTTTACTGTGAAATTACATAGGTACTTACCTACATGTTTAGTCTACAACAATTATTACTTACTTACATTTAATACAGTTAAGTAAGTTCACAAGTGGCAAAAGCCGAATATCATTCGTCCCTTAGCATACCTACTATTAGGTACGTAGAAAACAACCCCGCTGACTAATCAAGAATACTTACGTCCGTGTGTTTTTTCTAAGCCCTTTCTTGACTACCAGATCAAGGGAATGTTTAGGCTATTTTTTTTAAATTATCCAAAATAATACCTACTTCAGGTATAGGCCCGGAAGTATGAGGACGTGTCACTACCTACCTACATATCAGCTGTTCAAACATGAATGTCTTCACAGATGATTTTTATAAGAAGGTGCGTCACGTGCGACTGCGTTAAATCTGGCATCTTTGATAGGTATTGAAAAGATCATAGGTACAACTTCTCATAAAAAACCAGAATATTAAACTAGATTTGCCACAGAATACATAAATTAATTGAATTCAGATAGGCTAAACCCAATAGGTACGCTACATTTTGAAGCAGGGTTTGGAATGTGTGAGTGTTAAACGAAAATGAAATACATTTTTTATAGACGTGCAATAGAGTGTGTTGCAACACACAAATAGGTAGGTACAATTTTTGTTCACCGAGCAAAGGAATTTCGTTGGAGTGGGGGAAGAACACACGGACGCTCTCTAGGTCTAATGCGACTTTATATTATCTATTTTGGGCCCTACAAAATAAACATTAAGAACCTACGTGATAACCAAATTCATTCATTCTCTTTTAATCGTACCTACCTACCTGTGCCTCATTTATGTGTTGTGAAACATTAAATTCCTTTTCAGACTTTGTTCTCGTAAAATTAATATGCTTTATTATTTTGAAATGCCAGTTTATAATATTTTGTTTTAATTTTGGAAAAATGTGGCATTTACCTTGTACCTACAATCATTATATGACGTAATTTTGTAAATGCCAGTTGGCAACACTGCCCCTAACCATAGATACTACACGATATTATCTTTAACGCTATTGTTCTGCTACGACGACAGCTTTCTCAGTATATAATTTACGCTTTCAATTAGAAAAAAATGGACGTGAAACGCGAAACCGGTGAATCTGAATCTGATTCAGAGAGGCAGATGCCCGTATACCATCAAAATAACCTGAAAACAAGTACGTATATAGAGCAAGAGAATTTCGACGGTCCCAGTTGCTCTTTTGAGGTTAGTTTTTTTTTTGAAACTAGTCTTTTAATTGTTGCTCTCGTTTTTTTGCGTATTGCCATTAAACTGACCACATCCTACTTATATGTTTGTTCTGTTCATCTGTTGCGTTCCTATGTTAAACGTATTCAAACCATATTTTTTATAATTTACCTAGTGACATACCTACCTAATAATATGCTAACTAGTTCTGTTCCAAGTCATCTTAGTGCAGTCGAAGTTAACCGATATTATTTGACAGTTTCTAACCATTTTGTCAGTAATAAATTGCAGCTGGGAAGGAATGCTTCCGCGATGAAAAGTATAAGTACGTGTGTGGCAATCGATGTCCATGCGAAATGACGTTTAACGTCAAAAAAGTTCGACTTTCTATTTCATTATACATAGGTATAATATGAGGCACTAAAGCCAAACGGCATTTTATCCTCGCCTTCTGTAGTATTCGCGTGTGTATACCTACTTATTAAGGAAGAGCTCACGGACCTTCGCCATGGTTCTGAGGGAAGAAAGAAAAACTATATCTGGGAAAATAGGAGTTATACAATGGTTTCTCATATGAATTGACGGAGTCAGTACTGCAAAATACTTATTTTATATATCTATGCAGACGGCAAGATAACTAAATGGCACCTCTTTCATCTCATTATGTTGTTAGCTCATTGTGCTCCTCTCTCCTATGGGCACTTTTTATTACAAAGTCTATGTAAACTCAGACAAAGCACAATAATTAAGTGTGTGGTGACCTCATCTGCTCCTGAAACATCCCCAGGCGTAAAAAACGTTGATGCTTCAAAACTACACGTAGAGTCTCATGATATGCTTGTGTGTGGTTCGGGGCTGTTTAGTTTCGAGGTGTCTATGTTTGTGTTGACTCTGAATAAAAAATTTGTCTTTATTTCGTTTATTAGTCCTCTGTTGGCATTCTAGTACGGAATCTGCAGAGTTGTTGGCGGTATGGTGAACTATAAGGGGTTGCGTGAGGTAAGGTGAACATTGGTCACTATAAGTCATTTTGATTTGATTGCTAAAAAGTATGCTGATACTAGTAGAGAATTCAATGCTTTGGGCAGGGCTAGCTCTGAGTTACTCAATGAGTGCCTCGCCGGTTAAAACTTTGGGAGCAATTGGGAGAGGTTGCCTTATTGGTAAAATGAATTGTCGGGTTGGGTAAATATGGCCTGCGTTAGTCATTAGTGGTCTGCGATTAGTGGTAACCTGCCTATTCCAAGATGTTCGCCATGGCTCTTTACTAAGGTTTCTAGCAGGGTGAAGGGTTTTCGGACAACCTTTGTAATTCGCATGATGTAGTACATGTAGTGTAGTATAACGGCTGGTCCTATATTTGTGGACTTTTTGCAAAGGAATGTATCTAAGTACACTATAATTCATGTAACCTTGCCATTGTACACAATGCCAAGGATTTGTGTGTATGCGCAACCGTATAAATGCATTAGTAAAATCCGGGCACTCGATTGGTTTACACACGTACGCCGTATAATTGGATTAGTATATTCCATGCACTCGATTGGTTAATTTACGTTTTCATTAAAAAAACATATATACCAAATGGCAAGGTTACGTGACATAGAGTCTACATATAGAACAACTCGCTTGTCATTAATATTTTCTAAAAAATAAATAGCGCTTCTGTGCCGACCACTCCCTCCTTGACATTCTCACATGCGTTTTACCCGGAAACTCGTCAAAATGAATATAGGTATTTATTTTTAAACATGATCTGTCTTCTCTTTGTTTAATTTAGGTTGACACCACTAGCACTGTTATGGCTAAATCGAACTTGTGTACGTCAAAAGCAGATGAAATTAACTCCGACATACACATCGATGAACATGACATTAAAAAGGAACTCGAAGAATACAACGTAAGGTTTACAAATAAATACTTTTATTTCAAAATTTTAGTATTGTAAGTACAGATATGATTATATGCATCTTCCTACAATCTTCAGCAGCGATGGCAAACCCTTTTTATGCTTACGTGCAAAGTATTCGTAATAATGAGTGGGGTAATGACGTTACCCCGGTCCTGGTATTACCACAAAGGCATCATATTCTCATCCGGCCCTGCCCTCAGACCAGGTTGAGAACCTTTGCTTAAGCTAGCTCAGCCTTAAGTCGGAGGGGGTAGTCAACTAAAGTTCTTTTCGTCACCATTGAACACTTCACAACAATATTATTATATTAATCGTTCCACACCCACGTGCGCGAAACGTCAGAAAACAGCTGATGGCTTGTCATTCGGTTCATATGCCAAATTGTACTCGCGAAAATAAGATCACAGATTTATTTAAATAATAAAATCTTCACGAGTATTGTTTTAATTATTTATTAAAATATTTCTTCATAAATAAATTTATTATAATTAATTTTTATCAAATATCTTAGCACTACATTTTATTTACTAACAAATTAACAATATTTATTTATACTTATGAACTTATTTTAGTTACTTAATTTTATTGTATATACCTATTCGTATTTATTTATTTAATTACACACGTCACACATATTCATGAGGTGAGAGTCAACGTCCTCTAGATTGAGGGTTATTGATTTTAGTACTTAAATCCTCGTAAGGGTACTGTAAACCGGTTCCCATACGCGTCTGATGAATGATGTCATCGTAAGATGATGCAATTATTTGCATCGAACGCGAGATAATCGACAATTACGATATCTTTATACTTTAAATGCCTCTTGAATCCAATTCGTGACAAGGACTTTCTCACGGAAAACTAATAAATGCATCGAATGCGCAGTTAAATCTCGTATTTTCTTCCCGAGCGAATATTTTCAACTTTTTTTGGCAGAGGCACCAACACGATCTTCCTCTACGGATTATACTTTCCCACTCCTAGATTAAAAATTTTAAATCGAAATCCTGGACGCTATCGGAAAAAATTACAACATTTCTGGCGAATCATAGTCCAGTTAAATGATGACATTCTCGTTTAATTTTATACTGATGCCCATTGGTCGAAAATGTCTTCGTATTCTACCAATTGAAGGCTATAAAAATGTCATCATCCATTCTACTGAAGATTTTACATTGCCCAAAATAGATCAATTACGTTATTGATTTTATCCTCTCTCGCGCGGATTCAAAATATTACGTATATACGTAAAATGATTTTATATAATGCAAAGAAGATTATAGTTATAAATTAGCTTTAGTTTACAGCATTTTGCTAATGATATCGCATAAGTTGTTACATATTATTATTTATTTTTAACCCTAATTCTAGACATTTTAGTTTACTCACATTTTACTTACAAGACCGTTTGGTCTATCTGATAGAAATCATCCATAGTTCACTCTTAATGGCTGTGAGCTGCTCAGACTGTACTATGGGACTCATTACAGGTTCATTATTATAGCTTTGTTTATAGGTAGGCCGCGTAATTTCAAACAAAAATCGACATTTATGGTCGGACCGAAGAGTTGTGACGTCACAAATATATTGCAAGAAATGTCCGCTGAAGGTGTACATTTCGTGGCCGTGTCAGTAGGTATTTTTTTTTTAATTAATTTGGGTTAACCAGTAAAATCAACCAAAGAGAATAAGTAGAATAATTATTATTTAGTATAAAATAATATGTTATGGTCCCAATAACAGCGGTCACAAATAGCGTAACTAATGAATCAAATTAGATCAAATATTAGGCACAGCTGCGATGAACATCATTGGATATCGTTAAAAAAGAAAAATACATTGTTAGTATTCGTATAAACATAAAGTTGGTAAATCGATAATTTTGGAAAAGTTATTATTCTAACTACTATACCAGAGTTGGTTGAATACATACACATGCATATTAAATTCGTCTTTAATAATTTTGTCTTTCGGTCGATTTAGTGAAATTGTTTCGTTTACCACGACCAACTTTTAACGCGCGATTGTAAATAAAACAGAAAATAGCCGTACACATGGCGTAATCATAAATAGTAACAATGGGTCATATAATTCAATAGAAGGAGAATGCCGCAAGCAAATGTACCTACTCTCCCATTGTGCAATCTTCATCTACTGTACCAAAATGTAGTACCTTCTTTTACTCTACTCACTTAGGAGATAGGACAATGGTTGAATTAAAACAATAGCTAATTCACGCTAAACTACACTACGGCCAACTCAAATAGATATTCTGAAGGACGTCAAACACACTTAGGTACATGCAGAGTGAAACAAAAGGCTTCTTCACTTTGATCATTCGAATCAAAATCTTTTTTTACTATGAAATGTGAACCATACGTAAATAGTCGAGGCCAATCGAGATCAAATTGAAATCTGAATTAGAGCGTACAACTAACAGGATAACGACATCCACGTTCTCTATTATGATAACGACATGTACCGTAAAACCCCCTAACTTCGCCCGGTTTTTTAACAGAAAGTCGTTTTGCCACCAAAATATCCACCAATATGAAGTCTTATAGATCTTATGAAATGCACAATGATAGTGTTTAATTTTATTTATATTGAAGTAATACCCTTATCATACTAAATAATACAATAAATCACTATTTTTATATAGACGAAGTTACGGTACGATACCCTAACTTCGCCTAAGGTGTTTTAGTAGGTACAATAAAAAAATATTGTCTATGGATACTCACGAAATCTATTAAAAAATAGCCTTAAGCAAATTCAGGTCTTATGCTAGAGACAATTTGACATATTTTAAAGAAATATCTACGTTGGCGAAGATAGGAATCACTTCAATGACTGTTTCATACAACCTACCAATTTACGCTAGGGCTGCCAAAACCCAAAGCATTATAGTATCATTTTTATGTGTTGATTTACATAGTAAATTTTTAATAAAGGAAATATGAGAAAAATTGTTAACTGGTGATTCAAGTGATGAATAGTTTTTAGTCTAAAAACCATAAAAATAAAAAGATCACATCTATTTCAAGAAAAGCATTTTTTTGTGACAACCCTAAAGCCAGGGGAAGTGTAGGAACAAGTAGTTCAAAAAACATAGCCTGACATTGCATACTCAAATAATTGATGTTTTATTATAAATATCGGAAATCGCACGTTACATTTGGCAAGCAGACTATATCACTATATTATATTAAAAATATGAAGAACCTACCTCTACAAGATTCGTAGAAATCAGCAAAAGTTCAGAGGTATTCCGAAAAAATCTCTTCAAACCGGACTCGAATAAACGGTACGTACACAAACACGGCGAAAATAATGGCGGTTTGAAAATTGTGTGGTGACAGGACGAATATTATCTTTAAAATCGCCTCAGTGACTTAAAGTGGTGCAATAGTAAAAACATGAGTTTTTAGTGTTTAATTGATTTAGGTGAAGTTAGGGACACTTGGCGAAGTTAGGGGGTTTTACGGTATCTTAAAAGAAAGTTTTTAAAGTTATTTTGCATCGTTCAGCTCAACTTGGAAACCTGTGCAACTTTAGTAGATAATTAACAGCACACATGTAATGCGGATGAATGTTTAAAAAATGGTTATGCTGTCTAGATCGTGCTGTGCTAATAATTATATTATAAATGCTTTTTTAGGATAACGCAGCAAATCTCAAATCGTCGGAAGAAGAGAAAATTGATGACATCATACAAATCGACGAACAAGATGTCAAAAAAGAAGTCGAGGATTACAACAAAAGGTTTAAAAAAACACGTGGCACTATTAAACGAAATGTTTCTAAATCATTCCCCGAATTAGTGCCTGTTATAGAGTTGGAAAAAAAATATTTTCATGTTTATAATTTTGCGTGCGGTATATGTGATAATTTTTTTGCATCGTTAGATTTGTTAGAGTTTCACAAAGTGTTGCATAAAAATATAAACCATAAAATCACTAATAATGATGTAAACCAGCGTAAACATAGTAAATGTAAAATAACTTGCCACACTCCATTTAAAAGCGATGAATCTAATTATTCTTGTGACACGAAAAAACTTAAATCGCTGCATACCGGAGAAAAGCCATTTCAATGTAATCAATGTGATTATTCTTGTAAAATATCTTTCTATATGAATTTACACATGATGACTCATTCTGGTATAAAGCCATTTAAATGTGATCAATGTGATTACTCATGTAAAAAATCTGGTAACATGAAAGTACACAAAATGACACATACTGGTATAAAGCTATTTAAATGTGATCAATGTGATTACTCATGTGTAACATCTAGTCAAATGAAATTACATTTAATGTCACATATTGGTAAGCCTTTTAAATGTGATTATTCTTGTAAAACATCTTTCTGTATGAAATTACACATGATGACTCATTCTGGTATAAAGCAATTTAAATGTGATCAATGTGATTACTCATGTATAACATCTGGTAACATGAAACCACACAAAATGAGACATACTGGTATAAAACTATTTAAAAGTGACCAATGTGATTACTCATGTGTCACATCTAGTCAAATGAAATTACATTTAATGTCACATACTGGTATGCCATTTAAATGTGACAAATGTGATTATTATTGTAAAACATCTTACCATATGAAATCACACAAGATGACCCATTCTTGTATAAAACCATTTAAATGTGATCAGTGTAATTACTCTTGTAAAATAACTGGTAACATGAAAGAACACAAAATGACACATTCTGGTATAAAGCCATTTAAATGTAATCATTGTGATTACTCGTGTATAACATCTAGTAACATGAAAGCTCACAAAATGACTCATTCCCCGAAAAAACCGTTTAAATGTCATCATTGTAATTATTCCTGTAAAACATCTAGTCAAATGAAATTACATATCAAGGCGCATACTGGTATAAAGCCATTTCAATGTCATCAGTGTGATTACTCTTGTATGAGATCCCGTGTTCTGAAAGTACACAAAGTGATACATTCTGATGAAGAGCCATTTAAATGTGATCAATGTAATTACTCTTGTAAAAGATCTGGTGACCTGAAATCACATATATTGACACACACTGGTATGAAGCCATTTAAATGCAATCTATGTGATTATTCCTGTAAAACATCTAGTCATTTGAAGATTCATATGATGACACATACTGGTATAAAGCCATTTAAATGTCATCAATGTGATTACTCTTGTATACAATCTGGAAGCATAAAATCACACAAAATGTCTCATTCTAATGAAAAGCCATTTAAATGTGATCAATGTGATTTCTCGTGTATAACATCTGGAAGCATGAAATCCCACAAATTTACACATTCTGGTGAAAAGCCATTTCAATGTGATCAGTGTGATTACTCATGTATAACATCTGGTAACATGAAACGACACAAAATGACGCATTCTGGTATAAAGCCATTTAAATGTGATCAATGTAATTACTCGTGTAAAACATCCCATGACCTGAAGCTACACAAAATGACTCATTCTGGTGACAAGCCATTTAAATGTCATCAATGTGATTACTCGTGTATACAATCTGGAAGCATGAAATCACACAAAATGTCGCATTCTTATACGAAGCCATTTAAATGTGATCAATGTGATTACTCGTGTATAACATCTGGAAGCATGAAATCACACAAAATGACTCATTCTAATGAAAAGCCATTTAAATGTGATCAATGTGGTTACTCGTGCATAAAATCTTGTCGGATGAAATCACACAAAACGACTCATTCTTGTGAAAAATAATTACGTGTTATGTTAAATGTAATTACATCCTCTTGTATAACATCCTTTCACCGAATTTACTGAAAATGAAACGAATCCCGGTGAAAACCTCTTAAATTTGTCAATGCTATTTTTCATTCAATCAATATATATATTAATTTTATTGTTGTAGACCTCAAGATAATATTGTTAAGACATAATAAAGTTTTGAATGATTTGAAGTGAGTATTATTTTTGACATTCGATATTGATAGCATTTTTGGTGGCTAAAACTTCTAAATGGGTGGAACTCTAATAATAATTGAGACAATACTTTGACAATGATTTCCCGAAAGAAGACCATGACGAATGGAAAATTGAGGATTTAGCTGTGATGATAAAATACTCGATGCGTTGTTATATTTGTAACAAATACATAATTTTACAGAATGACAAAGGTAGAGTGTGGTAGATCACTACATTCTGATACTATAGAGTGGATAGTTGATCACAGCCTACTTTAAATTGGACATGCCTGGTCTATGGTAAATTAGGGCATTATAAACATTGCCTGCTAATTGTTCATCTTTTCAAATTGTTTGGCATTTTAATAATCAATAAATCACAGTAAGTCAGCAATTAATACTAGAAACAATTAATTATCAACAAGCGGCTTTCGTGGTGCAGTGCAAGGGGCGTTTGCCTTCCACCCAAGAGTTCTGGGTTCGATCCCGGTCAGGACACAGTATTTATATTGTTTTTTTCTAGATGGCTGGGTGTTTGTGATTGTTGTAAAAAGTAAATTTAGTAAAAGTTTGCAAGAAGATGTTTCAGAATGTTTTTGGCGTATCCCGAAATAAAATTGATGTCGCAATTGTGAAAAAACGCAGCTCGGAAACAGGAATCATAGACGGTGACCAAAGAGGGCGTCACGGACCACACAATAAAAATAACATTGAAGAAATTGAAGTAACTAATCGTATTAACAGGTTTCCGAAATACCAAAGACACTACTCCCGAAGATATACAAGCAAGCTTTATTTATCTCCGCAACTTCATATTGCAAATATGTATGATATGTATAAAAATGAACGGACTACTCAACAGAAAAAACCTTTTACATATTCTAAATATGCTTCAATTTTTCGTGAACTAGGCTACTAATTTAAAAGTCCTAGTATAGACATTTGTAAAATATGTGATACATATAACATTCAGATTAAGTGTGCAAATGATTTAGAAAGGAAAGCTGAACTTAATGAAAAAAAAACGAACACTTGGCTAAGGCTGATGAATCATATAAGAAGAAAGAACACGACAAATTGTTATCTAAAACTAGTCAGTCCACTCGAATGCTAGTTTTTGATTTGCAACAATGTCTGCCAACGCCTTCCCTGAATACCAACATAGTGTACTATAAAAGGCAACTGTGGACTTATAATTTTACAATTAGAGATTGTAAAACAGATACCGCAAGCTGTTACATGTGGCATGAAGGGATTGCTGGTCGGGGATCTGATCAAATAGCATCGTGCTTCGTACAGCATCTTCCAGAAACAGTAACTAATATAGTAGCATTTTCAGACTCCTGTCCAGGGCAAAACAAAAACATAAAATTTTCTTCAGCATTGTCTTATTTTGTCAGTGAATCTGAACACGTGCATTCTATAGACCACAAATTCTTGGAAGTGGGACACACCAGAATGGAATGCGACACGGATCATGCCCGCATAGAAAAAGCTAAAAAATCTATTGAACTTAACATTAACATCCCACAAGTCTGGTACCAATTTGTACGAACTGTTCGAGGCAAACATCCGTTTAATGTGGTGGAAATGTCAGCAGAAACTTTTCTCTTTTATACAGACTTACTGAAAACCACTTTCATTAAGAAGTTAAAATGTGTTGAAGGGCAACCGATCAATTGGCACAGTATAAAGTGGCTACGGTATGAAAAACAAGTCGGTGATATAAAATTCAAATACTCTCTGAATGATGAGGAGCCCTTCAGAACAATGCGGTTATAAAGGGATTCCAGAGGGCGTCCACATGTTCTTATAATACCGAGGACTCATATGGCACCTGCCCCAATAAATCCTCAAAAAAAGAAGGACTTACTGAGCATGATGTATTTGTTGGATCCCGTGTATCATACTTTCTATAATTTACTTGAAACGCAACCTTCTGTACCCAATTATGGTGATGCTGAAACCAGCGAAGACGATTAGAACCTGGATGTTATTTTTAAGCTACCTGTAACTTTAAAATAAAAAATATGCCTAACCTAGATATGTGTGAGATATGGTACATTATTTTTAAAATTGAATTTGCCAAAACCTGATATGTTCTTTAAAGTGATTTTTAAGAAAAACTGTACTATTTAAATACAAATGCTTATAAGTAATTAAAACTCAGTTCATGTCTTCATAATATTACATTAACTTTCTTTCATAATTAAATACATAGGATTTATCACAAGACACACAACATTCAAATTGCTCCCCTGAAAAGTAGGTGAAATGGTCATATCTGTTTCTGCCAAATAGCCACAAAAACACTTTTATAGACGTGCAATAGAGTGTGTTGCAACATTCAAATAGGTAGGTACGCTTTTTTTTGACCGAGCATAAGTAGGGGAAGAACACACATACGCTCTCAAGGTCTAAATGCGACTTTAGTTATAGTATCTATCTTGGGCCCTACAAAATAAACATTAAGTACCTACCTACGTGATAACCAAATTCATTCATTCACTTTTAATCGTACCTACCTGTGCCTCATTTATGTGTTGTGAAACAATAAATTCCTTATCAGTCTTTGATCTCGTAAAAATAATATGCTTTATTATAGATATATAGATAAAGATTATCCAGTTTATAGTTATTTTGTTTTAATTTTGGGAAAATGTGGCATTCAGCTTGTGCCTACAATCGTAATTGTCGTATTATTGTAAATGCCAGTTGGCAACACTGCCCCTAACCAGGCTTTTGTGCTAATACGACGATAGCTTTCTCTGTATATAATTTACGCTTTCAATTAGAAAAAAATGGACGTGAAACGCGAACCCGGTGAATCCGAATTTGATTCAGAAAGGCAGATGCCCGTCTACCATCGAAATAAACTGAAAACAAATACGTATATAGAGCACGAGAATTTCGACGGTCCCAGTTGCTCTTTTGAGGTTGGTTTTTTTTTTAAACCTAAGTCTTTTAATTGTTGCTGTCGTTTTTTGTGTATTGCCATTAAACTGACCACATCCTAATTATTCATCTTAGTGCAGTCGAGGTTAACCGATATTATTTGACAGTTTCAAACAGTTTAAAATACAGTATACGTGTGTGGCAATCGATGTCCATGCGAAATATCGTTTAACGTTAAAGAAGTTCGACTTTCTATTTCATTATACATAGGTATAATATGAGGCACTAAAGCCAAACGGCATTTTATCCTCGCCTTCTGTATTTTTCGCTTGTTTATACCTACTTAGAAGGAAGAGCTCACGGACCTTCGCCATGGTTCTGATGGAAGAAAGAAAAACTATATCTGGGAAAATAGGAGTTATACAATGGTTTCTCCTATGAATTCGCGGAGTCGGTACCGCAAAATACTTATTTTATACTTATATCTATGTAGACGGAGAGATATCTAAATGGCACCTCTTTAATCTCAATGTTGTTAGCTTTTTATTACAAAGTCTCTGTAAACTCAGTCCAAGCACAATCGGATATAGTTATGCAGAAAGTAGCCAGTCCACAAAAAATAAAAAATGCGATATGATATAGATCAGATGCGAGAAGGTTTTCTCTACGTTCTGTGGAAAATAGCCAAGCCGAAAAAAATATTCTTGAAATAAAATACTATTAACAATTTTACAATTTACATACGTTTTTAATATCATGTTGCTAAAGTGCCATTATCTCAGGTCGACATTATTGTGGACTGGCAACATTATGCATAATTACGTTCAATTAAGTGTGTGGTGACCTCATCTGCTCCTGAAACATTCCCAGGCGTAAAAAATGCTGATGCTTCACAACTACACGTAGAGCCTCTTGATACGTTTGATTATGACAGTGTGTGGTTCGGGGCTGTTTAGTTTCGAGGTGACTATGTTTGTGTTGACTCTGAATAAACAATTTATCTTTATTTTGTTTATTAATCCTTTGTTGGCATTCCAGTAAGGAATCTGCAGAGTTGTCGGTGTGGTGAACTATAAGGGGTTTAAGGTGGACATTGGTCACTATAAGTCATTTTGATTTGATTGCTTAAAAGTATGCTGTTACTATGTGTATGCTAAAAGTATGCTTTGGGCCGCGGTAGCTCTGAGTTTCTCAATGAGTACCTCGCCGGTTAAAACTTTGGGAGCAATTGGGAGAGGTTGCCTTACTGGTAAAGTGAATTTCCGGATTGGGTAAATATGGCCGCTGCATTAGTGTTTACCTGACTATTCCAAGACGTTGGCCATGACTCTTTATAAAGGTTTATACCAAAGTGAGGCGTTTTCAGATAATCTTTGTAATTCGCAGGATGTGGACCGTCACAGTTGGTATTTGTGGGGACTTTTTGCAAACTAAGGTAGTTAGGAATGTATCTAAGTACATATAAAAAAACTCCTTCGTCATTAACATTTTCTAAAAATTACCGAGCGCTTCGGTTCATAGACTTTTCTATTCCGACCACTGCCTCCGTGATATTCTCACAAGTGTTTTACCCGGAAACTCGTCAAAATCAAAATAATATTTATTTTTCTGTTAAAAATACGATCTGTCTTCTGTTTGTTTTTCTAGGTTACCACCAGAAACGTTATGGCTAAATCGAACTTGTGTTTGTCAGGAGAGGAAATTTACTCCGACATACACATTGATGAACATGACATTAAAAAGGAACTCGAAGAATACAACGTAAGGTTTACATTTAAGTACTTTTATTGCAAAATTTTCAAATTACAAGTACTGATATGATAGGTCATAATATGCATCTTCCTATAATCTAGGTATGACAGCGATGAAGAACCCTTTTATGCGTACGCGATAAGATATTCGTAGTAACGCTCCAGTGAAAAATCTATTTAAATACGATTATCATACATTTACAATTATTGTCACCTATGATCACCTAAAAACATTTCCTGGTGACAAACCATTTAAACCAAATGTTCATATTATTACAATGACGACCGTCCGGCCGACTCAAGTTCAATATTGCAAGTGTGATGAAGATAAATGAAAATATATTTTAATAATTTCATTTCATCTAAAATTCTTTTGCTTGCCATACGTTCGCCACCGTTGTTCTGGATCAGTGGTGCCCAACCTTTAGTCTATCTCGAGCAAATTAAAAATTTAAAAATTTTAGGCGAGCTACACAGAACGATGACCTTTTTTTGAAAAAATCAGCACAATAGGTGAAAGAAAACACAATAATATTGCACTACTACTGTTTAATACTACTTGTAATCTACTACAAATTAAAAAAATACAGTACAAACACTTTATCTTAAGCAGGACTTTAATATTTCAAAAATTTCCTTTACAAGTGGAATTTTTATTTCATTCACAAGTGTCCAAAAATAAGTTTGTGATACTCTTGTTTTTAATTGTAGATCAGATTGAAATCGAAAACGACATTTTTATTCAACATACTTGCAATCTTTTGTGTTATTTCAGAAGTATTCATATCATCGGATGGACTTAAAATGAATGAAACTATTGATTGAATTTCAGAAAATCTAATTAAACCATTAAAACGGTACGCGAGAAACGTGTTGCTTACGGGTTTTGAACCGCTGTTCTAGATAAATATACCTCACTATTTGCCATTTGATGGATATCGTTTCTTTGAACCAACTCATTCGTTAATGGGGGTTTATATTAGTATGATGCGGAAGGTAAGATAACATTTTTGAAAGTTACTATCAATGAGTAACAATGACATTGAGTAAGCAATTTGATGGAAAGAGGTGTGTTTTTTTTGGAACGCGCCTTGGAAGAGAACGTTCTGCGTACGATTCGCATTGTCTTTTTAACTATGTAGGTGAATATAGTACTTTACTTATGAACGTATGTGTCACATCCCCAGTTTTTTCCAGAACTTTTGTAGTAGAACAGAGTAAAGTAGCAAAACTGCTCTACTATACCTGAGTTGGTATAGTATTTTCACGTTTACGTGCATATAATAAGTTGAGTCAAGTTATCAACCGTCAATTTTGGTTTTTTGCTTGATTAACTACTGGTCCACCTCATCCAATATTTTTTAACGCGATAATAAACAAAACAGAAAATAGCCGTACACGAGGCGTCATTATAAACAGTGAGTACCACTGTGTCTTAGAAATCAACAGAAGGGGAATGCCACTAGCAAAGGTACCTACTCTTTCATTGTGCAATTTTTCTCTACTGTACCAAAATGTAGTACCAACTTTTACTCTACTCCCTTAGGGAATGGGGTGTTGGTTGAGTTAAAACAATAGTTAATTCACGCTGAAGTAATCTACGGCCAACTCAAATTGATATTCTGAAGGGTGCCAAACACACTTAGGTACATACCGAGTGAAATTAAAGAGCTGCTCTACAGTGTCCTTAAAATTCACTTAGAACATCCAGATCAGAATTTTTTTATGGAAAATGAACCATAGGTACAGCGCAAATCGATATCAAATTGAAATCTGGATTAGAGCGAACCACTAAAAGGATGACGACATCCACGTTCTCTATTATGAAAACGACATGTATCTTAAAACGAAAGTTTTTCAAATTATTTTCGCATCGTTTAGCTCAACTAGGAATCTGCGTAACTTCAGTAGATAATTAACAGCATACATGTAATGCGGATGAAAGTTTAAAAGACGATTTCGCTGTGTAGATCGTGTGGTGCTAATTATTATATTATAAATGATTTTTAGGATAACGCAGCAAATCTCAAATCGTCCTCTATGTCGGAAGAAGAGAAAATTGATGACATCATACAAATCGACGAACAAGATGTTAAAAAAGAACTCGAGGAATACAACAAAAGGTTTAAAAAAACACGTGGCACTATTAAACCAAATGTTTCTAAATCATTTCCCGAATTAGTGGCTGTTATAGAGTTGGAAAAAAAATATTTTCATGTTAATAATTATGTGTGCGGTATATGTGATAAATTTTTTGCATCGTTAGACTTGCTCGAGTTTCACAAAGTGTTGCATAAAAATGTTTTCCATAAAGTCACTAATAAGGATGTAAAACAATGTAAACGTAGTAAAAGCAATTTCTCTTGTCAAACGACATTTAAAAGCGATGAATCTAATTATTCTAGTGACACGAAAATATTTAAATTGCTGAATACCGGAGAAAAGGTATTTCAATGTAATCAATGTGGTTATTCTTGTAAAACATCTTTCCATATAAAATCACACAAGATGACTCATTCTGGTATAAAGCCATTTAAGTGTGATCAATGTGATTATTCATGTATAAGATCTGGTAACATGAAACGACACAAAATGAAACATACTGGTAGAAAGCCAATTAAATGTGATCAATGTGAATCCTCATGTTTATCTGGTAACATGAAACGACACAAAATGACACATACTGGTATAAAGCCATTTAAATGTGATCAATGTGATTATTCTTGTAAAACATCGTTCCACATGAAATCACATATTATGATGATTCATTCTAGTATAAAACCATTTAACTGTGATCAGTGTAATTACTCTTGTAAAAAATCTGGTTATATGAAAAATCACAAAATGACACATTCTGGTATAAAGCCATTTAAATGTGATCAATGTGAATACGCATGTATAACATCTGGTAACATGAAATTACATAAAATGACACATTCCGGTAAAAAGCTATTTAAATGTGATCAATGTTCCTACTCGTGTAAACCATCTAGTCACATGAAATTACACAAAATGATACATTCTGGTGGAAAGCCATTTAAATGTGAACAATGTAATTATTCATCGTTAACATCTTATAACCTGAATATACACAAAATTACGCATTCTAATGAAAAGCCATTTAAATGTGATCAATGTTCCTATGCGTGTAAAAGATCAAGTCAGATGAAATTACACAAAATGACGCACACTGGTATAAAGTCATTCAAATGTCATCAGTGTGATTACTCTTGTACATTTTCCCGTTATCTGAGAGTACACAAAATGACACATTCTGGTGAAAAGTAATTGAGATGTGATCAATATGATTACTTATGTAGTAGATCTCGGATCACATTACATTTAATGATACATACCGGTATAATGCTGTTTGAATGTCATCAATTTAGTGATATGTATAACATCTGGTAATATGAAATTTCACTAAATAACACATTCTGATGACAATCCATTTAAATGTGATATTTTAGTGCTTATTCTTGTAGAAAATCTTTTAATATGAAATCACACAAAATGACTCATCCTATTGAAAAATAAGGAAACATGTTAATTGTAATTAAATCCTCTTGTATAACATCCCGTCACTAAATTTAGCCAACATAACGCAATTGGATAATCATTTGATATCACAACTACTAGTTAAAATCAGCGTAATTAAGTAAGATGCCCGTCGCTGAATTGGAAAAGCAGGGAGAGGATCAAGTCCTGTCGTATATCGTATTTTTTTCACTAAATGATTTTTATTAGTGTGTATAAGCATGCGATCTTTTCAAAATACGTCTGTTTAATTTCTTTATCTTGTTTAACCTCTTCTTCTGACTTTAAAATACACAAATTGACTCATTCTGGTCAGAAACAATTAAAATGAATGCAGTTTCTTGCATTTTTGTTTTTTGGTAGGTACTGTGTTTTGATATATTTAATATGTATTTGGAATGTTTGCTTTTAAAAATCACTCATCTGTTCACTAAAATATGACTTGATCTTTGTTATAATAAATAAAAGGTAATTCTTCAAACCCATTGTGTTATTATTTTTCTGTTACACATTATTCCCTACTATTTCTTATTATAAACACAGTAAAATTAGGGGTGCAGTTGTAAAGGGCGAATAAATAAGCGTTATTTAAACATTTTGATAAATGATTACTAAGGCTACACATTGTCTAAGAAGAGACGGTTTGGTAATCTTACTGGCCAGCACCTCCAGATCACTACACTAGTCAATTCTTGACTGGACATGGCGGCTTCGCTGGCAGGCTCTATGAGCTTGGTCTTGTTACCCGTTCAACATGTCATGTGGCCGAGAAATACAGGATGCAAACCGTATTCTATGGGAATGTTCTTAAATGTTTACGAAAAGAGAAGAGTTGCTCAAGTCGGTTCAACCAGCTGTGGACTTATCGGACCGTCCAATCTGGTTGCCGCAAAGATTAATTTTATTTAGTTTAGAAAATTTGTGGCCTCGTATTGCTAACGTGAAGAGATCTTCACATAGATTATTCGGCAGTTTTTTTTATTAGTTTCTGTTATTACAATTTTTAATATTGCCTTAACGTGTTTTTTCTCTATCTGATTACTATTAGTTCTAGAATCTATTCTAAATGTCATGTTGTGAATGTTCTGAATTAATTATTTGTAATGTACTCAACGTGTCTAATTTAAATTAATAAATATGTAATTTTGAAAATACTTTAAAAAAAATATTTAATAACAAAATAGAAAAAATCTTTTTGAAAAAAGTGAGACCTCGCCGGAATCGAACCTGCATCACTCGGGGATTGCGCCTACGCACATTTACCACAATGCTAAAGGAGTCATACTTAATTACGACAAATTTTAACTATTGACTTTTAATACTCACTGCAGCGCTTTCTATACAATTGAGCTATGTACATAGTTACATATTTTCTCGTAAGTGTTTTCAATATTCTGTAGTTTCAATAATTAGAATGCCAGGTACATTCTTAAATCTTGTGAATTAATCGTTCAATAAAAAATGATTGTTTAATATTTATTCATTATTAATAATAAACAAAACGTAGTTTAGCACAGTGAAGGTTTTACGCACTTAGCAGGGTCACTATATTTTGACGATGATAAAATGAGGACATATTATTTCAAAATTAGCAGTCGCCCCATAGTCCAGTGCCTTACGGGGTCTCTAGGTTTAAGCTCGGTGATCCATATAATAGTAGAGTCGCCCATTTCCAAAGGCCACCTAATCCATTTTGTTTGGTTTAGAGATATTCGCGAAAACGTGTATGGAACCTCTACATGAAGAAATATAAATTTCTCTTTTTTTAATCAAATTGAAATAAATATAATATGCTCGTGAATTAAAAACACAAACTTATCAATATCATACACAGTTTTAAAAATATTTGAAGATTTGTCATGGACATGATGACTTTTGATATAAATACCTACTATTTTGGCATGATGCATTTTGGAAACGTTTTTATGGACAAGGTGACTTAAATATGGTAAAACGTGCATGGAACATATACATAAAAAAAATACATTTATCTTTCTAAAATTTTATATGTACAAAGTTTATAAAATATTTGAAGATTTGTCATGGAAAAGATGACTTTTGATACAGTTGTATAGATAATACGTACGCATTTTGAAATTGGGCGCTGTTTTTAAACCATTATACGGGCTGTTAAAGATTACTATAGGAATTTATTATAGAATATGTATGTGCCATTTGAATAAGCAATATAACTGTAGGTATAGGTATTCAGTTCATTTTTGGTCAAAACTGGACAAGATGAATTTTTGAAATAGGCAACTCACTATGTACATAAATAGGATTTTCATAATTATTCTGAGTCACAGTACTTTCTGTCATTCTGCTGGTTCATCACATTACCATAAACGGATGTGAGACGACGATGGATTTCAACAGGGTGGACTCCCTCCTGGTTGAGAAAGCGAATGATTGAACGCACCTCGCAGGCGACGGGATTCAATAGTAAAGCGTCCATCAAAAGAGTACCTACCTCTCAAAACTACAAACAGATGCAATTCGATACGTCCTGCACAAAGATAATAATATTTTCAAAATACCTACATGAAGAATGTAATAATATAGTCCTTTCTGCTCTGTCAGATTTAGCTGTGCAAACTTTTTCCACGATAATATTATAGACGGAACAGGATATTGGATTGGCTCTGCATTTTATATAGGTTCTACAAGGATACGATGGCTGTGCCAAAATGTCTGATGATATTATTAGGTATAGGTGGGGTTCAAAAAATTACATGAGATTTATACCCAAAACCTATGTTCTTTCATTGCGCAGGTCACCGTTAGCAAAATGTTTTAATTATTTTTTTTTCTACTCTTACATACCTATTTCCTATATGATATAATTTTATCAAAATTTTTTTTTTGAAAAATTTGCTTCAATAAATAATATTCCTATATTATTCAAATAAGTTTTTGAGCCGAAGCTCTTGCACCACCTTGCACCACGCTGCAGGTGCCCATGTAGCCGATATAGGTACTGGATTATTTGTTAGGTCAGGTTAGGTTTTCATTCTTGAATTATTATTCATGAATTTTGCCAAAATCAGCTACATATATAAATTGAATTATTGTTCAATTGTACAGTATACGGTCATTCCCCATAGAAAGCTCACGGCGAACTGTGCTACGGTGAAATGTTTTACGTACAATTTACATATAACCGGAGATGAGGACATAATATTATTACGCGTTTTTCGATAATAATAAAAAAAAGATACCGGACGGGAACATTGACCTCAAAACGGACGACTTGTCCGGGACCCTGGGAATCTTAGTCTGTGGTGATGTGATAAACCGCCATTAATATATGACGTATTACAATGGGAATATTGTGTATTATACGACAATAGTTAGGTACGATGTCAGGATTATCACGCTTTGATTAATTTTGAAGTTATATCTATGTACCTACTTGTCTTGGGGCGAGAGTGAAATTGAGAGCTGCGCGCGCACACCGTTACGACAGTATGGAAATAGCTGCGAATCAGTCAGCTGTATACAAACGAAAGTTTGTTAGTAGAATTTTATTGTTCTGTTGTTATTCCCGTCGAATTTATTATTGTCGGCAATTTGCAATTCCTTACCTACGTAAACAAACGATTAAACGTCAGTGTGACAGTTGTTACTTTAAAAATAGGTATAAACAAAGAGAAATAACAAGTATATGCCGCCCCTATGCTATACTCTTGATCTATCTAGCCCCAACAGGATGTCACATATAATAATAATTTTATACAAATTGGATTACATACTCTGTTGCGTAATGCTTATAATATAATATAATTATTATGGCAATACTATCATCTTTTGTCTATGGTAAAGCCCGTCATAGCGTCCCAATGTCAGAACTGTCAAAAGAATATCATCTGCCACCTGCACGGTTTTGATCTGCTACCATAATCCAACGTAGGTACGCTTTCGATTCGAAAGATGAACGTAAAACGCGAGCCGGATGAATTCGAACTTGATGCAGAATGGCAGGTGCCCTTAAACCATCAAATTAACCCTGTGACCAATTATTATATAAAGCAAGAGATTGCCGACGGTTCCAGCATTGCTATTGAGGTTAGTTTTAGGATGTTCATGCTTTGATTATTTTTTTAAAACTTAAATGTCAATTGTTTCTAATGAAGCAACTGCATCGTCTGTTAACCTGATAACCGCGAATGCTGCCAAAAGTTTAATGTTAATTATATTCACTCCTTCATTCTACACACTTAACAATAATATGCCGACCCTATGCAACTCATGGTATACCTAGCCCCACTTGGCGTCACCGGCACAGTTGCCTGATATAATAATAATTTTATACCCACAAATTGAATTTCTATGTTGCGTAATGATTATAATATATATTGCAATACTATCAGCATTTTTTATCTATGGATAAAGCCCGTCAAAGTGTGCCATTGTCTGAACTGTCAAAAGAATATCATCTGCCACCTGCACGTTTTTAGTCTGCTACGATAATCCAACGTACGTTTTCCATTCGACAGATAGACGTGAAACACGAGCCGGATGAATTCGAATTTGATGCAGAATGGCAGGTGCCCTAAAACCATCAAATTAACCCTGTGACCAATAATTATATAAAGCAAGAGATTGCCGACGGTTCCAGTTTTGCTTTTGAGGTTAGTTTTATAAAGCTTATGTATTTTATAGCGCCTGTGCACGTCTATGGATTTACTTGCAGCAATAGTGGGTATTTTAAGTGCTGACTGTCTCTCCAATTTCATTCTTCAAGAATAAGCGAGACGCTATATTGTCATTGCTTGGTACCATTTGACAGTTATAAAAATCGGTTGTCATTAAAATGACTCGCTGAGCGGTTTAGTTTGTTTTTTGCCGGCAGGTTCGCTACTATCGTTCTACTGCGCAGACGCAGATATCGAGCAATTCCGACTGTCGCGTGAAAATTCAGAAGCTTCTGAACTTTTTGATTCATGCATGCAATCTTGCAACTGCCGAATAGTACAACATGTTTACACGTACATTTTCTTGTTATGGCCGTGATAATACGTACTGTCAGCAGTAAATCCATACACGTGTAAACGGGTTATGTAGGTATTCTTTGGTTTTTTGTAATATACGTCCATGTCCATGCTCTCGATCCAAACACAAATGTTGAAAAAAGATCATGTGACACGTTATCACTCGCTCATGCGGGTACATAATATAAATAATTTTAATTATATTATTTTATTGTTGTGCACCAATATATAGTATTGTTAAGTAAAAATAATAAAGTTTTGAATGATTTGAAGTAAGTATTATTTTTGACATTTGATATTGATAGCATTTATGTGCTTATAAATGGATGGAACTCTAATAATAATGTTGACAATTGTTTGATAATGATTGCCCAAAAGAAGACCATTTTCATGACAAATGGGACATTGAGGATTTAGCTGGGATGATAAAATACACGATGTGTTGTTTAATTTATAACAAATACATAAAGTTACAGAATGAAAAGGTAGAGTAAGGTAGATCTCTGCATTCTGATGCTAGAGAGTGGATAGTTGATCACAGCCTACTTCAAATTGGACATGCCTGGAAAATTAAGTCGTTATAAACATTGCCTACTAATTGTTCATTTTTTTAAATAAAATTGTTTGGAATTTTAATGATCAATAATTCACAGTAAGTCAGCAATTAATACTATAAAAAATAATTATTAACAAGTGGCTCTCGTGGTGCAGTGCGTACCCGTGGATACTGGGTTCGATTCCCGGTAAGGACACAATATTAAATTGTATTTTTCTCATAGCCTTTGTGTTTGTGATTGTTTATAATAATATAAATAAAAGTTATGTTATAAATAACATCCATCATAATCAATGAGAAGGATGAAATTGTTTATGTTGAGACAGATCAACATGATTTGGTTTCCTGATTAAGTTTTTGGATTTCATTGTTATAGTTATTGGACACCCGGTCGATATCTGAACGCATACCAAGAGCTAATCAAGTGAAATTTTGTAAATAAGCTCTTTTATACAAACCATTAAATTTCACAAACTTTCATTAATACCAAATAAATTTAAGCAATCACAGTAACTGTACAGGGTGTCAAGTTATTAAAAAAACATTAAAATCTGTTCAAATAATAATCGAACACACTAACTTACCTTTAGGGATAATTTTCGAGCTGATAAGTAAATCTCAATGAATATATTATATATTTTGTAGTCCCTCGCACGTCCCTGAGAAGTTTCTTCCCGAAATACACAAAACTTGTAAGTAATTAATAAAAAAATACCACCAAAAGTTCACTGCTCCTTAAAGAAAGTGATAATACAAACACGTGTTTTCGCGATTTTGTTGTGACTTCAACTAAGAATGACATTTTGTAAGTAGTCCCAACTAGCGATGGAAAAAATAAACTGCAGTCATATAAAGACGAAATGACCGTATCGATCTGTCTTATTAATACTTACAGATATGTTTAGGTAATCTTATTATGGGAGTTTAAAGTTGAGGTGTCCCATAAATAAACCTGGCCAATTACTGTAGCAGTCACCCTACGTTGTATGTAAGTAGGTACTATAAATAATATGAAGACCTGAGAATGCAAACTGAACAAAGACCAAATAGTGATTTTTACAGGAGAGCCTATAAGTTGATTTAAAAAATATGTCTGATCCTATCGTTCAAAAAGTAAGTGGTTTTGAACATCTTATAATAAAAATAATTAAATATTTGCAGAAAAATATATTTTTATCAATTAAAATTGTGTTTGGTCTTTATCCTGTTTTCAATATCATTTTTTTTTAATTTTATTTTTACTGAAGAGCCTATAAACTGATTTAAAAAATATTTGTGATCATATCTTTCAAAAAGTTAATGTTACGTGAAATTTAAAATAGTTTTGAATATTATAATAATAAAAATAATTAAAGATTTGCAGATACATATTTTTTATGAATTAAATTGTGTTTGGTCTTTATCCTGCTTAAAATGATTTTGACACGCGTTTAAGTTTATCCTATATTCTTCCACACTCGAGATCGTTTGCTTGTGACTCTACACCCGTTAGGTAGGTACCTATTTCAGTTCCAATTATTAATTCTGTCTTACATTATTATTACTACATACCTACAATATTTTTGTAATAACTAAATTTCATAGGTAGGTAGGCACCTTCATTTATTTTTAGGCGTACCTATGGCTTATTTATTTGTTGTGAAACAATAAATTCGTAATTATCAATCTTTGTTCTCGTAAAATAATATGTCTTAATATTTTGAAATGCCAGAATATAGACATTATTTTAACGTTGGGAAAAAGTGCCTTTTAGCTTGTGCCTACAAACATAACTGCCGTATTTTTGTGAATGCCAGTGGGCAACACTGCCCCTAACCATAGATACTACACGTAAAATATCGACACGCTTTTGTTCTGTTACGATAATATTTCTTAGTATAAGTAATTTTACGCTTTCAATTAGAAAAATATGGACGTGAAAACCGAACCGGATAAATTCGAATCTGATACAGAAAGGCAGATGCCCGTATACCATCGATATAATCTAAAAACAAATACGTATATAGAGCAAAAGAATTCCGACGGTCCCAGTTGCTCTTTTGAGGTTAGTTTGTTTTTTTAACTAAAGTCTTAATTGTTGTTGGCATTTTTTTGCATAGGTATTGTCAAACCAAATTCTTGTAATTTACCTAGTACCATGATATATAATAATGCATGTAGGACGAATCCACAGATACAAGTGTAGGTAAGTACCTAACTACGGAACTGTTTTTAGTCATCTGAGTGCAGCGAGGCGAACCGATATTTGACAGGTTCCAACCATTTTGTCAGTAGTTGCAGCTGGGAAGGAATGCTTTCGCGATGAAAAGTCTACATGTGAGGCAATAAATGGCCCACGCGAAATTATGTTTAACGTCAAAAAAGTTCGACTTTCTCTCACATAATATCTCTCTATCTAAAACTGGTCAAAATGAATATGTATATATTTTTTTACAAATACGATCTGTCTTATGTTTGTTTTCTTTAGGGTAACGCCGCTAGCACCGTTTTGGCTAAATTGAACTTATGTACGTCAGGAGCAGAGGCAATTTACTCCGCCATACACATCGATGAAATTGACATTAAAAAGGAACTCGAAAAATACAACGTAAGATTTACAAATAAATATTTTTATTAAACAATTTTAGTATTGTAAGTAGATACTGATATGATAATATGCATCTTCGTATAATCTATAGCAGCGATGGCGAACTTCTTTATGCATACCTACGCTCTAAGATATTTGTAATAACACACTAGTGAAAATCTATTTAAATACGATTGTCATGCATATACAATTAAAGCCTATGACGACCCAAACACATTGTCTGGTGACAGACCATTTAAATCAAAAGTTTGTTTATTTCCTTACAATGACGACCGTCCGGCAGACTCAAGTTTATTATTGCAAGTCTGATGAAGAGTGGGTAGCCAATGTCCTCTAGTAGTAAATGATAAATTATTATTTAAATTGATTTCATCTTAAATTCTTTGCGTACCAGATAATTATTACTCCTCACCACCTGCCATTTGATGGATATCGTTTCTTTGAATCAGCTCTTTTGGTAATGGTGGTTTAGATAAGTGTGATGCGGAAGGTAAGATAAAATTTTTGAAAGTTACTCTTATTGAGTAACAATGTTTCGTTTGAAATTTGATGGAGAGGTGTGATATTTTTGGAACGCCCCTTAGCAAAAGCGTTCTGTTTACGATTCGCGTTGTGTTTCTTTAACTATGTAGGTAAACATATTACTTTTCTGGTGTACGTATGTGTCACATCCCTAGCTTGTTCCTGAACTATATATTATGTATTAGATCAGAGTACACTAGCATTACTGCTCTACTATACCTGAGTTGGTAAAGTATTTTCACGTTTACATGCATTTAGTCGAGTTAACTTATCAACTGTCAATTTTCTGTTTCCCGCTTATTGTTTCGTCCACCTCATCCAATTCTTTTAAACGCGTGACAATAAATAAAACAGAAAATAGCTGTACACGTGGCGTCAACATAAACACAGTAGGTACGACGGTGTCTTCGAAATCAATAGAAGGGGAATGCCGGTAGCAAATGTACCTACTCTTCCATTGTGCAATTTTTCTCTACTGTACCAAAATCTACTCCCCCAGGGAATGGGATGTTGGCTGAGTTAAAACAATAGTTAATTCACGCTAAAGTAAACTACGGCCAACTCAAATTGATATTCTGAAGGATGCCAAAAGCACTTAAGCATATACGGAGTGAAATTAAAGAGCTACTCTCCAGTGTCCTTAAAATTCACTTTGAACATCCGGATCAGATTTTTTTATGAAAAGTCAACCATTGGTACAGTGCCAATCGAGATCAAATTGAAATCTGGATTCGAGCGAACAACTAACAGGATAACGACACTCACGTTCTCTATTATGAAAACGACATGTATCTTAAAACAAAGTTTTTATAATTGAAGATCTTGGCATAAAAACAGCAAATGTCACAAAAAGATGGTAAAAACATAATATCTTGGTTGTCAAAAAAAAAATATTAATTTGACAATGAGAAATTATAGAGAAACCGTATATATGCACTATTGACTATATGAATGTAAAAAAAATATTTAATTTATTTCGGTTAAATAGATATTTAAAAAAGAATGAGTGTGACATTTGCTGTTTTTACACAATTTTTGGACATTTGTTGTTTTTATTGCAAAATTGAAAAGATCGAAATGTAAATAGTATGACTAAAAACTTTATTAAATAAAATAAAGAATATATATTTCTGTTATTTTTTAATCATAATACAACTTTTAATAAGGTTTGGACATATTATTTAACTATTAACAAACGACTTCAATGTTTCTAAAAAATCAAGAATTAAATATTTGAAGAAATGTTTTAATCAAGTGCGGGTTGATACTGATTAGCTGCATATTATTATTATTGATTTAATTTAATAAAACACATTTTTTAGTATCTACTTATTCCATTTTTAATAAATAAATCTGGACCGGTTTCGTCCGCCTATGTTTTTTTGCCAACTGTTTTCAACACTCAACAGTTGAAAATGTCCCTCTAAGGAGGATGAAACCTATCCAGATTAATTTATTAAAAGTGGAATAAGTTCAAAAAAGTGTGTTTTATTAAATTAAATCATTAACACAATGGATTTCCACCATGAATTGATAGTTAACACGAAAAAAGAAAACCGATTAGCCTCATCTGACACCTTCACTATCAGCAAAATAAGCGATACATTTATTGGGTTTTGTAAATATTTAGCTAATTTTAAAATATTTTTATATTTAGCTCCTTTCAATGGAACTAATCCACCATATTATGTTGTATTAAATGCAATCGTGACTTGCATTTGATTTTTATTCACTACATTGAATCTATCCCACAGCCTAGAGAGAAACTGAAATGTTCGTAAAGCACTTCTCCCTTACTAGCCTGGTCTAGTTTGTACATTATAACTAGCCCACAAATTTTTACCGAAAAATGCCAAAGTTTTAACCTATATTTCGTATTAAAAAAATCTTTTTCTCCGGTCTCTTTAGATTTTATAATGAAGGGCCCAGAATTTTCCTTATTGGATCCAACTGAACAATAATGAAAGTTACCGTTATTTGGTAAAAACGTTGCATGGTTTTGTTATTTCTTCTCTTTCGAGACGTTTCAGATGTCTATGCTAGTAATATTCATGATAAAATATAAAAACAATCATAATAAAACGTTATAAAAAGCAATAATTAAACGAATTAAGGATAATTTGACAGCTCAGACACTAAATTGAATGGAATGTATACTAACATTACTAACGCCGCCTGGTGATAAAAGTGTAGAACTACTGGACCTTTGCTGTTTTTACACAAAAATGCCTGGACTATTGCGGTTTTTAGAAAAGTGGCATATTTTTGAGAGCAGATTTGAGGAACTTATGATTTTTTTTTAAAAATACATCTTTGCACAGTTGTATGTAATCATACACAGGGAATATAGAAATGCAATAAAGTGAAAATGGAAAAAAGTGGACATTTGATGTTTTTATGCCAAGATCTTCAATTATTTTCGCATCGTTTAGCTCAATTAAGGAATCTGCGAAACTTCTGGCATACATGTAATGCGGATGAAAGTTTAAAAGATGGTTACGCTGTCAAGATCGTGTGGTGCTAATAATTATATTATAAATGCTTTTTTAGGATAACGCAGCAAATCTCAAATCGTTCTGCTTTATGTCGGAAGAAGAGAAAATTGATCACATCATACAAATTGACGAACAACATGTTTTTAAAAAAGAACTCGAGGATTACAACAAAAAAACACGTGGCACTATTGAACGAAATGTATCTAAATCATTCCCCGAATTAGTGGCTGTTATAGAGTTGGAAAAAAAATATTTTCATGTTAATAATTTTGTGTGCGGTATATGTAATAATTTTTTTGCATCACTAGACTTGCTCGAGTTTCACAAAGTGTTGTATAGAAATATAATCCATAAAATCACTAATAAGGATGTAAAACAATGTAAACGTAGTAAATGTAAAGTCTCTTGTCACACTCCATTTAAAAGCGATGAATCTAATAATTTTATTGACACGAAAAAAATTAAATTGCTGCATACCGAAGAAAAGCCATTTCAATGTGATCATTGTGATTACTCGTCTTTTACATCTAGTCACGTGAAACGACACAAAATGACACATTCTGGTATAAAGCCATTTAAATGTGATGAATGTGATTACTTTTGTACAACATCTAGTAACATGAAATCACACAAAAACAAACATTCTGATGTAAAGTCATTTAAATGTGCCCATTTTGATTATTTTTGTAAAACGTCGGCCCACATGAAATCACATATGATGACTCATTCTAGTGTAAAACCATTTATATGTGATCAGTGTAATTACTCTTGTAAAACATCTGGTTACATGAAAGAACACAAAATGACACATTCTGGTATAAAGCCATTTAAATGTGATCAATGTGAATACGTATGTTATTCATCTAGTAACATCAAATTAGATAAAATTACACATTCTAGTAAAAAGCCATTTAAATGTGATCAATGTGATTACTCATGTATTACATATAATAACATGAAGCGACACAAAATGATACATACTGGGATAAAGCCATTAAAATGCGATCAATGTGATTACTCATGTAAAAAATATGGTAACTTGAATATACACAAAATGTAACATTCTGATGAAAAGCCATTTAAATGTGATCGATGTTCCTACTCGTATAAAACAACTGCTCAGATGAAAATACATATAATGACACATAGTGGTATAAAGACATTAAAATGTGATCAATGTGATTTCTAATGTATTACATCTGGTAACATGAAACGATATAAAATTACTCATTCTGGTATAAAGCAATTTAAATGTGATCAATGTGATTTCTCATGTATAACATCTGGTTACATAAAATTATACAATATGACACATTCTGGTGAAAAACCATTTAAATGTGAACAATATAATTACTTATGTATAATATCTGGTAATTTGAATGTACACAATATGACACATTCTGATTAAAAGCCATTTAAATGTGATCAATCTTCCAACTCGTGTAAAACATCTAGTCAGATCAAATTACACAAAATGACGCATACTGGTATAAAGCCATTCAAATGTCATCAGTGTGATTACTCTTGTACATTCTTCTGCTATCTGAAAGTACACAAAAAGACAAATTTTGGTGAAAAGTAATTGAGATGTGTTCAATATGATTACTCATGTATAACATCTCCTCGGATGAAATTACTTGTAATGATACCGACTACCTCATGGAATAACACACTAACTCTACATTATCAACTTTTCAGGAGAGCAAAAAAACCATTCAAAAAAATGTGTAGCAAAACCCGTTTATTGTGTGAAAATATTATTTAATTTATAATTTATATCTTTAAACATAGTATCATTTAGAATCAACTTTCGCATGACATTAATTTAGTAAATAACCCCTAAATGTGTTTTCCCACGTTAAGTTTGACAACTAAAATATTACATCTAGATTTGGTGCGATTTTTCCCGATTATATTTTTAGAGGGTGTGTATATCTATACTTGGTGTGTTTTTCCATGTTATTTCTGAACGATAATCTTAAATATCTCGACTTAGAAAGATTTTTGTTTTGAATTTTATGAGAAATAACATACTATGTGCTGTAATTGTTTTTTTTCTCGATGATATTTAATTAAACCAAAAATATTTTTTGATTTTCTGATGGAATATGAGAAGATTTTACACCCACGATGGCCGAGTGGCTTAAATGCCGGCCTATAGAGTCGAGGGTCCCAGGTTTGAATCCTGGGTCTGGCTAGTACACATATTGTTTGTTCAATTTGTGTATGAGTCAGAGTATGGACCTAATAGGTTGAGCAAGTGGCTGACATCCATTTCTCGTAAAAACAAAAATCTGTCAATACAAACCTCGAAAGAAGAATATTTTATCCCTATAAACTGTATTTTAACCATTCAGTCAGTTTCAGGTTATTGTTATACAGAACATAATATTATAATAAGATAATTGCGAAAGGTTGTTAAATGAATATTTCACTCAGCAGAATAATGATTGATAGTACAAATTTAAAAGAATGATAGGATAGTTAGTTACCTATATATTTTACGTTAATTACGTTTGCATTGCAGCATTGTCAAGTAAATAGGTACATACATGGATAATTATAAACGTTAAGTATATAAATCTTCTTTTATATTAAGTGTGTGAAAACTCTCAACTAACATACAACTGTATTCTAAAAACTAGATTTAAAATATGTAAAAATATTACTTATAAGACTTATACTTCTATGCAGCTACTTATTTCTATCGCACCTTGCTTAGCTGTTTGTAGATGCCAAAGATAATAATAACCCTTGCTTACAATATCATAAACAGTGAAATTATAGATGGCATATTATTTTCTCTTATAATGAAAGACTCATACTTCACTTTGTGACACAATAAACACTTTTTGTAAATCAAAGCATGCTGTAACAGCTGTAATGCGATTTTCTTTTGCACGATTTATATCACCCTGTTTCATCTCTCTCGAACGTTTTGTAAATAATAAATGTTGCTGATAATCACTTTCCAGTTATTGTTTCCGTTCTTGTTTAGACGAATTATAAATAAAACACAGATCCTTTTTAGGGCGAAAAAATGAAAGGTTTTACACACTTTTATTATTTCGTTATTGCATGGCAAATTATAAATAAGTGCTTTTGAATGTCTTGAAGAAGCTGGTAGTTTTTGGGTTTTCTTTTGCACTGACTTGACATATCGTAAGATGTAATCCCATTGTCTCTTATGATTTCCAATCATCCAAAATGAATCAAAACTAACTTGTTCGGATTGACTCATTTTTGGGGCACATATTTGAATCGACAAGAATTTTTACACGGTGCTTCCATGGTATTCAAATATTCTAATATTCATTCAAATATTCTTCACCTGAATTGAATACTTTTTTGTCTTTCTTCCTTTTCCACAAGTCTTAAATTACAGCTCTCTTCTTTTTCTCGATTCAGGTTTGTCAATGGTGGAAATACTATGTACAGATGCACTAGGTAAGGACAACGTCACATCTGGTGATGTGATGGCTACAAGTGCATTTGTGTTTAAATGTGGCAAAGTACTCAGCCAGAAGTATATTGTTATTATGCTCTGAAGTAGAGCCATATATTTCATTCTATGTAAGATCTGCTGGAGATTTCTTAATTTATTCGATCAAATCAATCATTCTCAAACGTTTGTGTCATATCTGGCACTCTGGAAAAACAGCTAAAACTCGACAATCCACGATCACTAAGGGTATTTCTGTAATTTGATATGTATTCGGAGTCTTGAGATGGGGTAAAATCAACCTGGATATCATCGTGGACTATGCAATTTTCATCCAGATATGCAATAACTATTCTTTTAGACTTTATTGACTGCCATATTTATCATAAAAGTAAAGTAAAAAGTATTACCTTACATACTTATCACAAGTCGTCATGGAATCGATACAAGAAGAATAATTATTAATGTAGGTTGTAAATTAGAAACTAATGGTGCAAATATGCGTATATATATATATATATATATTTATACGATTCTTACTAATGTTAGGAAGATGTTATAGTTTATATTACGAAACAAAGAATATTATAAACATTGAAAATCCTGTAGAAGCCAATTAATAGTACCGATAGAATATTTACGTTTGAATCATTTATAATTATTATAACCTATAAATGTGTTGTCTGAAGTAGGAGATTATTAAAGCTACATATTAATTACCTTTATTGTTTTCATCCTTTATTTTATTAGTCTCTTGAGCTAATTTTAATATTCACCGAGATCTAGTTGAAGACATATATAATTATTAACTAAATGGAATAGTACATTACTTAAATATATTAGAATTCAAATTCCATCATGTACCTACCATCGGTAGATAGTATTAATATTAATAATAAAATTAGTCACTTGTTCACAATAACAAAAATAATACAACTTTACTGCCACAAAAACAATTAGCGATAATGAAAGTAGGTGCGATTCATTACAAAGGATAATGATCTTTCAATACAGTGTTGTTCTATGTTGATAAAGGCGAGATTTGAATGTAAAAGTTGAATTAGTGTCATAGTCCACGGTGAAATCATAGTTAAATGATACACTAAAATGATTTGTGTAGGGAGCATGTATATTTTTTCCGAGTAATATCACACCAACTCGGCATAGTTTCATATTCAATGTCACATAAAAAATAATAACAATAACTTGTGATACCAACTACAGGTGGACTATTATTCCATGTTATTTAAGATATTACAAAAAGTGTTATATAATCATAATTCTACTTACGAGTATTATTTTAAACAGTATTTCGGGTGTTTTTCGAGAAATAAATCCAAAAAAAAATTTGTTGGTGTGGTATTTTTTTCTATGCAACAATAACTCAAAAAACATAAAACACACTATTTTGAATTGGTGCGTTATTCCATGAGGTAGTCGATACACACATAAATTTATGACGACATGTATAACATCTGGTAATATGAAAATACACATTATTATATACACATATTTGATGAAAATCCATTTAAATGTGATATTTTAGTGCTTATTCTTGTAGAAAATTATTTAGTATGAAATCACACGAAATGACTATTGATGAAATTCACATGAAAAATAACTAAACATTATAATTTTAATTAAATCCTTTTGTATAACGTCCCATCACTAAATTTACTAAAAATGAGTCCCATGAAATCTCACTAAATAATTTACTGTTGTAAACAACCATTTAGCGACGGCGCATGCCATTACTCATGTATAAAATCTAGTTACACAAACTTATATAACATGACATACTAGCGAAAACCCATTTAAATGTGACAATTTAATTTGTTTAACTATTTTTTATTCAACGAATAAGACGTAATAATATTTAAGAATGTCACATTCTATATACTGAATATTGATCATTTGATAACATTTCATGCATACACATACTAGAAAAAATCATTTTGTACTAAAACCTAAAAACTAAACATAACGCAATTGGATAGGTAATCATTTGATGTCACAACTACTAGTTAAAATCAGCGTAAACAACTAAGATAACCGTCTCTGAACTGCAAAAACATACTGGCAGAATACTGGAATCCAGGATCAAGACCAACATAACGCAATTGGATAATATTTTGATGTCACAACTACTAGAACTAAAAGAACTGCAAAAATATATAGGCGGAATACTGGAATACAGCAGATAGAGGAGCACGTCCTGTAGGTTATAGTATTTTTTCCACTAAATGATTTTTACTAGTAAGTGTGTATAATATGCATGCGATCTTATCAAAATATGTATATTCAATTTAATTTATCTTGTTTGACATCCTCTGACTTTAAAATGCACAAAGTGACTCATTCTGGTCAGAAACCATTAAAATGAATGCAATGTCTTGCATTTATGTTTTTAGATAAGTTCTGTGTTTTGATATTTTTGTTATATACTTATTTGGAATGTATGCTTTTAAAATTCAATCATCTGTTCACTAAAATATGACTTGATCTTTGATATAATAAATAAAAGCTATTTCTTCAAACCCATTGTGTTATTATTTTTCTGTTACACATTTTCCCATACTATTTTTTATTAGTAATATATAATAGTAAAATTATAGGTGCAGTTATAAAGGGCAAATAAATAAGTGTTAATAAATTTGTGTATGGGTCAGAATATGGACCTATTAGGTTGAGCAAGTGGCTGACATCCATTTCTCGTAAAAAACAAAATCTGTTAATACAAACCTCTAGTCTGTGGAGGCCCATATTATGATCCTTTTAGGATCGGACATGGTCGGAAAAAAATGTTATTTAAACATTTTGATTAATGAATACTAATGCTCTGGTTGCCACAAAGATGAATTTTATATCGTTTAGAAAATTTGTGGCGTCATACTGCCAACGTGAAGAGATATTTACTTAGAATGATTGGAAGTTTTGTATTAGCTTGAGTTACTACAATATTTTTAATATTGCCTCATCGTAAATGCTCATCTCTCCCATGGAAATAATTTTGAAAATACTTACTTCTTTCTAACCAAATAGAAAAAATCTTTTTGAAAAAAGTGAAACACCTCGCTGGAATCGAACCTGTATCTCTCGGGTATTGCGCCCAAGCAAATTGACTACAATGCTAAAGGAGTCTAATTACGACAAACTTTAACTAATGGTTTTTAATACTAACTGAAGCGCTTTCTAAATAATAGAGCTATGTACTTACTTTTTTTCTCATAAGTGTTTTCAATATTATATGTATGTTCAATAATTAGAATGCTAGGTACCTACATTCTTAAATCTTGTGAATTAATCGTTCCATAAAAAAATAGTTAATTAGGTAATATTTATTCATTATTAATAATAAACAAAACGTACCTAATTGGTTGACACAGTGAAGGTTTTACGTACGTGGCAGGGTTACTATATTTTGACGATGATAAAAAGAGAACATATTTATTTCAAATTTAGCAGTTGCCCCATAATCCAGTGCCTTACCTCTAGGTTTGAACTCGGTGATCCATATAGTAGACTCCTCCATTTCCAAAGGCCAAATTGTCTATTTTGTTTGGCTTGAAGATATTCACGAAAAATGTGTATGGAACCTCTAATGAAAAAAAATCTCGTTTTTTTTATCAAATTGAATTAAATCTACTATTATGATTGTGGAATAAAAAAACCATATCAATATCATATACCACAGTTTTTAAAATATTTAAACATTTGTCATGGACAAGATAACTTTATTTTGACACAGTTTTTTGGACTTGATGCATTTTGGAAATGTTTTTATGGACAAGGTGCGTTATGGTAAAACGTGTATGGATCATCTACAAGAAAAGAAACATTTATGTTTTGTTAATTAATTAAAAAAAATAATATATTATTATGCTTGCGATAAACACATCGTTTTCTAAAATATCATACACAGTTTTTGAAATATTAAAAGATTTGTTATGGACAAGATGACTTTTGACACAGTTTAATGGACAAAACGCATTTTGAAATTGGATGCTGTTTTTCATCCGTTATAGGTGCTGCAAAAGACTACTATAGGAATAATATTTATAGAATTTGTTAGTGCTCATTTGAATAAGCAATATAATTGCATATTAGGTTAATTTGTGGTCAAAACTGGACACGATGAATTTTGGAAATGGGTGACTTACTATGTACATAAATGGGATTTTCTTTATTATTCTGAGTCACACTACTTTCAGACATTCTGCTGTTTCATCACATTACCATAAACGGACGTGAGACGTTGATGGATTTCGAAAGGGTGGGCTCCCTTCTGGTTGAGAAAGCGAATGGTTGAACGCACCTCGCAGGCGGCGGGATTCAATAGTAAAGCGTCCATCTAAAAGAGTAGGTACCTACCTCTCAAAACTACAAACAGGTGCATTCGATACCTGCACAAAGATAATAATAATATTTTCAAAATACATGAAAAATGTATAGTCTATTCTGCTCTGTCGGATTTAGCTCTGCAACCTTCTTTATCTAAGATCATATTATAGACGGAACAGGATGGAGGATTGGATCAGCATATTATTTACTTAGACAAGGATACGATGGCTGTGCCAACATGTCTGATTACCTATATTATTATAAGTTGGGTTCAAAAAATAGTATGGGATTTATATCCAAAACCTATGTTCTTTTATTGCGCAGGTCACCGTTAGCAAAATGTTTTAATTAAATTGATTTATTATACTCTTATTTCCTATATTATATAATAGGTATTATTATCAAAAAAAGTTTTTGAGCCGAAGGAGGTGCACTTGCACCACCTTGCAGCACGCTGCCGGTGCCCATGTAGCCGATACTAGGTATGTACTGGTTTATATTGTTAGTTCAGGTTAGGTTTTCATCCTTGAATTCACGATTTTTTTCAAAATATGTTACATAAATTGAATTAATGTTCATATTGTACAATAAACGGTCATTTCCGATAAAAAAATTACAGCGAACTGTGCTATGGTGAATTAATGTTTTACGTACAATCTACAAGTAACCGGATTCATGAACATATTATTCAGCGCTCGAAATGGAAAAGTTGGTTTACGAAACGGAGCGCTCGACAAATTTTCTGAAGTTATTTACATAGTCATCAAATCGCATGTGTATTTATAAAAATAAGTGTGTCAGATTTTATATTCTATGGCCTATCAGACGGTCAACATATTTTTTCCACGAGACCGAGCGATAATTATACAGATTTTACGAGCCGGAACGGCGCTCCGGTGCGTTCCGTTCCATTTCGAGCCCTGATATTATTACGTATTTTTCGATAAAAATAAAAAAAATGATACCGGACACGGACATTGACCTAATGAAAGACGACTTGTCCGGGTAACAGGACCCTGGGAATCCTAGCCTATGTTGATCTGATAAACCGTCATTACAATATGGATTACAATGGGAATATTGTGTATTACAATACCTACAATAGTTACAATGTCAGGATGTTCAAGCTTTGATTATTTAAAAACAAATAAAATTAAAAATGTCAATTCTTCCTAATGTAACGACTGCTGCAACGTCTGAAAACGGTGAATGCTGCCAAAAGTTGTAATGTTAATTATATTCACTCCTTTATTCTACACATTTTTCTATAATATGCCGACCCTATGCAACTCATGGTTTACCTAGCCCCACGTGGTGTCACCGGCACAGTTGCTTGATATATTATTATAATAATTTTAAACAAATTTATTTTCTCTATTTCGTAATGATTATAATATATATGGCAATACTATCGGCATATTTTGTCTATGGTAAAGCCCGTAAAAATGTTCCATTGTCGGATCTGTCAAAAGTATATCATCTGATACCTGCACGTTTTTAGTCTGCTGCGATAATCCAAATCTCGCTTTTGATTAAAAAATGGATGTGAAACGGGAGCCGGTTGAATTCGAACTTGATGCAGAATGGCAGGTGCCCTTAAACCATCAAATTAACGTGACCAATAATTATATAAAGCAAGAGATTGCCGACGGTTCCAGCATTGCTTTTGAGGTTAGTTTTATGAAGCTTATGTCTTTTATAGCGCCTGAACACGTCCATGGATTTACTTGCAGCAATAGTGGGTATTTTAAGTGCTGACTGTCTCTCCAATCTCATTCTTAAAGAATAAGCGAGACGCGATGTTGTCATTTTATGGTACTATTTGACAGTCATGAAAATCGATTGTCCTTAAAATGAGTCGCCGCGCGGTGTAGTTTGTTTTTTGCCGGCTGGTTCGCTACTATCGTTCTACTGCGCAGACGCAGATATCGAACAAATCCAACTGTCGCGTGAACATTCAGAAGCTTCCGAACTTTTTGATTCATGCATGCAATCTTGCAACTGCAGGATAGTAAAACATGTTTACACGTACATTTTCTTGTTATGGCCGTGATAATACGTACTGTCAGCAGTAAATCCATACACGTTTAAACGGGGTAGGTAGGTATTCATTGGTTTTTGATTATGTTTCGTTGCAAAATTACTCGTACCTAGGTTAACTACATTAAACGTATCCAAATACATAATAAATCCACCATGTACCTCATGGAATTACAAATAATTGGCTTGTGAATTCTTTTTTTTCTATACGAAAAGCTCAAAAAGATAATAATATTATTTTGACATTAATTGAAATATTTTATATGCTTATATTTCAGTTCCTATTATTGAAATTTTGATAATAGCCGATATAGGTACTGCATTATTTACTGATTACTGGTCAGGTATATCTAAATGATAATGTGTATCTATCGATTGCGCGAAACAGTCATATTGCAGATCCAATTCATCTGAATTCAGTAACCGATATCATTTGACAGATTCCAACCATTTGGTCAAGGCGTGGTGCAATGTGTAAGGCACGGGTTTTCTATCCGGGAGCTCTGGGTTCGATACCTACCCGGTGAGGACACCATTTGTGTTGTTTGTTATTACTCAAAATTACTAACAACTACCTTGTACGAAAAAGCAAAGACATACCTACAGTTATTAATAATGATTACAGAAACATAATATATATATTTGGATAGCATTGTTTGGGGTTTTAAGATAACAGTGTCCTATCTACAATACCTACTTATGTACATAGGTGGTAATAATGTTATTAGCGAGAAGGATGCAATTGATTTTTAGAAACAATTCTGTCAAAACACGGCTCTAAGTTGATAAACAAACACTACCTAACCTTCCTAATCTACCATTTGCAACCGCTCTCGTTTTCTTGATTTCATTTCCACGAGCGCTGAAAAAGAAAGTCCCCAAAGATACGACGATCCAAACGGCAACAGAGATTTAATTATTGGTGTCGTAGCTAATCGAGAATATTGACTCCAAAGCGATATCCAAAATGCTGAAAACTCTATCTCAGAAAATGAGGCATTGTTGCATAGGGTTGTTTTTTTAGATCTACCTACCTACTTATTAAAATTTCCTCCTTTGTTAGTGTCTGGTGTGAACCGTCGAATCTTGCGAATGGATTGATGACCCACTGGTACCTACATTATTTGATAATCAAGTGATGGAAAATGACGCGGAAAGGAGTAAGTTTTAATGTCCTCTGCACTTCTGGCAAAATTTTCGATTTGTTGTTGGGAAGCAATCAAGCTGTGAGTTTTTAACTTTTCTGGTCCACAGGTCTAACTTGTCTCAGTGAAAGATTTTAATTTTCCTGTAATTGTTGACATTTTCGTTCGCTCCTTGCAGGTTTCAATTTAAAATGTACAATTTCTCAAAAAGATCATTAAGAAATGTTACTTCCAGGCACTCATTGCCCTCGTGAAGAAAATCATAACCCATATTCTCTGCATCGAAGAAAGAAATTGTTTCTGCTCGCCTCTTTGCGATAGTACTTTAATCTTGATACCTAGTACTTTTCCTTTTGAGACCCCAACGTAGGTACTTCAGTATGAAGCAGTATACACTTAAAATCAGAATCCACATTTTCACAGTGAAAGTGAAGTGACAAATAGTTATTACTTAATGTTGTAGATGTTGAATTAATTTAAAATTGAAGAAAATTTATAGGCAAAATGAACAGTTAGGAGGCGTCTTCTTTCGCGGCACACCTGAGACTTCTTGCGGCGCACATTATAGAATTTGTACTATATTTTTAGTCCGCGTGCTATGTACGGTATTTAAAAGGTACCTAACATAGTTTTGAGATAAACTGCAAATAAAGATTTTACTACCATGTAATTCATTAAATAAAGAACACTTTTCTCAACTATAACTTGTAAACGGATAAATGTACAGCATCGAGCTTACGATACCGTGTTTCAGCTGGGAAATATTGAGTGAGTGATATTTCATAAAGTAAGCTAGATTTAATGAAATAATAATAAGTATTTTGTTTTTTCAGAACCTTCAAACAAGAGACATGGTAAATATAAAATCGGAACCCGAATTTCAGCAAGTGGACATCAAGAAAGAGTTTATTGAAGATACAATGCCCCCATTTAATTATAAAGATCCTCAACCAAGTTGTTCCTATTCGGAATATAGCCCAGGAAAACAGGTTATACTAATATTTGAACTATATACCTATACATACAAGTTTAGGTACCTACCTACTTAACTGTTCCTATTCATCTTAGTGCAGTCGAGGTTAACCGATATTATTTGACAGTTTAAACCATTTTGTCAGTAACTGCAGCTGGGAAGGAATGCTTCCGCCGTGAAAAGCATATGTGTTTGGCAAGCAATGGCCCCTGCGCCCGTAATATGAGGCACCAAGGGCAAATGGCATTTTATCCTCGCCATCTGTAGTATTCGTGTATATATACATATTAAAGAAGAGCCTGCAGACTTTCGTCAAAGTTCTAAGAGAAGAAAGAAAGAAAAATAACTGAAAAGATTGGGATTTACAGTAATTTCTCCTACGAATTGGACGGAATCGGTACCACAAAATATTTTATTTTATATAACTATGCAGACTGAGAGATAACTAAATGGCCTATCTCTCTTACTCATTATTTTTATAGCTCACCGTGCTCCTCTCTCCCATGAGCACATTGTGGTGACCTGAGTCTTAGGTGTCGGCTCCTGAGACATTCCCAGGCTTAAAAAATACTGATGCCTCACATCAGACGTATAACTCCTTGATAGGCTCGATTATGACAGTGTGTGCTGCGGGGCGACTTAGTTTCGAAGTGTCTATGTTTGTGTTGACGCTGAAGACATAATTTGACTTTATTTCGTTTATTTGTCTGCTGTTGACGTTCCAGTTAGCAATCTGCAGAGTTGTTGGCGGTGTGGTGTAATAACCACAGTGGGTTGTGAGGGGTAAAGCGAATATTGCTCACTGTAAGTCATTTTGATTTGATCGCTCTAAAGTATGCTGTCACTATAGGAGAATTCAATGCTTTGGGCAGGGGTAGCTCTGTGTTTCTCAATGAGTGATTTACGGAGTTAAAACTTTTGGAGCAATTGGGAGAGGTTGCCTTATTGTTAAAGTGAATTGGCGGATTGGGTAAATATGGACTGGGAACGAGCCGCTGCATTAGTGGTCTGCGATAAGTGGTTACCTGCCTATTGCAACACGTTGGCCATGACTCTTTGTAAAGGTTTATAGCAGGGTCAGGTGTTTTCAGACAACCTTTGTAATTCGCAGGATGAAGGCCCTCATAGTTGGTACAACGGCTGATCCCATATATGGGGACTTTTTTCAAACTAAGATAATTAGATATGTATCTAAGTACAAATAAAAAAACTCGCTCATCATAAGCATTTTCTAAAAAATACCGAGCGCTTCGGTTCATTGACTTTCCTACACCGACCACTGCCTTCGTGATATTCTCACATGCGTTTTAGCCGGAAACTTATCAAAATGAATCCTTTTATTTTTCTGTTATAAATATGATCTATCTTCTCTTTGTTTTCTTTAGGTTAACACCACTAGCACTGTTATGGCTAAATCGAATTTGTGTACGTCAGAAGCAGATGAAATTTACTCCGACATACACTTCGATGAAATCGACATTAAAAAGGAACTCGAACAATACAACGTAAGGTTTACAAATAAATACTTTTATTTGTAAATATAACTATAAATTTTATACTTTTATTCGATAGGGAGGTTCATAACCTATAGATTTTATATTCGGAGGCCGACGTTCGGGGAGTACCCAGGCCGTCAGAGGGCCGTAAAACCAACCACCTGCCGGGAGCCCGCCAAAGGATTGGTACGCGCTACTGCAGGTCTGGTGCCGCAGATATTCCAATTTGACCACTGGCATATAACGCCTTGTCTTCCAGGCAAGCTCGGAAGCATTCTCGTTTTCGGTTTGGAAGTACCTACACGCCACCAGGGCTTACGGGCTGGCCACCTCTGTAGCTGCTCTCCTTCAGCTATGAGGTTACCACACGATAGAGGATCCAAAGACGAATCTTTTGATATGAAATACTCTACTGTACGTGCGTTTTTCGCATGTTTAACCCTTAAACAAGAAAATAATGCTTTTTAAAGTTACAGTCATAGTACCGAGAAGTACTAGTTGTATGAACATAACGTAGATTTTGTTTCGATAGCGTCTCGACGCTATCCGACGCTGACCATCTGGCAGAGATTATTTTTACATATCTTGTTAATGAAAAATTTGTCGGAACGATTTTGCGAAAATTTCATAATGTAACCGTTATGCAAATTTTAGGACCCTAAACGCCGGACAAAGTGATACAAGCATCCCTAATCGAATAAAAGGGCCGCATTTTAAAATTCTATATGCAGTTTTCAAACGTTCTCAGAGATCGTCTCTGCAATACTCTGTGGCGTGACTTTTTCGCTATTCTCAATACAAAAATCTTCTCGATTTTCGTAATTTCGTAGTTTCGTAAGTCGTGAGCTGTAGATTCTGTCGGATAGAATCTCGCCACCATCTCGAGTCACCCGCCGTGGCTCAGATACCTACTGCTTAAAACCTAGTGCAATACCTAACCGTCACCGTATACCTATCTGTCACTTTGACAGTTGGCGGCGCGCATAGTTGTTAACAGAGTTGTCTTCGACTTTGTAAATTTTTGGACCCGGCTCGCAACCTTTCACATCAGTGCCCCGGGACTCGTGCAATCTCGTCTATTTTTTTTATTAATCAATATGAGATTTATTTTGATTCTTTAATTAATTGTGAATACTGACTTCGAACTCGTGAGAATTAAATAATTCTAATTTAATTTTTTTGATGATTTTCTCATATGAACTAACCGACTTTTAATTAATTGTTGGTGTATTGGTTTCATAATTTCGATTATACCTTAAATAATATTGTGACGTTTGACTATAATCTTTTGGTAAGGGAGTGCCGTAGTATAAAAACCTATATAAAAGGAAGTTAATTGGGATAATATTGACTTATGACAATAAATCGCGAATTTTGAAGTATACATGGTGTTTTTTATTAATTTTTATATTATAACTTCTTGTTTACTCCACATCGATGAACCTCCACTTCCAACTCCAGAGCTAGCGCAGGAATTCGGAGGCCCCTCAGTACACTACGGCAAACCCAAATCGATATTCTGAAGGATGCCAAACGCACTTAGGTACTTGCAGGGTAAAACAAAAGGCTACATCACTTTGACCATCCGGATCAGAATCTATTTTGTACAATGAAATGTGAACCATCGTAAATTGTTAGGGACGATCGAGATCGAATTTAAATCTGGATTAAAGCGAACAACTAACAGAAGGCCAATTCTTGAATGAAGCAGTATTACCGGTTGCACAACCTAAGCGCAAACCTACTACAACGAAGTATATTAAATGTCGACCGGTGGTGTCGGATACAGTATGCAATTTAACTATACACGCTTTGCCGGTAGAGGCGCTAATAACTCTCCATTTGACTTTGACATATTATTAAACGTCAAAAATTTATACGTAGTGAGCAGGCTGTTATTTTATTTTTTCTATCTTTTACACAACCATTACCGCTGAAAGTATTAGTTTGTGTTTAAATTCTCACTTAAATATTTATTGTGATTTTGTAATACAGAAACACACATGTTTGTTTGCAAAATACAACGGAAATTCCGTGTTGTAATTTTGTTATATTGGAGACGTAACTAGCTTATTTAAAGATTAATTGGCTACGTACTTCAACAATGAATGATTTAATCATGCAACGTTAACGGTAAGTACTGATTAAATATGTAGTCATTACCAAAATGGATAAAAATGTTATTTATTTTCTATGAAATTCACAAACGGTTCGTTTTGGCATGTTTACTTTCTATCTTACTCTAACGCATGGATATAAGGTATAAGCATGCTGAATGCTTTCTCACTCGCACAAATGCATTTCGTTCGAAGCTCTTAACACACAATATCTCCTGTAAAACTAAAAATTTTACGTGCTTCATTAAAGCGGTGTTTTTTACTGCTTCATTCAAGAATTGGCCTTTAGGATGACGATATCCACGTTCTCTATTATGAAAACGACATGTATCTTAAAACAAAGTTTCTATAATTATTTTCGCATCGTTTAGCTCAACTAGGAATCTGCGTAACTTCAGTAGATAATTAACATGCTGATGAAAGTTTAAACGATGGTTACGTTGTGTAGAAACTGTGGTGCTAATAATTATATTATATATATTTTTTTAGGATAACGCACCAAATCTCAAATCGTCCTGGTTTATGTCGGAAGAAAAGAAAATTGATGACATCATACAAATCGACGAACAAGATATTAAAAAAGAAATTGAGGTAAACAAGAAAAGTTTTAAAAAAACACGTTGCACTTTTAAACGTAATGTTGATAAATCAATACCCGAAAAAAATAAATTCCACGAAATCACTAGTATGGATGTAAAACAACTTAAACGTAGTAAAAGCAATTTCTCTTGTCAAACGCCATTTAAAAGCGATGAATCTAATTTAAGTGACACGAAAAAACTTAAATTGATGCACACCAAAGAAAAGCCATTTCAATGTAATCAATGTGATTATTCTTGTAAAATATCTTTCCATATGAAATTACACATGATGACTCATTCTGGTATAAAGCCATTTAAATGTGATCAGTGTGATTACTCATGTATAACATCTGGTAACATGAAACGACACAAAATGACACATAGTGGTATAAAGCTATTTAAATGTGATCAATGTGATTACTCATGTATAACATTTAGTCAAATGAAACGACACAAACTGACACATTCTGGTGCAAAGCCATTTAAATGTGCCCATTGTGATTATTCTTGTAAAACATCGTTCTACATTAAATCACATATTATGATGACTCATTCTAATATAAAACCATTTAACTGTGATCAGTGTAATTACTCTTGTAAAACATCTGGTAACATGAAACAACACAAAATGACACATTCTGGTATAAAACCATTTAAATGTGATCAATGTCATTACTCTTGTATAACATCCCGTGATCTGAAATTACACAAAATGACACATTCCGGTGAAAAGCCATTTAAATGTGATCAATGTGATTTCACATGTGTAACATCTCTTAGGTTGAAATCACATATAATGATACATACCGTTATAAAGCCATTTACATGTGATCAATGTGATTACGCATGTAGAACATCTGCTAACATGAAATCACACAAAATGACTCATTCTCGAGATAAGCCGTTTAAATGTGAGCAATGTGATTATAATTGTAAAAGATCTAGTCAGATGAAATTACACAAAATGACGCACACTTGTATAAAGCCATTCCAATGTAATCAGTGTGTATATTCTTGTACATTTTCCCGTAATCTGAAAGTACACAAAATGACACATTCTGGTGAAAAGTAATTGAGATGTGTTCAATATGATCACTCGTGTACAAGATCTCCTCGGATGAAATGACATTTAATGATACATACCTGTATAAAGCTATTCTAATGTCATCAATTCGTGACGACATGTATAACATCTTTTAATATGAAATCACACAAAATGACTCACTATAATGAAAAAAAATTAAATGTGATCAATGTAATTACTCATGTATAACATCTTGTCACTAAATTTACCGAAAATGAAACTTGAAAATGAATTTTTCATTTAAATGACATCAAACTAAATGATTTATTCTTGTTGTTCTATTGTTTAACTATTATTTATTCCACGAATAAGACAATAATATATGAGAATGTCACATTCTATAAACTGAATATAGATAATTTGAAAAAATATTTTTGTACTAAAACCGATAGCCAACATAACGCAATTGGATAATCATTTGATGTCACAACTACTAGTTAAAATCAGCGTAAATAACTAAGATGCCCGTCTCTGAATTACTTGAATCCAGCAGGTAGAGGATCAAGTCCTGTCGGTTATTGTATTTTTTCCACTAATGATTTCTATTAGTGTGTATATGCATGCGTTCTTTTCAAATTATGTATATTTAATTTAATTTATCTTGTTTAACATCTTTTGACTTTAAAATACACAAAATGATCATTAAAATGAATGTAGATAATGTCTTGCATTCTTGTTGTTAGTTACTAGTTAGTACTGTGTTTGATATTTTTGTTATGTATTTGGAATATATGCTTGTAAAAATAACTCATCTGTTCACTTAACTAGGACTTGTTCTTTGATGTAATAAATAAAATCTATATCTTCAAACCAATTGTGTTATTATTTTTCTGTTACACAATATTCTCCACCTATTATTTTTTATAAGTAACAGTTATTTCAACATTTTGTTAAACGATTACTAAAGCTACACATTGTCTAGGAAGAGACGGTTTGATAATCTTATTGGCCAGCTCCTCGAGATCATTACACCAGTCAATTCTTGACTAGACATGGCGGCTTCGCTGGCAGGCTCTATGAGATTGGTTTTGTTAACCGTTCAACATTTCCTGTGGCGGAGTAATATAGGATTCAAACCGCATCCTCTGGGAGTGTTCTTAAATGTCTACGGAAAGAGAAGAGTTGCTCAAGTCAGTTCAACCAGCTGTGGACCTATCGGACCGTCTGAACTGGTTGCCACAAAGATCAATTTAATTTCGTTTAGAAAATTTGTGGCGTCATACTGCCAACGTGAAAAGATCTTCATTAAGAATGTCTGAAAGTTTTGAGCAACGATGGATTTCAAGAGCGTGGACTATCTCCCGGTTGAGAAAGCGAATAATTAAACGCACCTCGCAGGCGGCGGGATTCAATAGCAAAGCGTCCATCTAAAAGAATACCTTTCAAAACTGCAAACAGGTACAATAATTCGATACCTGCAGAAAGATAATAATAACAATTTCAAAATGCATAAAGAATGTAATTATAGTCTATTCTGCTCTGTCGTATTTAGCTGTGCAACAGGATATTGGATTGAATCAGCATTTTATTCTGGTTAGACAATACGATGGCTGTGCCAACATTTTTGATCATAATATTATTATAGGTGGGGTTCAAAAAATTAAATGGGATTTATACCCAAAAGCTATGTTCTTCCATTGCGCAGGCCATCGATTGCAAAATGTTTTCTTTAATTTGTTTTTTCCACTCTTAAAATGATGTTTTATCTGTAGAACTTGCTTCAATATATAATGTTCCTATACCTATTATATAATTATTATCAAAAAAAAGTTTTGAGCCAACGGTGGTCGTCTTGCACCACCTTGCACCTCACTGCGTGCCGGTGCCCATGTAGCCGATATAGGTAGGTACTGGATTATTTTTGTTAGGTCGGGTAAGGTTTTCATTCTAGAATAAAATTTTATACAAATTGAATTTCTTTTGCGTAATGATTATAATATAATGGCAATACTATCAGCATGTTTCGTCTATGGTAAAGCGCGTCTGTCACTGTCTGTATCTGTCAAAAAAATATCATCTGACACCTGCACTTTTTTAGTCTGCTGCGATAATCCAACGCACGCTTTTGATATAAAAGATGGACGTGAAACGCGAGCCGGATGAATTCGAATTTGATGCAGAATGGCAGGTGCCCTTAAACCATCAAATTAACCCTGTGACCAATATTTATATAAAGCAAGAGATTGCCGACGGTTCCAGCATTGCTTTTGAGGTTAGTTTTATGAAGCTTATGTCTTTTATATCGCCTGTACACATCCATGGATTTACTTGCAGCAATAGTGGGTATTTTAAGTACTGATTGTATCTCCAATCTCATTCTTCAAGAGTAAGCGAGACGCGATGTTGTCCGTTTATGGTACTATTTGACAGTCATAAAAATTGGTTGTCCTTAAAATAAGTCGGCGTAGTTCGTTTTTTTGCCGGCAGGTTCGCAACTATCGTTCTACTGCGCAGACATCGAATAAATCCAACTGTTGCTTGAAAATACAGAAGCTTCCGAACTTTTTTGATTCTTGCATGCATGTAGGTAAAGCATTATAAACGTGTCAATGGTGTTTGGTTATGTTTGCGGACATTGTCATTAATTTCCTACACGTATTTATTAATTTGTAAGCGTTGCAAAAATACGCGTGCCTAGGTTTACTATATTAAACGTATCCAAATTTTTAAATAAATCCACTATGTACCTCATGGAATTACAAATAATTGGCTTGCGTATTGTTTTTTTCTATACAAATAAGCTAAAAAAATGAATGATAATATTTTGACATTATTGAAATATGTTTTATCCTAATATTTCAGTTCGTATTATTGGAATTTTGATAATAGCCGATATAGGTACTGGATTATTTATTGTTTACTGGTTTACTGGTTAAGTATAAGTAAATGATAATATGTATCTATCGATTGCGCGAAGACAGACATAGGTTGATCTGCTGATCCAATTCATCGGAATGCAGAAACCGATATTATTTGACAGTTTCCAACCATTTGGTCAAGGCAGTTCTTGTGGTGCTGTGCGTAAGTCACTGGCCTTCTATCCGGGAGCTCTGGGTTTGATACCTACCCGGTGAGGACACAATTTGTGATGTTTGTGATTGCTCAAAATTACTAACATCTACATTGTACGAAAAAGCAAAGACATGGGTATTAATAATAATTTACAGAAACATATAAGTATATATTTTGTTACATTATTTGGAGTTTTAAGATAACAGTGTCCTATCTACAATAACATAGTTTTGAGATAAACGCAAATAAAGATTTTACTACCATGTAATTCATCAAATATAGAACACTTTTCTCAACTATAACTTGGAAACGGCTATATGTACAGCATAAAGCTTTATTTATAATTACGGCATTATCGAAACCGGTACTAAATCAAAGCATGCATTTTTTGTAGTCAGGCGCCTGTGATCTTTAGAAATAGTACTGCAATGGGAAATAATGCTTTTGCGATGAATATACTAACTATTATTATAAATCATATTAAAGTGTGTGATATTCCATAAAGTAAGTTTGATTTAATGAAATAATAATATATTGTTTTTTTCAGAACTTTCAAACAAGAGACATGGTAAATATTAAATCGGAACCCGAATTTCAGCGAGTGGACATCAAGAAAGAGTTTATTGAAGATACAATTAATTATAAAGATCCTCAACCAAGTTGTTCGTATTCAAAATATAGGCCAAGAAAACAGGTAATACATTTATTTGAACTATGTACGTACTTTACAATGTAGGTAGAAAGATGAAGATATTGTGTTTCTTTCTCGTATCTAGCCTATAAAAATGATGATTACAATAAAACAAATAGGTAAACAAATAGTGGATGATATTATTTAGTGACATAATGTGTCATGATAATATTATGCATGCAGGAGCAGCTCTGCCTTAAAGGTTCATAGGGACCATTCCCACATCGTTATCATGTGGAGAATGCGTAAAAAACTTCCGAGATTTTTATCATTGTCATATTATACCTATTTGATTAAATAAATTATTTAATTTATTCCATCTATCTAAACCCGTCGAAATTTTAGAGATATATTATTATTATACTAATAAATAAAGCAATAATTATAAATTATGTAATAACATCATAATGATTACGCGGTATTAAAATATGCATGTTGGAAGAATACACAGATACAAGTCTAGATACTTACCTACATAACTGTTCCTATTCATCTTAGTGCCTTTGAGGTTAACCGATATTATTTGACAGTTTCAAACCATATTGTCAGTAATTACAGCTGGGAAGGAATGCTTCCGCGGTGAAAAGTGTATTTGTGTGGCAATTAATGGCCCATACGCCCATAATATGAGGCACAGAGGCCGTATAGCATTTTATCCTCGCCTTCTGTAGTATTTGCGTGTATATACCTGTTAAGGAAGAGCTCGTAGACATTCGTCAAGGTTCTGATAGAAGAAAGAAAGAAAAATAACTGAAAAAAATGGGGTTATAAAGTGATTTCTCCTACGAAATGACGGAATCAGCACCACAAAATAATTTATTTGTTATAGCTATGCAGACTATCTTTCATCTCTTACTCATTATTTTTGTTAGCCCACCGTGCTATTCCCTCCCATGAGCACATTATGGTGACCTCAGTTTTAGGTATCGGATCCTCAGACATGCTCAGGCTTAAAAAATACTGATGCTTCACATCCAGACGTAGAGCCCCTTGATTCCTTTCGATTATGACAGTGTGTGAAGTGTCTATGTTTGTGTTGACGCTGGAGACATAATTTGACTTTACTTTGTTTATTTGTCCGTTGTTAGCGTTCCAGTTAGCAATCTGCAGAGTTGTTGGCTGTGTGGTGTTAATAACTATAGTGTATTTTGTATGCTGTAACTTAGTGGAGCAATTCATAGCTTTGGGCAGGGGTAGCTCTGAGTTTCTCAATGAGTGCCTCGCGGGGTTAACACTTTGGGAGCAATTGGGAGAGGTTGCCTTATTGGTATAGTGAATTGGCGGATTGGGTAAATATGGACTGGGAACGAGCCGCTGCATTAGGGGTCTGCGATTAGTGGTTACCTGCATATTGCAACACGTCTCGGCCATGACTCTTTATAAAGTTTTCTAGCAGGGTGAGGGGTTTTCGGGCAACCTTTGTAATTCGCAGGATTTGGACCCTCACATTTGGTTCAACGGCTGGTCCCATATGTAGGAAATTTTTGCAAACTAAGGAAATTAGTACAGACGCTCGTCATTAACATTGTCTAAAAATTACCGAGCGCTTCGGTTCATAGACTTTCCATTTTCAACCACTGCCTCCGTGACATTCTCACAAGCGTTTTACCCGGAAACTCGTCAAAATGAATATATTTATTTTTCTGTTATAAATACGATCTGTCTTCAGGTTTACAAATTAATACTTTTATTGCAAAATTTTAGTATTGTAAGTTCTGATATGATCATACTTGCAGTAACAGCCGGCGCTGCCCAGGAGTAGAATGGCTTAATATTTAAAAATAAAAATTCCAAATTTAATAGGTCGAGTGCAAAGGACGAATTAAAAAAAGTATGATTTTTATTTTTAACATAATATAGTATAATTTTGAACATATATTGTATTTAAATATCGTAAAAAGTAGTACGTATTCAAATTATTATTTTAACCCTTTTCTATATTATATAAATATCCAATCCATCATTGCAGGGCTTTTCGATATACAATATTTGTGGCTTTTCCATTTGGTGCCAAAATATATAGATTTTTATATCTCCCTAATCGTGATGCGGCTACATACAATTATCCGTGAGTGAAGCGATCCGATCTAATATGGAAGCACTGCGTTGCCCGCGCCGCGACGGCTTGGTTGGCTTCCGATTAGCGATTCTAATAACACAATTATTTGTATCCAACTTTACCATTTGACTTCCGATCGTGCTGAAATGTAATGTACGCGTTCTAGCGACATTTTCAATAAAAAATGGGGGTGCAGCATTAAATTCCGCGAATCAAGGCCATGTATGCGGCGGCATTTTCCGCAAAAACCGTAAAACTGTCCCGGGTTGCAACGGGTTAAATCTGATTCGAGACCACGACCACGTACACCGGCTCGTCGGACTCCGTCTGTTTCTTGTCGAAATCCGACTGCGCGTGTGGATTTGTATAAAGAAAAACTGACACGACGGTAAAACAAATATATAGATGCATCTTCCTATAATCTATGGCAGCGATGGCATACCTTTTTATGCTTACGCGCATAGTATTCGTAATAATGAGTGGGGTATGTATATTTTTTTAAAACTAGATTAGCCTTAGGTTAACTAGTAAAATCAGTCACAGAGAATAGGTAGATAAATTATAATTAAGTATAAAATAATATGTGATGGTCCACAAACAGCGGACACAAATAGCGTAACTAATGAAATTAAATTAGATAAACCGTTAGGTACCTACAGCTGCGATGAATATAATTGGATATCGTTAAAAAAAAATCATTGTTAGCATACGTGACAACATAAAGTTGTTAAATCGGTTATTTAGAAAAGGCTATTATTCAAAATACTCTACTACACCAGAGTTGGTTGAATACATACACATGCATTTTAATTTGAGTCAGGTTATCAACTGTCAAATTTCTCTTCGGTTGATTAAGTGACATTGTTTCGTTCACCGCGTCCATCTTGAAACGCGCGATTATAAGTTAAACGGAAAATAGCCGTACACATGGCGTAATCATAAACAGTACCAATGGGTCATATAATTCAATAGAAGGAGAATGCCGCAAGCAAACGTACCTACTATCCCATTGTGCAATCTTCACCGAATGTACCAAAATGTAGTACCTTCTTTTACTCTATTCACTTAAGAGATAGGACAATGGTTGAGTTAAAACAATACTTAATTCGCCTAAAGTACAATACGGCCAACTCAAATCGATATTCTGTACAATGAAACGTGGACCATACGTAAACTGTCAGGGCCGATCGAGATCAAATTGAAGTCTGTATTAGAGCGAAAAACTAACTGGATTACGACACCCACGTTCTATATTATGAAAACGACATGTATCTAAGAACAAAGTTATTAAAATTATTTTCGCGTAGATAAGCTCAATTAGGAATCTTCGTAACTTCAGTAGATAATTAACTGCATACATGTAATGCGGATGAATGTTTAAAAGATGGTTACGCTGTCTAGATCGTGTGGTGCTAATAATTAAACTATAAATGTTTTTTAGGATAACGCAGCAAATCTCAAGTCGTCGGAAGAAGAGAAAATTGATGACATCATACAAATCGACGAACAAAATATTAAAAAAGAATTCGAGGAATTCAACAAAGGCTTTAAAAAAACGCGTGGCACTATTAAACGAAATGTTTCGAAATCATTCCCCGAATTAGTGGCTGTTATAGAGTTGGAAAAAAAATATTTTCATGTTAATAATTTTGTGTGCGGTACATGTGATAAATTTTTTGCATCGATAGACTTGCTCGAGTTTCACAATGTGTTGCATAAAAATATAACCTACAAAGTCACTTATAAGGATCTAAAACAATGTAAACGTAGTAAATGTAAAGTCTCGTGTCACACGCCATTTAAAAGCGACGAATCTAATTATTCTAGTGACACCTATAAACCTAAATTGCTAGATACCGGAGAGAAGCCATTTCAATGTAATCAATGTGATTATTCTTGTAAAATATCTTTCTATATGAAATTACACATGATGACTCATACTGGTATTAAGCCATTTAAATGTGATCAATGTGATTACTCATGTATAACATCTGGTAATATGAAACGACACAAAATGACACATACTGATATAAAGCAATTTAAATGTGAACAATGTGATTACTCTTGTAAAACATCTGGTAACATGAAATCACATATAATGACACACACAGGTATGAAGCCATTTAAATGTAATCTATGTGATTATTCTTGTAAAACATCTAGTCATTTGAAATTACATATAATGACACATACTGGTATAAAGCCATTGAAATGTCATCAATGTGATTACTCGTGTATAACATCTGGAAACATGAAATCACACAAAATGACTCATTCTGATGAAAAGCCATTCAAATGTGATCAATGTGGTTACTCGTGTATAACATCTAGCCGCATGAAATCACACAAAACGACTCATTCTAGTTAAAAATAACTACGTGTTATGTTAAATGCAATTAAATCCTCTTGTTTAACATCCCTTCACTGAATTTACTGACAATGAAACGCATCCCGGTGATAAACTTCTTAAATTTGTTAATTTCATTTTTCATTCAATTACCCCGGGTCCCATGAAATCACACTAAATGATTTAACTTTGTGAAAGACCATTTATTTACGGTGCATGCCATTACTCATGTATAAAATCTAGTTATACAAATTTACATACTCGTAACATGACATGCTGGCGAAAACCCATTTAAATCTGGCAATTTAATATGTTCAACTATTGTTTTTATTCTACGAATGGGACACAAGATTTGAGATTGTTACTTTCTATATATTGAAATAAACATAATTTGAAAATACGTCATGCATATTTACACTATAAAAATCATTTTGTACTAAAACCGATAGCCAACATTTTATATAACCCAATTCTATAATCATTTTATATAACAACCATTAGTTAACATCGCCGTAATTAACTAAGATGCCCGTAGATTCATTGGGAAAGCATACTGGCGGGAATCCAGCCGATACAGATTCAAGTCCCGCGAGTGTCGCATTTTTTGTTTGATAAATAATGAAATCCGCCGCCTGAATAATATCTTCAAAAGTGACCTCTCACTGTGCCTATAGCGCAAAGTGTTCAACCAGTGTGTGCTTCCTGTGATCATGGCATGTGAAACATGGACCCTAAGTAAAAGAGAGATCCAGAAACTTAGAGTAGCACAACGTGGTATGGAGGAGTGCATGCTGGGCATAACGCGAAAGGACAAAAAGAGGAATGAGTGGATAAGGAAGCAGACAAGGGCTTGCGATGTAATAGAGTTTAATAAAAGCCTTAAATGGAGATGGGCTGGACACATAGCTCGAAGAAGAGATAATCTTTGGACAAATCTAGTCATCCAGTGGTATCCAAGAAGTACAAAACGTCCACAAGAAAGACCTAGAGGCCGCTGGATCGATGAAATGATAAAGTTCTGCGGAAGTACGTGGCAACGCAATACACAGTACCGAGAGAAGTGGAAGCAACTTGAAGAGGCCTTCATCCAGCAGTGGATAGATTCAGGCTGATGAAATAATGAAATACGAGTACATAATATACATAATAATGCACGAGGAAGAACTAAATGCACATAGTATTTACATGTATTTGTATTATCAATATGATTTTATAATATTATGTATTTACTGATATACCTATACAATATACCTAACACAATTATTATACGATAATAAATAATTAATGTGATAGATGAGCTTGTTTTATTAAACATAAAAGTTTCACATTGAGCTTGATATTTATTTGAAAGAGCAAGTTGTCCGTCAAGACTAGGGCTTCCAATTAACCGGAGGAAAAATACTACCCGGTTAGCGGTTGTTTTGCGAATAATTAACCGGGTAACCAGTTATAACCTTCGTATTTAAAAAAATGAATTTTCAAATATTGTCGATATTATTTTTTGCACATTTTTTCTCTTTGACTCTACCATTAGACGTGCATTTCAGCCACCTCTCGATCAATAAGATATAAAACGAAATGTTATCCCCTTGCTGAACCCACGTCCATGCTCTGGATCGTCATATTGAAAAAGATCATGTGACTCGTTACCACTAAACTTACCAATCGCTCATGCGGGTACATAATATAAATAATTTTAATAATATTAATTTTATTGTTGTAGACCTAAATATAATATTGTTAAGACATAATAAAGATTTGAAGTGAGTATTAATTTTGAAATTTGATATTGATTGCATCTTTGGTGCCTAAAACTTGTGTGGAACAAAATGGGTGGAACTCTAATAATAATTTAGACAATAGTTGACAATGATTGCCCGAAAGAAGACCATTTTCATGACGAATGGGAAATTGAGGATTTAGCTGGGATGATAAAATACACGACGTGTTGTTTAATTTATAACAAATACATAAAGTTACAGAATGACAAAGGTAGAGTGTGGTAGATCACTGCATTCTGATACTAGATAGCGGATAGTTGATCACAGCCTAATTCGAATTGGACATGTCTGGTAAATTAAGTCGTTATTAACATTGCCTACTAATTGTTCATCTTTTTAATAGAATTGTTTGGCATTTTAATAATCAATAATTCACAGTAAGTCAGCAATTAATACTAGAAACAATTAATTAATAACAAACAACTCTCGTGGTACAGTGAGTAAGGCGCTTGCCTTCCACCCGTGAGTACTGGGTTCGATCCCGGTCAGGACACAATATTTATATTGTGATTTACTCAAAGCCTGGGAGTTTGTGAAGGTTTGAAATTACTAACCACCTTGTACGAAAGAGCAAGGACATGGTTATTAATAATTCAAAAAAGGGTATGTAGGTACTATCACGTCTGAAAGGAGGGTATGTAGGTAAGGTGGGAATTGTGACAATTAATCAGATTGTAACGTAGGGAAAAGAGGAGTGGATTGGAATTGGATGGAAAATATATAGGCAGGTGAGCCTGGGTACGGGGAGCGTGGAGGCGGTATAGGAGTGCGGCAAAGCATGAGACTAGGGGAATTGCAGGGTCGTGGGTGGTTTGACATTACCTCTAAAACCTCAGTTACCTGTCCGGTTACTTCACTCATTCGTGTATGTTCCTGTAATATAGAATACATAAAATTGCAATGATAAATATCTCGGTTTTGAGCGCCACTCTATGAAATGCATACAGACAATAGTGATAAAAGGTAATTTAAATAAAACGCGTGTAAAGAATTTTAACAGAAGAATAATTAATATATATAAAATACTATCGGGCGAGAGTGTATAAAGGTGTAAATTAATCAAATCAATTACGAGCGCCTAACGTAGTATAATATTCAGACAATTTAGAATACAAATAAAATGCTAGTTCGGTGGACCGTAACGTAATGAAAATATTAATAAATACCACGAAACAAATATGCTCTTCAGCTCATCTTCAAAGGTTTCGAGACCATGGGCTTCCTTTGATCTCCTGGCCTGAGAGGGACGTCCTTCAATTGGCCATAATCATCGTCTCCAAAATGTCAGGAAATCAAAGCCATGGGCCCCGGTCCGAGGGCTCGGAACTTAACCGCGGACTTCAGGAGGTTAACATAATATTGTCAAATTGATTCGAATTGATTAACAAGCAACGAGGATAACATGACAGTACCTAAGACTTTAGGTCATTATTGTCAAATACCTACCCTACCTGTCATATTTAATAGGTACCTATGATTATAATTTCGTACCTAAATAACAGATACAAAAAACGCTTGTAGGTATACTAGGTACTAATTTATTTAAAAACATATTACCACTTAAATAAAAAGTGGTTTATAATTTTAACCAGTTAACCGCGTGAAATTTCCCGGTTATCGGTTAGTTTAGAAACCTGCGGTTTCGGTTAAAACCGGTTTGGAAGCTCTAGCCAAGATCCTTCAAGCACGGCCGCCTACAATTTTAATAAGAACTAGGGCTGAAAACTTTACGAAGATATTCTTTATTAAGCAAAATCCAGTTAACATCTCATGGAAGATCGACGAAGTTTAGTTTTAGCGTCCTGTCGTTCCTCAATTCAACAAATTCCTCTCGAATTTGTAGGAAAAGTGCTTTCATAGAATTTTCGGCATTGGTTGCAAAAGGATTTAGAATCCAATCGTATTGCTGTTCCAGATGCTGTATCGTTGTGCCAGGTCCAAATTAATTGCTTGTCTTCAATCGTGATCTGGTAGATCGTTAGGTACATTTGTCCTAGGTAACTAATCATTGTCTTAACTCCTCCTGCCAAAGTTCGAGCTTATTTTTGAATCCTCATAGGTATTTTATCGGAGCATGTCAATATATTTTCATTCCTACCGTGCATTTTTTTATTATGTTTATTCATGTGCTCAAACATATCAGCCTTATACACAACTTTGGCGACCTCGGTGGCGAAGCAATCTAGCCAATGACATTAATATGGACGAATCATCTGGGAAATAAAATGACACTCACTCTATTGTCGGGTCTGCCGAATGGCATTAACTGTTCTAACGCCATTACAATATGGGTGATATTGTTATAAATTCCCGAGGTTCTTTGTCGGGTCTGCCGAATGGTTCGGTTCGAACGGGTTCGCTCAAATGAACACTTAGGTACACTAGAAACACTGTTCTAACGCCATTACAATAAAGGTCATATTGCTATAAATTCCCGATGCGCATCGCATAATGGAAATTGCGTAACGTCTACCTATACATGCGAATTTACTTGCTAGCTACTGTATTGAGTGCGTTGTCCATTAATAATGTCATTGAATCTAGCCAAAACTTTGCCTCGGGATGGCCAACGTACTTTTGCGTACCTACCTAAAACAATACGGATTCATATTCCGATCCCATTTCCGCTCAGACAATTTTAAAATATACTCCATATTTCAGTCAACAAAACGTATACTTACCTAATAATTATTAATTGTGCTCGGCTTTTAAAATCTGTTGATTTAACGACTTGAAGTGCAAATTTTTCAGCCATTATCAATTTTGTAATCAATGTTCTCAGAATATCACTAACCAAAAATCGTCTATACAACTTTTAATGGTAGTATCTATCAGATGACAATGAAACTTTACTCACTTCCTTGGCTTTGTTAGGCCCATGACATCGAACAATTTTCATACATGTCGGCTTAAGGCCATGCATTAGTTGAGGCACGGTCTAAAAAGATCGTTGCTAGGCGATGTGCGGATTGCGGGTCGCGGGTGAAAATGACGCCTGTCAAACGAAATATTATTTCTCATATAAATCCAACATACGTCCATTTTATGTTCTGTTTATTATTCTATTAGTATCAATAATAATATATTCATTGACATGTTTGCTTTTTAAAGTAAATGGGTAAAGTTTTTAGTCATCTTTACACGATTTTAGAATTAATTGGCCCGTCGCCATCACGCAGCAAAGTGACGTGCGTCCGACTCCACGTTTTCTCAATGAATGCGAAGCAAGTACAAATTTTCGTCGCGCGTACAGTTGAACATTATTTGGCGTTTCACTGATGCGTCACCTTAATAAGTATTTTACCTAGTATATTGTGATTTTTTCTATATACGTATTTACTTAGTTTACACACATTTTTTTTAATTTTGGAAAAATCTGCCATTTAGCATGGGCGTACAATACTATCTAAACTAAACCATCGAATAAAAAAACAGAAAGCAACGTACTGATTTATTGCAGTATAAAACGGGCAACTAAATTCGCCATCTTGGAAAGCGACGATTTTTCGTAAACAAATACCTAGGTATCACGTAGACTGTACGTGTAGGTACCTACGTACGGTAAATTTCGTATGCGTTTGTAATTTTGTGTAGGTAGGTACCTACCTACCTAATTTATGTTTGTGTATCACCCAATAAAGGCCTTATTTGCCAGCCTTTCTGATGACCGTGATTTGTACATTATGCTCAATCCTTCTTTTTTTTAAGTGTCTATCTGAACCTACCTATATGTCATTGAATAACATCATGACGTTATCGATGCTATCTCTGTCATATATTTTGTATCAGTGACAGTTGGAAGCTCTCCTCCTAACCACAGATAATATACGAAAATTATCACGTGCCAGCGCCATCTTTAGATTGATTCAGTGCTCCCAGCCGTACTATAATTATAGTATTTTTACTATAATTTTGGTCCGCGTACTATGTACGATATAAAACAGTTATAGGACGCCCAAACTACTATAATTTTGAATATCGGAAAAAATATGTATCGTATAATATGTTCGATATTTCCGTTTGACAAATTGGTGCAAAGTACTATAATTTCACAATATAAGAAGATTTTTGGAGAACTTAGAAAAAAATTGCTCGGAAAACGTAAAAAAATCCCTTGACTGGTAAAAAAATAAAACTTCAAGATTTATTCGGTAAGCAGTCGGAAGAGGCACCAACATAAAAAAGGGTCCTGGAGTTACAGAAAGAAAGTTAGAGAAACAAAAAAATCTATACACTTTCAATAAATGACAACGCGTACTATATTTTTTCCCAAAAACTATAATTTTGGAGGCTCTGTGGAATTATACACTTTGAAAATATGGCAACACTGATTGAGTCGGCTTTGCAGCTTAAGTCAGCTTTGCACGTCCACGTTTTTATTCTCCTACGAAAATCTTTCTCAGAAGTATGTATCCACGCTTACAAGTCGAAAAAATGGACGTGAAACGGGAACCGGATAAATTCGAATGTGATTCAGAAAGGCAGATGCCCGTCTACCATCGAAATAACCTGAAAACAAATACGTATGTAGAGCAAGAGAGTTCCGACGGTCCCAGTTGCTCTTTTGAGGTTAGTTTGTTTTTTAACTAAAGTCTTTTAATTGTTGCTGGCATTTTTTTTCGTACCTATTGTCAAACCAAATTCTTGTAATTTACCTAGAATACACAATAATGCATGTTGGACGAATACACAGATAGGTACCTACAAGTTTAGGTGCCTACGGAACTGTTTTTGTCATCTGAGTGCAGTGGACGCGAACCGATATTTGACAGGTTCCAACCATTATGTCAGTAATTTCAGCTGGGAAGGAATGCTTCCGCGATGAAAAGTCTACATGGGTGGCAATCAATGGCCCACGCGAAATGACGTTTAACGCCAAAAAACTTCGACTTTCTCTCACATAATTTCTCTCTAACTCAAACTGGTCAAAATGAATATATTTATTTTTCTGTTATAAATACGATCTGTCTTCTGTTTGATTTCATTAGGTTAACGCCGCTAGCACCGTTATGACTAAATTGAACTTATATACGTCAGGAGCAGAGGAAATTTACTCCGCCATACACATCGATGAAATTGACATTAAAAAGGAACTCGAAGAATACAACGTAAGGTTTACAAATAAATATTTTTATTGAAAATTTTTAGTATTGTAAGTAGGTACTGATATGATAATATGCATCTTCCTTTATTCTATGGCAGCAAAGGCGAACCTTTTTATGCTTACGCGCTAAGATATTTGTAATAGTCAAAATCTATTTAAATTGGTACGATTGTCACAAACACATTTTACTGGTGACAAACCATTTAAACCAAATGTTTGTTCATATTATTACAATGACGACCGTCCGGCTGACTAAAGTTTGATATAGCATGTGTAGTGAAGGTAGCCAATGAAAAATTATTTTATAAAATTGATTTCATCTTAAATTCTTTTGCGTGCCAGATAATAATTATTGGGTACTCTCACCATCTGCCCTTTGACGGATATCGTTTTTATGAACCAGCTCTAAGTGTGATGCGGAAGGTAAGATACAATACCTCATTGAGTAACAATGTCTCGTTTGAAATTTGAATGAAAGATTTGTGATATTTTTAGGTAGGTAGGTAAATATATGACTTTACTGATATAACCACGTATGTGTCACAACCCCCGTTTATTCCTGAAGTATATAATTCGTCCCTTAGCATACTATTAGGTACGTAGAAATAACCCCGCTGACTAATCAAGAATACCTACGTCCGTGTGTTTTTGCTAAGACCTTTCTTGACTACCAGATCAAGGGAATGTTTAGGCTATTTTTTTTTAATTATCCAAAAAAGTACCTACCTACTTCAGGTATAGGCCCGGAAGTACGAGGACGTGTCACTACCTACCGACATATTAGTTCAAACATGATTGTCTTCACTGCTGATTTTGATAAAAAGGTGCGTCACATGCGACTGCGTTAAATCAGGTATTGAAAAGATCATAAAACTTGTCATAAAAAGCCAGAATATTTAACTAGATTTGCCACAGAATACATAAAATAATTGAATTCAGATAGGCAAAACCCAATAGGTACGTACGCTACATTTTGAAGCAGGGTTTGGAATGTGTGAGTGTCAAACGAAAATGAAACGCATTTTCTATAGACGTGCAATAGAGTGTGTTGCAACATTAAAATAGGTATGTACATTTTTTGTTGACGAGCAAAGGAATTTCGCTAAAGTGGGGGAAGAACACACGTACGCTCTCTAGGTCTAATGCGACTTTATAGTATCTGTCTTGGGTTGGGCCCTACAAAATAAACATTAAGGACCTACGTGATAACCTAATTCATTCATTCACTTTTAATCGTACCTACCTGTGCCTCATTTATGTATTGTGAAACAATAAATTCCTTATCAGTCTTTGTTCTCGTAAAAATAATATGCTTTATCATTTTGAAATGCCAGTTTATAGATATTTTGTTTTAATTTTGGGAAAATGTGGCATTTAGCTTCTACCTACAATCATTATCTGACGTAATTTTGTAAATGCCAGTTGGCAACACTGCCCCTAACCAGGCTTTTGTTCTGCTACGACGATAACTTTCACAGTGCATAATTTACGCTTTCAATTAGAAAAAATGGACGTGAAACGCGAACCCGGTGAATCCGAATCTGATTCAGAAAGGCAGATGCCCGTCTACCATCGAAATAACCTGAAAACAAATACGAATATAGAGCAAGAGAATTCCGACGATCCCAGTTGCTCTTCTGAGGTTGTTTTTTTTTTTAAACTAAAGTCTATTAATTGTTGCTGCCGTCTTTCGTGTATTTCCATTAAAATGACCACATCCTAAGTATTCATCTTAGTGCAGTCGAGGTTAACCGATATTATTTGACAGTTTCAAACCATTTTGTCAGTAATAAATTGCAGCTGGGAAGGAATGCTTCCGCAATAAAGAGTCTACGTGTGTGGCAATCGATGTTCATGCGAAATGACGTTTAACGTCAAAGAAGTTCAACTTTCTATTTCATTATACATAGGTATAATATGAAGCACTAAAGCCAAATGGCATTTCATCCTCGCCTTCTGTAGTTTTTGCGTGTGTATACCTACTTATTGTGGAAGAGCTCACGGACCTTCGCCATGGTTCTGAGGGAAGAAAGAAAAACTATATCTGGCAAAATAGGAGTTATACAATGGTTTCTCCTGTGAATTGACGGAGTCGGTACCGCAAAATACTTATTTAATGTATCTATGCAGACGGAGATCTAACTAAATGGCACCTCTTTCATGTCATTATGTTGTTAGCTCATTGTGCTCCTCTCTCATATGGGCACTTTTTATTACAAAGTCTCTGTAAACTCAGTCAAAGCACAATAATTAAGTGTGTGGTGACCTCATCTGCTCCTGAAACATTCCCAGGCGTAAAAATGCTGATGCTTCACAACTACACGTAGAGCCTCTTTATATGCTTGTGTGTGGTTCGGGGCTGTTTAGTTTCGAGGTGTCTATGTTTGTGTTGACTCTGAATAAACAATTTGTCATTATTTCGTTTATTAGTCCTTTGTTGGCATTCTAGTACGGAATCTGCAGAGTTTTTGGCTGTGTGTGGTGTTAATAACTATAGTGGATTGTGTATGCTGTAACTTAGTGGAGCAATTCATAGCTTTAGGCAGGGGTAGCTCTGAGTTTCTCAATGAGTGCCTCTGCCGGTTAAATTTTTGGGAGCAATTGGGAGAGGTTGCCTTATTGGTTAAATGAACTGTCGGTTTGGGTAAATATGACCGCTGTATTAACGGTCTGCGATTAGTGGTAACCTGCCTATTCCAAGACGTTGGCTCTTTATTAAGGTTTTTAGCAGGGTGAAGGGTTTTCGGACAACATTTGTAATTCGCAGGATGTAGACCCTCACAGTTGGTATAACGGCTGGTCATATATTTGTGGACTTTTTGCAAACTAAGGTAATTAGGAATGTATCTAAGTAGACTATCCTTCATTTAACCTTGCCATTGTACACAATGACGAGTATTTGTGTGTACACGCAACCGTATAAATGCATTAGTAAAATCCGGGCACTCGATAGGTTCACACACGTACGCCGTATAATTGCATTAGTATATTCCATGCACTCGATTGGTTAATTTACATTTTCATTCAAAAACATCTCTTCTAAATGGCAAGGCGACGTGACAGTGAGTCTACATATAGAACAACTCGCTCGTCATTAATATTTTCTAAAAATTAAATAGCGCTTCAGTTCTCTCTTTCTCTGTTCCGACCACTGCCTCCTTGACATTCTCACATGCGTTTTACCCCGAAACTCGTCAAAATGAATACATTTATTTTTAAATATGATTTGTCTTCCTTTGTTTACTTTAGGTTGACACCACTATTACTGTTATGGCTAAATCGAACTTATGTACGTCAGAAGCAGATGAAATTTACTCCGACATACACATTGATGAACTTGACATTAAAAAGGAACTCGAAGAATACAACATAAGGTTTTCAAATAAATACTTTTATTTCAAAATGTTAGTGTTGTAAGTACAGATGTGATAATGTGCATCTTCCCATAATCTATAGCAGCGATGGCAACCCTTTTTACGCTTTCGTGCAAAGTATTCGTAATAATGAGTTGCGTAGGTTAGTATAATTTTTTTTTAATTAATTTGGGTTAACAAGTAAAATCAATCACAGAGAATAAGTAGAATAATTATAATTTAGTATAAAATAACATGTTATGGTCCCGATAACAGCGGACACAAATAGCGTAAATAATGAATCAAATTAGATCAAATATTAGGTATAGCTGCGATGAATATAATCGGATATCGTTAAAAAAGATAAATACATTCGTAAGAACATAAAGTTGGTAAATCGATAATTTAGAAGAGGTTATTATTCAAACTATTCTACTATACCAGAGTTGGTTGAATACATGCAGATGCATATTATTTTATTCGAATCAAGTAATCAACTGTCAAATTTCTCTTCGGTTGATTAAGTGACATTGCTATGTTCACCACGTCCATCTGTAAACTCGCAATTATAAATAAAACGGAAAATAGCCGTACACTTGGCGTAATCATAAACAGTAACAATGGGTCATATAATACAATAGAAGGAGAAAGTCGCAAGCAAATGTATTTAATATCCCATTGTGCAATCTTCATCTACTGTACCTACCTACCTAAATGTGGTACCTTCTTTTACTCTACTCACTTAGGACATATGACGATGGTTGAGTTAAAACAATAGTTAATACACGCTAAAGAACACTACAGCCAACTCAAATAGATATTCTGAAGGATGCCAAACACACTTAGGTACATGAAGAGTGAAACAAAAAAGTACTTCACTTTGATAATCCGGTACAGAATCTATTTTGTACAATGAAAAGTGAACCATACGCAAATTGTCAAGGACGATCGAGATCAAGTTCAAATCAACAGCCTGATTTCCTAACTATCGTCTCGTGTGGCACCAGACGATAGTTAGGAAATCGGGCTGCTGGATTAGAGCGAACAACTAACAGGACAACGACATGTATCTTAAAACAAAGTTTTTAAAATTATTTTCGCATCGATTTGTTCAAATTGAAATCTGGATTAAAGTGAAAAACTAACAGGATGACGATACCCACTTTTTTGTTATGAAACATTATGTATCTTAAAACAAAGTGTTTACAATTATTTTCGCAACTAGGAAATCTGCGTAACTTCAGTTGATAATTAAAGGCATACACGTAATGCAGATGCAAGTTTAAAAGATGGTTACGCTGTCTAGATCGTGTGGTGCTAATAATTATATTATAATGTTTTTTTAGGATAACGCAGCAAATCTCAAATCGTCGCAAGAAGAGAAAATTGATGACATCATACAAATTGACGAACAACATATAAAAAAAGAACTTGAGGAATACAACAAAAAGTTTAAAAAAACACGTGGCACTATTAAACGAAATGTTTCTAAATCATTCCCCGAATTAGTGGCTGTTATAGAGTTGGAAAAAAAATATGTTCATGTTAATAATTTTGTGTGCGGTGTATGTGATAATTTTTTTGCATCGTTAGACTTGCTCGAGTTTCACAAAGTGTTGCATAAAAATATAATCCATAAAATCACTAATAAGGATGTAAAACAAATGTAAATGTAAAGTCTCTTGTCACACTCCATTTAAAAGCGATGAATCTTATTATTCTAGTGACACGAAAAAACTTGATGACTCATTCTTGTATAAAGCCATTTAAATGTGATCAATGTGATTACTAGTGTCCCAGCTCTGGTGGCATGAAACGACACAAAATGACACATTCTGGTGAAAAGCCATTTCTATGTGATCAGTGTGGTTACTCATGTATAACATCTGGTCAGATGACATTACATCTAAAAATGCATTCTGGTATAAAGCCATTTAAATGTGATCATTGTGATTACTCGTGTATAACACCTGGTAATATGAAAGCACACAGAATGACTCATTCTTTAGAAAAACCTTTCAAATGTAATCAATGTGATTATTCTTGTAAAACATCTTTCCATATGAAATCACACAAGATGACTCATTCTGGTATAAAACCATTTGAATGTGATCAATGTGATTACTCATTTATTACATCTGGTAACATGAAACGACACAAAATGACACATACTGGCATAAAGCTATTAAAATGTGATCAATGTGATTACTCATGTGTAACATCTAGTCAAATGAAATTACATATAATGTCACATACTGGTATAATGCCATTTAAATGTGACAAATGTCAATATTTTTGTAAAACATCTAGTGACATGAAACGACACAAAATGACACATTCTGGTGTAAAGCCATTTAAATGTGCCCATTGTGAATATTCTTGTAAAACATCATTCTACATGAAATCACATATGATGACTCATTCTAGTATAAAACCATTTAACTGTGATCAGTGTAATTACTCTTGTAAAACATCTGGTAACATGAAACGACACAACATGACACATTCTGGTATAAAGCCATTTAAATGTGATCAATGTGATTACGCATGTATAACATCTGCTCATATGAAATCACACCAAAAGACTCATTCTCCAGATAAGCCGTTCAAATGTGGGCAATGTGATTATAACTGTAAAAGATCTTGTCAGATGAAATTACACAAAATGACGCATACTGGTATATAGCCATTCAAATGTCATCAGTGTGATTACTCTTGTACATTTTTTCGTAATCTGAAAGTACACAAAATGACACATTCTGGTGAAAAGTAATATAGATGTGATCATAATAATTACTCATTTATAAGATCTTGTTTCATTCCCAAATGGTCTCCATTTGGGGATGTCTCTGTGAATCTGGAGAGGCCCATATCGACAAATAGTAAGGGTTGATTACGAAAATAAATAATAATTGAGCCGGCAATGTCGTAAATCCCGGCCTTTAAATGTATTTGCATCGTCGCCGTTTTCAACAACGCTTCTCGCGGGGAACGAAACACAAGATGGCGGGTAATACGCGGCAGACGGCGAAACAGTAAACATCGTTAACTCGCGCATCATATAAAAAAAAATGTAACTGTGAAAAAATGTAGCCATTAGTATATATTAAACGTCTCGTACATCTCGTTGTTTCCACCACAATTCCGGTGTGTTATTTGTCCACCTCCAAGTCCTGAATCCAGACGAAAATCCATACCAAGAAACAAAGTGACAGCGTGCCTTCCACTTTCGAAAATGGAGGGAAATGAGAATCTCCTCGGATGATGATTCATGATACATACCGGTATAAAGCTATTTGAATGTCATCAATTTGTGACGACATCTGGTATTATGAAATAACACAAAATGACTCATTTTGATGAAAATCGATTTAAATGTGATATTTTTGTGTTTAGTTTTATAGAAAATCTTGTAATATGAAATCACACTAAATGACTCATTCTAATGAAAAAAAAAATGTGATCAATGTAATTACTCATGTATCCTGTCACCAATTTATTCTTGTTGTTCTAATGTTTAACTATTATTTATTCAACGAAGAATACATAATAATATAATATTAGAATGTCACATTCTATAAACTGAATATAGATAATTTGAAAACATCTCATGCATACACATACTAGAAGAAATTATTTTCTACTTAAACCGATAGCCAACATAACGCAATTGGATAATCATTTGATTTCACAACTACCAGTTAAAATCAGCGTAATTAACTAAGATGCCCGTCACTGAATTACTTGAATCCAGCAGGTAGAGGATCAAGTCCTATCGGTTATCGTGTTTTTTCCACTAATGATTTGTATTAGTGAGTATATGTAAAAATAAATTTCTCTTTTTTTAATCAAATTGAAATAAATATAATATAATGCTCGTGAAACAAAAACACATCAATATCATACACAGTTTTTTTTTTAAATATTTGACGATTTGACAAGATGACTTTTGACACAGTTTTATGGACAAAACGCATTTTGAAATTGGACGCTGTTTTTCAACCGCTATACGGGCTGCAAACGACTACTATAGGAATAATTTTTATAGAATATGTATGTGCTCATTTGAATATAACTTAAATATAACTGCATATTCAGTTAATTTTTGGTCAAAACTGGACAAGATGAATTTTGGTAATGGGTGACTTACTATGTGTTATATGTGTCTACATAAATGGGATTTTTTCTGATATTCTTAGTGATAATTCTTTCTGACATTCTGCTGGTTCATCACATTACCATAAACGGATGTGAGACGACGATGGATTAAAACAAAGTGGACTCCCCACCTGGTTGAGAAAGCGAATGATTGAAAGCACGTCGCAGGCGGCAGGATTCAATAGTAAAGCGTCCATCTAAAAGAGTAGGTAAGGTGAGTCGGGGTAAGTGTAGCTACTAAGATATCTCAGTATCTACTACAAATTGGATGATACCATCTATGAAAAGGTAATAGCAAAGTCACCGATTTATAAAAATAATCAGAAATGGTGTCGATACCATGTTCTTTGAAGTGACTACATGGATTATTCTCCAGACGACGAGTGAGATGCTGGCTGTTACTAAAATATTTTTATTAACACGGAAATCTGCACATTGTGGTTGTAAAAATTGGTGAGTATATGTGTTTTGATACGCTGCTTCACGTGGTGCTGAATTATAAGCATTTGAAACCTTTAATCGAGTAGTCACACTTCCCCCACGAGAGTAAACACGTGGGGTAAGTGTGCCTTTGTATTGTGTCACACTTCCCCCATATATTTTCTATGAATTTGAAAAGTCAATATTTTAACTAGTGATGGGACATGACGCATTATTTATATCGATCGAAGATCGAAAATGTTCGTAATTGAAATAGAATGTTTATATGTAAGAATTTATATAGCAGTATTTAACCTAGATAATTCGAAATCCAATTTGATTTCGAATTCGCGAAAATCGCTATAAATTTAATTTTATGAAGAAGAAAAAATCGCCAATTTGTATGGGGATTGTTCGACTCAAAAATAGTCTTCTAAGCCTATAATTCTGGATTGCAAAGTTGTTCAATTAACAAATAAAGAAGTTACCGAAAGTTTAATAGAAATACCACTGTAACGAAAGTTTCCTGCAGATAATATAGAAATAAACTTTGAAACACTTTTGCTTAATTCTATCAGTAGTAAGGCGCATATAAAGAATAAGAGAAAAATGGCTGCCCCCGGAGCAGAAGTGATTACATGTTTTAATGTTATAGAGCGAATGAAAAATAATGTCTCAATAGAAAAGAAAATAAACCCATTGCAAGACAAAACTAACATGCAGAAGAAGTTATTGAAACCGATAAAAGTACACAAAAACAAAAAAAAACACGAACCCGAAGCGAAGATAATATTTATGATTTGCTCGGCGATGAGGAAAACGATCCTTCAATTAATATGCTTAATATATCAATGTTTGATCAGTTTGATGATACTGCAGTTGCATCTAATTAAGAAATGTTAGAGATTGGAAAATGGATTGTAGTACAATTTGATACATAAAAAACTGTGAAACATTTTGTCGGAGTTATAATAAAACTTGAGCATGATGACAGAATTCTGACAAAGTTTGCTCGAAACCTTAAGACGATTAAAAAAGAAAACGAAACTATGTTTTCATTTCCGAGAGTAGAAGACATTTACGAAGTGAAAGAAGAGGATGTCATCTGCATATTGCCTCAACATCAACTGGACGAAGAGGCGAAATAATTTTCAAAACAAAAATCTCTGGTTACAATATTCAGTAGGTACCTAGTCATGCAATTTCAAATATTGCAATTCGAAATAATTAAGTTAGAATAAGGCATTCACAGCACTAGAAGCATCTGCCAAAAAGAATGGGTTTACAAATAAACGAGGCAAAAACTAAATACATGCCTGTCTATGTCACACCACGAGAAGTCGCACCAAAGTTAGATATTGGTGCACACAAGTTTGATACGGTCGATAGTTTCATATACCTTGGATCTCTTGTAACTCGAAATAATGATATTACAGAAGAAATCAACAAGAGAATCATGTCTGCGAATAAATGCTACTTTGGTCTGTTAAGACATTTTAAGTCCCGCTTAACTATCTCGTCGAACTAAAAGCACTCTTTACAAGACACTTGTAAAGCCAGTGCTCACCTACGCATCGGAAACCTGGACATTAATTCTGCGAAATGAACGAGCCCTGAACATCTTTGAAAGAAAAATTCTCCGCCGTATATATGGACCGATCAGGGATGGCACCAATTGGAGGAGAAGATATAATGCTGAGCTCTACGGCTGTACGAAGATTGCAGCGCAGTTCAATCAATTAAGATTGGGAGACTGCGATGGCTAGGTCATGTGCACCGTATGAATGACAATGAACCGGCAAAAAGAGTGATGTCCAGCAATCCAATAGGACGTAGAAGAAGAGGGAGGCCAAAGGTTCGCTGGTTAGATGGAGCTGCCAGTGACTGCCGTATTCTGGGGGTACCAAATTGGAAAGCGGCCACACTGGATAGGAACAGGTGGAGGGAGCTGTTGGAGGAGGCCAGGACCCACACCGGGTTGTCGCGCCCCTAATGATGATGATGAAGCTGTCTGAGAATCATACGCTGCTATTTCCCAATTTTTTTTAAATTCAGACAATCTGTCACTTAGGTACATTCATATTTTCATTGCACTTTTTTGTGCATTTGCATTTATAATCAATAAACTAAATCTATAATTTTGGCGGGAGCGCAACTGTCAAATTACATAGATAATACGTGTATAATGTGACCAGTGTATAGAATCACGGATCTGCAGTATGTGTTTATGCCGCCTAGGCTTCAGCAGATTACGTTTTATGTTGTATTTGAAACTGATTGAAATGCAGTAAGCGATCAACTATCTTTGGTTGTTTTCTGTGTAACATGTGTTTCAATATATTCTATCAACAATAGTAATGCTAAAAATATTTGTCATTTTTCATTTTTCATTTGTCATTGGTAATTTTATGCAGATTTTATAAAATGAATATTTGCTTATAATATTAAATGTAGAATATGATCAACTGACTTTGACTGTTTTATGCAGAATACAAAATCATCCATATTTTATCGTTATAGTAACTAGAGTGGTGTGATTGTTTTCTGCTGATCACCGGCACAGTGTCCGGCTTGTATAATCAGCAGAATATTTCTATAGTATTTTATTTCAAGAATATTTTTTTGCGTCTTGTCTCATTTCAGCAGAACGTAGAGAAAACCTTCTCGCATCTGATCTATAACATATCTCATTTTTTTATTTTTTGTGGACTGGCTACTTTCTGCACAACTATGTCCAATTATATATTGTTTTTCAGAACCTTCAAACAAGAGACACGGTAAATATAAAATCGGAACCCGAATTTCAGCGAGTGGACATCAAGAAAGAGTTTATTGAAGATACAATTATATATAAAGATCCTCAACCAAGTTGTTCTTATTCGGAATATAGCCCAGTAAAACAGGTAATACATTTATTTGAACTATGTACGTACTTTACAATGTAGGTAGAAACATGAAGATATTGTGTTTCTTTCTCGTATCTAGTCTATAAAATGAAAGATGACAATAAAACAAATAAATAGTGGATGATATTATCTAGTGACATAATGTGACATGATAATATTATGCATGCAGGGGCTAAGGGTTCATAGGGACTATCCCCACATCGTTATCATGTGGAGAATGCGTAAAATACTTCCGATAATTTTATCATTGTCATAATATACCTACTTAATTAAATAAATTAATGAATTATTTCATCTACCTATCTATACCCGTCGCAATTTTAGAGAGTTATTTATTATTGTAATACTAAAAAATAAAGCAATAATTGTTTACGATTGATGGCGCGGTATTAAAATATGCATGCTGTACCAAAATGTGGTACCTTCTTTTACTGTACACACTCTACTCGGTTGAGTTAATGTAATATTTAATTCCCTAAAGTACACTACGGCCAACTCAAATCGATATTCTGAAGGATGCCAAACACACTTAGGTACATGCAGGGTGAAACAAAAGGCTACTTCACTTTGATCATTCAGATCAGAATCTATTTTGTACAATGAAAAGTGAACCATACGTAAATTGTCAGGGCCGATCGATATCAATGTGAAATCTGGATTAGAGCGAACAACTAACAGGACAACGACATGTATCTTAAAACAATGTTTATAAAATTATGTTCGCATCGTTTAGCTCAACTAGGGAATCTGCGTAACTTCAGTGGATAATTAAAGGCACACATGTAATGCGGATGAAAGCTTAAAATATGCTTTGTCTAGATCGTGTGTTGCTAATAATTATATTTTAAATGTTTTTATAGGATAACGCAGCAAATCTCAAGTTGTCGGAAAAAGAGAAAATTGATGACATCATACAAATCGACAAACAAGATATTAAAAAAGAACTCGAGGATTACAACAAAAGTTTAAAAAAAACACGTGGTACTATTAAACGAAATGTTTCTAAATCATTCCCCGAATTAGTGGCTGTTATAGAGCTGGAAAAAAAATATTTTCATGTTAATAATTTTGTGTGCGGTATATGTGATAATTTTTTTGCATCGTTAGACATGCTCGAGTTTCACAAAGTGTTGCATAAAAATATAATCAATAAAATCACTAATAAAGATGTTAAACAATGTAAACTTAGTAAATGTAAAGTCTCTTGTCACACTCCATTTAAAAGCGATGAATCTAATTATTCTAGTGACACGAATAAACTTAAATTGACACATACCGGAGAAAAGCTATTTAAATGTTACCAATGTGATTATTCTTGTAATAGATTTCGGCTACTGAAATTACATATAATGACACATACTGGAGAAAAGCCATTTCAATGTAATTAATGTGATTATTGTTGTATAACATCTGGAAACATGAAATTACACATGATGACTCATTCTGGTATAAAGCCATTTAAATGTGATCAATGTCATTACTCATGTATAACATCTGGTAGCATGAAATAACATATAATGACACATACTGGTTTGAAGCCATTTAAATGTGATGTTTGTGACTATTCTTGTAAAACATCTTTCTATATGAAATCACACATGATGACTCATTCTGGTATTAAGCCATTTAAATGTGATCAATGTGATTACTCGTGTATTACATCTGGTCCGATGAAATTACACAAAATGACACATTCTGGTGTAAAGCCATTTAAATGTGCTCATTGTGATTATTCATGTAAAACATCTGGAAACATGAAATCACATATTATGACTCATTCTAGTATAAAACCATTTAACTGTGATCAATGTAATTACTCTTGTAAAACATCTAGTGGCATGAAACGACACAAAATGAAACATTCTGGTGTAAAGCCATTTAAATGTGCCCATTGTGATTATTCTTGTAAACTCTCGTTCCACATGAAATCACATATTATGATGACTCATTCTAGTATAAAACCATTTAACTGTGATCAGTGTAATCACTCTTGTAAAACATCTGGTAACATGAAACAACACCAAATGACACATTCTGGTATAAAGCCATTTAAATGTAATCAATGTGATTACTCTTGTAGAATATCCTGTGATCTGAAAGAACACATAATGACACATTCTGGTGAAAAGCCATTTAAATGTAATCAATGTGATTACGCATCTATAACATCTGCTAAGATGAAATCACACAAAATGACTCATACTCCAGATAAGCCGTTTAAATGTGAGCAATGTGATTATAATTGTAAAAGATCTAGTCAGATGAAATTACACAAAATGACGCATACTGGTATAAAACCATTCAAATGTCATCAGTGTGATTACTCTTGTACATTTTCCCGTAACCTGAAAGTACACAAAATGACACATTCTGGTGAAAAGTAATTGAGATGTGATTGATATGATTACTCATGTATAAGATCTCCTCGGATGAAATTACATTAAATGATACATACCGGTATAAAGCTTTTGAATGTCATCAATTTGTGACGACATGTATAACATCTGGTAATATGAAATAACACAAAATTACACATTTTGATGAAAATCCATTTAATATGAAATTACACAAAATGACTCATTCTAATGAAAAAAAATTAAATGTGATCAATGTAATTACTCATGTATAACGTCATATCGTAAATCGTATCGTAAATTTACCGAAAATGAAACTTGAAAATGATTGTTTCATTTAATTATCAAACTAAATGATTTTTTGTTGTTCTATTGTTTAACTATTATTTATTCAACGAATAAGTCAATAATATATGAGAATGTCACATTTTATAAACTGAATATAGATAATTTGAAAACATCTCATGCATACACACACTAGTAAAAATCATTTTGTACTAAAACCGATAGCCAACATAATGCTATTGGAAAATCGTCTGATGTCACAACTACTAGTTAAAATCAGCGTAATTAACTGAGATGCCCGTCTCTGAACTGCAAAAACATACTGGCGCAATACTGGAAACCAGCAGGTAGAGGATCAAGTGCTGTCGGTTTTCCTATTTTTCCACTAAATGAATTTTACTAGTGTGTATGTGCATGCGATCTTGTGAATATCATGCGAATATGTATATTCAATTTAATTCATCTTGTTTAGCATCATCTGACCTAAAAATAAGTACCTACACAAAATGTCTTATTCTGGTCAGAAACCATTAAAATGAATGCAATGTCTTGCATTTATGTTTTTAGATAAGTTCTGTGTTATGATATTTTTATTATGTACTTATTTGAAATGTAATATGCTTTTAAAAATCAGTCATCTGTTCACTGAACTATGACTTGATCTTTGTTATAATAAATAAAAGCTATTTCTTCAAACCCATTGTGTTATTATTTTTCTGTTACATATTATTCCCTACTATTTTTTATTAGTAACACAGTAAAATTAGGGGTGAGGTTGTTAAGGGCGAATAAATAAGTTTTATTTAAACATTTTGATAAACGATTACTAAGGCTACACATTGTCTAGGAAGAGACGGTTTGGTAATCTTACTAGCCAGCACCTCCAGATCATTACAGCTTCGCTGGCAGGTTCTACGAGCTTGGTCTTGTTACCCGTTCAACATGTCCTGTGGCGGAGAAATATAGGATGCGAACCACATCCTCTGGGAATTTTCTTAAATGTTTACGGAAAGAGAAGAGTTGCTCAAGTCGGTTCAACCAGATGTGGACCCATCGGACCATCCGATCTGGTTGCCACAAAGATGAATTTTATATCGTTTAGAAAATTTGTGGCGTCATACTGCCAACGTGAAGAGATCTTCCCTTGGAATGTTTGTGAAGTTTTGTATTAGCTTTAGTTACTACAATTTTTAATATTGCCTCATCGTACCTGCTCATCTCTCCCATGGAAATAATTTGGAAAATACTTCTTTCAAACCAAATAGAAAAAATCTTTTTGAAAAAAGTGAGACACCTCGCCGGATCGAACCCGCATCTCTCGGGTATTGCGCCCAAGCACATTGTCTACAGTGCTAAAAGAGTAATATCTAATTACGACAAACTTTAACTAATGGCTTCGTTCAATAAAATAATAGTTAATAATTATTTAGTCATTATTAATAATAAACAAAACGTACCTACTTAAGTAGTTTGACACAGTGAAGGTTTTACGCAGGTGGCAGGGTTCCTATATTTTGACGATGATAAAAAGAGGACATATTTATTTCAAAATTAGCAGTCAACCTATAGTCCAGTGCCTTACGGGGTCTCTAGGTTTGAACTCGGTGATACATATAGTAGAATCCCCCATTTCCAAAGTTCACCTTGTCCGTTTTGTATGGCTTGGAGATATTCATTATTTGTTAATTAAAATAAAATTGAATATAATAAGCTTGCGAAAAACACAGTTTTTGAAATATTTAAAGATTTGTCATGGACAATATGACTTTTTACACAGTTTTATGGGTAAAACGCATTTTGCAATTTGACGCTGTTTTTCAACCGTTATACGGGCTGCAAGACTACTGTAGGAATACTATATATAGAATATGTATGTGCTCATTTCAATATAACTTAAATATAGCTGCATATTCAGTTTATTTTTGGACAATTGGAAATGGGCGTCTTACTATGTAATATATGTGTACATTAATGGGATTTTCCTGATTATTCTTAGTCATACTACTTTCTGACATTCTGCTGGTTCATCACATTACCATAAACGACTACGATGGATTTAAACAGGGTGGACTCCCTCCTGGTTGAGAAAGCGAATGATTGAACGCATCTCGCAGGCGGCGGGATTCAATAGGTACCTAGTAAAGCGTCCATCTAAAAGAGTACCTTTCAAAACTACAAACAGTTTCAATTCGATACCTGCACAAGGATAATAATATTTTCAAAATACATGAAGAATGTAATATACCTAGGTAGTCTATTCTGCTCAGTCAGATTTAACTGTGCAACCTTTATCCAAGATAATATTACAGACGGAACAGTATATTGGATTGGATCAGCATATTATTTTAGTTAGACAAGGATACGATGGCTGTGCCAACATGTCGGATGATAATATTTTAGGTGGGATCAAAAAATAATATGGGATTTAAACCCAAAACCTATGTTCTTTCATTGCGGAGGTCACCGTTAGCAAAATGTTTTAATTAATATGGTATTTTCTACTCTTAAAATGACGTTTTATGTGTAGAACTTGCTTCAATAAATGATATTCCTAGGTATATTATATGATAGTTACGATGTCAGGATGTACATGCTTTAATTATTTAAAAAAAAAAACTTAAATGTCAATTCTTTCAAATGTAGCGACTGCTGCATCGCCTGGAAACCGCGAATGCCGCCAAAAGTTGTAGAGTTAATTATATTCACTCCTTCATTCCAGACGCTTTACAATAATATGTCGACCCTATGCAACTCATGGTATACCTAGCCCCACGTGGTGTCACCGGCACATTTGCCTAATATATTATTACCTACCTATAATGATTGTATACAAATTGAATTTCTCTGCATCGTAATGATTATAATAATATTATATGACAATACTAACAGCATATTTTGTCTATGCTAAGCGCGTACAGTGCGCAGTGCTGCCAACCGTACTATATTTATAGTATTTGTACTATAATTTTGGTCCACGTACTATGTACGATATAAAATAGATATAGTACGCCCAAAATACTATAATTTTGAATATCGTACTATAATTTAATATAAAAGTACTATAATTCCGCATTTGCCATTTCGCAATCGAGTCGTCCCTGAAAATTTTGAAATCGGAAAAAAATCAGGAACCTGCTGCCCGTGGCGAAATAATTTTCCTAAAAAAAACGAGCCGACCATGAAAAATTGGGAACATGCGGCCCGCGATGAAATACTCACAAATCCTACTAAATTCTCCGTTATTTTTTTTTCCGAAAAACCAAAAACCTACATACATTTTGAACAGATGACAACGCGTACTATATTTTATCCCCAAATACAATAATTTTGGAGGCTCTGTACTATAATTCCACTTTCAAAATATGGCAACACTGACAGCGCGTGTCCCATTGTCAGAACTGTTATAAGAATAGCATCTGACACCTGCACGTTTTTGTTCTGCTACGATAATCTATCGCACGCTTTCAATAAATTCTAAAGATGGACGTGAAACGCGAGCCGGATGAATTCGAATTTGATGCAGAATGGGAAGTGCCCTTAAACCATCAAATTAACCCTGTGACCAATATTTATATAAAGCAAGAGATTGCCGACGGTTCCAGCATTGCTTTTGAGGTTAGTTTTATGAAGATTATGTCTTATATAGCGCCTGTACACGTCCATGGATTTACTTGCAGCAATAGTGGGTATTTTAAGTACTGACTGTATCTCCAATATCATTCTTCAAGAGTAAGCAAGACGCGATGTTGTCATTTTATGGCAGTCGTAAAAATCTGCTGTCCTTAAAATAAGTCGCTGCGCGGTGTGGCTTATTTTTTCCCGGCAGGTTTGCAACTATCGGTCTACTGCGCAGACGCATATATCGAACAAATCCAACTGTGGCGTGAAAATACAGAAGCTTCCGAACTTTTTGATTCATGCATGCAATCTTGCAACTGCAAGATAGTTGAACATGTTTACACGTACATTTTCTTGTAATGGCCGTGATAATATATACTGTCAGCAGTAAATCCATACACGTGTAAACGGGTTATGTAGGTATTTATTGGTGTAAGTTTATGTTTGCGGACATTGTCATTAATTTCGTACACGTATTTATTTCTTTGCAAGCGTTGCAAAATTACGCGTACCTATCTAGGTTTACTATATATTAAGCGTATCCAAAACCATAATAAATCCACTATGTACCTCATGGAATTACGAATAATTGGCTTGTGAATTCTTTTTTTCTATACAAAAAAGCTCAAAAAGTTAATAATAATATTTTGACATTAATTGAAATATTTTTTAACTAATATTTCTGTTCTTATTATTGGAATTTTGATAATAGCCGATATAGGTAGGTACTGGATTATTTACTTGTTACTGGTTTACTGGTTAGGTATATGATAATATGTATCTATTGATTGCGCGAAGACAGACATACTGCACTGATCCAATTCATCTGAATGCAGTAACCGTTATTATTTGACAGTTTCCAATCAATTGGTCAAGGCGCAGGGCTCGAAATGGACCGGAGCGCACCGGAGCGCCGTTCCTGTTCGTGAAATCGGTAAAATTATCACTCCGTCTCGTGGAAAAAATATTTGACCGTCTGAGCTAGATAGGCCATATAATAGAAAATCTAACATACTTATTTTTATGAAATACACATACAATTTGATAACTATGTCTTCTAACTATGATAACTATGTATTGTTCTTCAGAAAACTGTCGAGCGCTCCGGTTCGTAAACTTTTCCATTTCGAGCGCTGTCAAGGCGGCTCTTTTGGTGCAGTGTCAATCATCCGAGAGCTCTGGGTTCAATACCCACCCGGTGAGGACACAATTTGTGATGTTTGTGATTGCTCAAAATTACCAACAACTACCTTGTACAAAAAAACCAAGTCACGGTTATTATTAATAATTACAGAAGCATAATATATATATATATATGTTACGCCGAATGTGCGAAATTGAATATGAAAAATGCAAGCCCGTTGTCTTATTCATGAATTAGACAAAATATCTGGAGAGTGCGTGAAATCGGCAGTAATTTTTCTGCCTACTTCATGTCTTGGACAAATTAGATACTAGCGCTACGGTGGTATTTTTTGCAACTAAACTAAATGTGTGAAATGCTCGTCGATTGGTCAAAATATACGTATATTGTCTATGGTCGAAATAGGTGGTCGCGCTCCGGTGGTATTTTTTGCAACTAACCAAATTTGTGTCAAATGTCATTGATTATAATATAAAAATATACCAATCAATAACTAAAATGACGTTCATGTCCATTTACTATGCGCAAAAAAACTAGAACTATAATATGATAACGGATGAATTTTATTTAAAGGTATTTTCGCGATTTGATTCGTGCTTGGGTATCGTACATGCAATGGTCGATTGTATTGTTGACACTTGTTAGCTAACCTCAAAATGGACATTCAGTTGAATAATTCAGAATTTCAAAACCTAATCTAACCTAACCTAACCTAACCTAAGCCAACCTAACCTAATAATATTATATTATGTCCAATTATAACTAATAAAATCATCCGTATTAAATTTACTTTTTCTGCTGTCATGTTGACAGTTTAAGAATTCCATGCCCTGGCGACTTCATGTACTCGGCAGAAAATTTACCTTATTCATGAATAAGGCAACAGGCTTGACTATTACATGAATTAGCCAAAATTTAGCCCATTTCATGTAATAGTCAATTTCGCACATTCGGTGTAACATATATATAGATCCACATTAATTTTTCCTAAACTAATTGTTGTAGTGTAGCGAAGGTTGGAGGTAGGCTGTTAAAATCCACCATAAATAGTGCACACCAGTGGCGATGAGTGGAGGTAGGCTGTCAAAATCCACCATAAATAGTGCACACTAAATTCTGCTAAACTAATTGTTCTAAATATAAATAGGGTCGACTGATATGGGTGGACGCCAATAGCGAGGAGTGGAGGTAGGCTGTTAATATCTGCCATAAATAGCGCACATTAATGTTTCCTGAACTAATTGTTAGTTGTAGTGTAGCGAGGTTTGGAGGTAGGCTGTTAAAATCCACCATGAATGGTGCACACCAATAGTGATGGGTACAAGTAGGCTGTCAAAATCCACCATAAATAGGACATTTTAATTTTTGTTTAACTAATAACTGTTCTAAATATGAATAAGGTAGACTGATATGGGTTGACACCATTAGCGAAGGGTGGAGGTAGGCTGTTAATATCCGCCATAAATAGCGCACAATAATTTTTCCTAAACAAATTGTTAGTTGTAGTGTAGCGATGGTTGGAGGTAGGCTGTCAAAATCCACCATAAACAGTGCACACTAAATTCTGTTAAACTAATTGTTCTAAATATTAAAAGGGTCGACTGATATGGGTTGACACCATTAGCGAAGGGTGGAGGTAGGCTGGTAATATCTGCCATAAATGACGCACAATATTTTTTCCTAAACAAATTGTTAATTGTAGTGTAGCGAAGGTTGGAGGTAGGCTGTTAATATCAATATTGCACACCAATAGTGATGAGTGGAGGTAAGCTGTCAAAATCCACCATAAATAGGACATATTAATATTTGTTAAACCAATAATTGCTCTAAATATGAATACGGTAGACTGATATGGGTTGACACCATTAGCGAAGGGTGGAGGTAGGCTGTTAATATCCGCCATAAATAGCGCACAATATTTTTTCCTAAACAAATTTGTTAGTTGTAGTGTAGCGAAGGTTGGATGTAGGCTGTTAAAATCCACCATGAATAGTGCACAAAAATAGCGATGGGTGGAGTTAGGCTGTCAAAATCCACCATGAACAGTATACACTAAATTCTGTTAAACTAATTGTTCTAAATATAATAAGGTCGACTGATGGGTTGACATCAGTAGCGAAGAGTGGAGATAAGCTGTTAATATCCACCATTAATAGCGCAAAATAAGTTTTGTTAAACCAGTTGTCCTAAATATGAATACGGTAGACTGATATGGGTTCACACTTATAGCGAAGGGTGGAAGTAGGCTGTTAATATTCGCCATAAATAGCGCACATTAATTTTTCCTAAACTAATTGTTAGTTGTAGTGTAGCGAAGGTTGGATGTAGGCTGTTAAAATCCACCATAAATAGTGCAGACCAGTAGCGATGGGTGGAGGTAGGCTGTCAACATCCACCGTAAACAGTGCACACTAAATTCTGTTAAAACTAATTGTTCTAAATATAAATAGGGTCGACTGATATGGGTTGACACCAGTAGCGAGGAGCGGAGGTAGGCTGTTAAAATCCACCATAAATAGTGCACACCAGTAGCGATGGGTGGAGGTAGGTTGTTAATATCCACCATTAATATCCCACATTAATTTTTCCTAAACTAATTGTTAGTTGTAGCGTAGCGAAGGTTGGAGGTAGGCTGTTAAAATCCACCATAAATAGTGCACACCATTAGCGATGAGTGGAGGTAGGCTGTCTAAATCCACCATAAACAGTGCACACTAAATTTTGTGAAGACTAATTGTTCTAAATATAAATAGGGTCAACTGATCTGGGTTGACACCAGTAGCGAGAAGTGGAGGTAGGCTGTTAATATCCACCATAAATAGCGCACAATAAGTTCTGTTAAACCAATTGTTCTAAATATGAATACGGTAGACTGATATGGGTTGACACCATTAGCGAAGGGTGGAGGTATGCTGGTAATATCCGCCATTAATAGCGCACATTAATTTTTCCTATTGTCACCGACAGGTTTTTCCGCCCCTGTGGGGGGCGCTCCCATAAGGAGTAATGCCACCCAACCGCTCGGTCTGACCCTGGTAGTCAATGCGCCACCGATGAAATGATGATGACCCTTGGCAAAGCTGAACAAAATATTTCACATGTTAAGTCCCGCAGTTTGCTCTGACAGGCCCCACGGCTTCTCAGAGTGAACTGTGGATGGTTAAGTCGGTCGCCACAGACCATGTAAATAATAGGTAATAGGTAATATAGTATAAGATTAAATTTTTGTTTTGTTGTCAAATATGGTAAAGGGTAATTAAATTAAATATGATTTGTTTATAATAATGTATAGTGTAAATTGTAAGATATGTATTTATATGTAAGGCAAAGGATTAAATAGTAATAAAGGGGGACTTATGGATGGGCGTTGAGGGTATGTAATTAGATAGTTAAGATGTACGTAGTGATAAGTGCATATAGATCGATGTCGCTGCGCGTCGCACGTACACGGCACAGTAATTGTTAATATATGCTCATAGGCCTGTTGCGAAGGCTCCCTTTTGCACGTATGTGCAATCACAAAGCGTAGCAACACTTAGGCAATCATCGATCCGATTATAATCACGATCCCGCGTAATTAATTTTCATTTCAATTTCGATTATTAATATCCGCGGTCATTCCGCGCGCGGCGTTTCCGAATCGGTATTCTGGCAGCTTTCCTGCTCCCACATACGACGGCGTCTCTGTCGTATGTGTAGAAACCGATTTCGCGATACAAATTTGCTCGCTTTGCAGTGACAGAGCCCCTCTCGCTCGCGTGTATGACGGCATCACGCTCACGCGCGACGGGAGAATCGGATCAATGATTTTGGTCGATCAAGGAGACCACGTACTGGAATAAAGTGCGGGAAATCCTTGATCGGCTAGGTATGAGTATGTACTAAGCAATTATTACTGCCTATATGTTTGGTTGACGGAATGACATCCGTCAACTAGTCGTAAGTATGTGCCCGTGGCGACACCGAGCTATATTAGTTGTTAACGTGAGAAAGATTGCACGACCAATACGTTTATATATTAGAATCGAGTAACTTCCCCGCGTAATATGGGTTTATATTAAGCTTTTATTTTGTAGTTAAATTACCAATCTACCGAGTTCATATTCTTAGACCAACGTCAAGTAGGTATTCAGGCCGTCGGGGCGCCTCAAAGTTGAGCCCCCCAACGGTAGTTGGCCGAAGGATTGATATGCGCTGTCGGAGGCCTGGTGCCTCAAATATGCCGAGTTAACCACTGGCATATGACGCCTTATCATCCAGGCTAACTTTGTAGTACCCTTGTTTCTGGGTGAGAGGTACCTTCGCGCCGCTAGGGCCCGCAAAGCCGGCCGCCGCGGGAACGCCCCTCCCTCAGCCATGAAGAGCGCCACCACGCGGGGGGTGTGCTGTATCGATAGGTAATTCAACCACGAATCCGTCGATGCCTCGCACGCCTTCGTAGGTGCGTTTTTCGTGGGGCTGGCCCAGAAACACTGCGGTACTGCTTCATCAATTACACGCTCTCAGTACTCCTAGGTACTCGAAGGACGTACGTGACGAGTGAGCGACGCCGCCCGCCGGCGAGCGTCGACTCGCGCCCATAATTTTTCTTAGTCGGCCCTTACGTAGATGTCGCGGGTAATTAGTCATTGCACAATTTCCGCCACTCTCGTAAGGAAACCGTTAATTAATTTTGTCACCCGAAAAACGTTGAGCTAAGGGATGAAATCGGCCAGATTTGCATATAAACCCACTATTTTTAAATTCATCGATCAGTCGCCGCCCGCATTTACGACCCTGAACCTGCGAAGGTCAGCGGCGTAATTTTCTCTACATTTTTCACATACAAGTCGCCAGGACTTGTGAGGAGGTACTCGCCCAGGTCCTGATACCTACAGGCAGATACCTACCTCTCTACCTACTGTCACTTTGACAGATAGGAGTGAAGTGTCACCCAGCGACTTAGTCGTTTTATTCGCGAGTTTATCTTTTCATTACCGGACCCGGTCCCCAACCTTTTGTCGCGGTGCCCCGTGTTCGCGCAATCTCGCTTACGGATAAAAATAGATTAATCCTTAAATAACTGAATAATAATGGTGTTAGTTTATATAATTAGTGTTATATCTTAAATAAGACTTTTTAATAATTTTGTGGTTTCGGACATAGATAATTCGAACTTTGTGACCTTTGTGGACGCGGAACCTAATAAATTGCTTTAATATAGTAAAAAGTTCTTTCATTGGACTAGACATAGTGCCTACCTGTTCTTCCTACAATTTGAATGTACCTCCACTCCAGGCCCGGAGCTAGCCGAGGATTCGGAGGCCTACACTTTACTAATTGTTAGTTGTAGTGTAGCGAAGATTGTACATATACGACGTCACACGATTTTAGCTGTTTTAACCCCCCCCCCCCCCCGCCTATCGTCACAACCTTTATTAAAAGAGTAAAATGTATATGGAGGGGGAATTCTATTAATAGATCGATACTTTTGTTGCTCCAAATGGATCAATTTCGTATGTCATCTTTGGAAATGGACCAACAAATCTGAGTAGATCAACAAATTAAAAATAACCAACAAACATCTGGCGTACCGTCACGTAAGATAAACTTAGAGTGAGAAGAGATATCTATATATAATATATTTGGTTACATTATTTGGAGTTTTCAGATAACTGTCCTATCTACAATAACATAGTTTTGAGATATACGCAAATAAAGATTTTACTACCATGTAATTCATTAAATAAAGAATACTTTTCTCAACTATAACTTGTAAATGGATCTATGTACAGCATCGAGCTTAAGAAACCGTGTTGCAGCTGGGAAATATTGGCTCTCCGATGAATATACTGATTATTATAAATCATATACAAGTGAGCGATATTCCATAAATTAAGCTTGATTTAATGAAATAATAATAAGTATATTGTTTTTTACAGAATCTTCAAACAAGAGACTTAGTAAATATAAAATCGGAACCCAAATTTCACCGAGTGGACATCAAGAAAGAGTTTATTGAAGATACAATTAATTATAAAGAACCTCAACCAAGTTGTTCGTATTCAGAATATTGTCCAGGAAAACAGGTAATACATTTATTTGAACCATGTACGTACTTAACAATATAAGTATTAACATATTTTGTTTCTTTCTCGTATCTAGTCTATAAAAATCGTGATAAAACAAATAAATCGTGGATGTTGTTATCTAGTGACATAATGTGACATGATAATATTATGCATGCGGGGGCAGCTCTACCTTAAGGGTTCATAGGGACCATCCCCACATGGTTATCATGTGGAGAATGCGTGAAAAACTTCAGATATTTATATTATTGCCATAATATACCTACCTAATTAAATGAATTATTTAATTTATTTCATCTATCTAAACCTGTCGCAATTTTAGAGAGATATTTATTATTAATATACTAATAAATAAAGCAATAATTGCAAATTATGTAATAATATAATAATGATTACGCGGTATTAAAATATGCATGTTGGATGAATACACAGATTCAAGTTTACTTACCTACCTACTTAACTGATCCTATTTATCTTAGTGCAGTGCAAGTAAACCGATATTATTTGACAGTTTCAAATCATTTCGTCAGTAACTGCAGCTGGGAAGGCATGCTACCGTTTTGAAAAGTATATAAGTGTGGCAATCAATGGCCCATGCGCCCATAATATGTGGCACCAAGGGCAAATAGCATTTTGTCCTCGCCTTCTGTAGTATTCGCGTGTATATACCTATTTAGAAAGAGCTCGTAGACTTTCGTCAATGTTCTGACTGAAGAAAGAAAAAAAAATAACTGAAAAAATTGAGGTTATACAGTGATTTCTCCTACGAATTAACGGAATCAACACGACAAAATGTATATTTTTTATATCTATACAGACGGAGAGATAACTAAATTGCCTATCTTTCATCTCTTACTCACTATTTAGTTACTTACTTATTACTCGTTAGGTCACCGTGCTCCTCTCTCTCATGAGCAAATTGTGGTGACCTTAGTCTTAGGTATCGGATCCTGAGACATTCCCAGGTTCAAAAAACACTGATGCTTCACAACCAGATGTAGAGCTCCTTGGTACGCTCGATTATGACAGTGTGTGGTGCGGGGCGGCTTACTTTCGAAGTTTCTATGTTTGTGTTGACGCTAAAGTAATAATTTGACTTAATTGGTCCGCTGTTGGCGCTCTAGTTAGCAATCTGCAGAGTTGTTGGCGGTGTGGTGTTAATAACCACAGGTGGTTGTGAGGGGTAAGGTGAATATTGTTCACTGTAAGTCATTTTTATTTGATTGCTCAAAGCGCGCCAAAAGAAGTACAACTTCAAAAATATTTACATCATGTGGGCATATGGAATAATCAGAATTCTATCCTAATAGGTTTCTAATGTTATTAAAATTGGTATATAAAGGTTTCTCGTTTATAAATTAATACTACAATATAATGTACCTACATTCCAATAAAAATAGCTTCGACCTTTACCTACTTTACAATCCAAAAAATCTTTTTTTAATATACATTATTGTACATAAATGGAACAAGGCAATAAATCTTACCCGTAACCCCAGTGCATTTTTTGTATACAATTTTATTGTTTTATCATAATTGTCGCGAAAAGGTCTATTAGTGCATTTTGACGGCCATACACCCATACAGTATTGTCATGAAAAAAGGTTATTTCTCAAATATATTGTCTTACACTATCACTATTTCAAAAAAACTTAAGTATGTACATAAATAAATGAACGGGTCATTGAAAGTCCAGGGATTCTAAGCAAGTAAAATTATTTTTTATAATTAAAATATTGATTAATATATATGTTTTATATTTATTTATCAATTAATTTTTCCTCAATTTTAATTAAATCTGAACTGAAACGTAATAATATTAAGTAGGAGGCTTGAAGATTTTACGAACCGGTACGCTATCCTCGGGGTTTTAACGAAAAGGAACGTCATCCTAGGGAAATTCACGAACCGGAGCTATGCTCCGGTGCGTTCCGGTCCATTCCGAGCGCTGGTTTTAGCCGGAAACTCATCAAAATGAATAAGTATATTTATTTTTCTGTTATTAATACGATCTGTCCTCTGTTTGTTTCCTTTAGGTTAAAACCACTAGCACTGTTATGGCTCAATCGAACTTGTGTTTGTCAGACACAGATGAAATTTACTCCGACATACACATTGATGAACATGACATTATAAAGGAACTCGAAGAATACAACGTAAGGTTTCAAATAAATACTTTTATTGCAAAATTTTAGCATTGTAAGTACCTACAGATATGATAATATGCAGCTTCCTATAATCTATAGCAGCGATGGCAAACCCTTTATATGCTTACGTGCAAAGTATTCGTGAATGGGTCAAGTATATTTTTTTATAAATTTATGTAGGTTAACCTGTGAAATCAATCACATAGAATAGGTAGAATAATGAAAATTTTGTATAAAATAATATGTGATCGTCCCAATAACAGCCGACACAAATAGCATAACTAATGAAATTAAATGAGATCAAATATTAGGTACAGCTGCGATGCATATAATCGGATATCGTTAAAAAAGATAAAAACATTCGTAAGAACATAAAGTTGGAAAATGGATAATTTAGAAGAGGTTAATTTTCAAACTACTCTACTATACCAGAGCTGGTTGAATACATACACGTACAGATGCATATTAAATTCGAGTCAAGTTATCAACCATCAAATTTCTCTTTTGTTGATTAAGTGACATTGTTTCGTTCACCGCGTCCATCTTTTAACGCGAGATTGTAAATAAAACAGAAAATAGCCGTACACATAGCATTATCACTACCAGTACCAATGGATCATATTATAATTCAATATAATTCGTTCAAGGAGAATGCCGCAAGCAAATGTACCTACTATCCCATTGTGCAATCTTCATCTACTGTACCAAAATGTAGTATCTTCTTTTTCTCTACTCACTTAAGATATAGGACAATGGTTGAGTTAAAACAATAGTTTATTTACCTAAAGTACACTACATCCAACTCAAATCGATATTCTGAAGGACGTCAAACATACTTAGATACATGTAGAGTGAAACAAAAGGCTACATCACTTTGATCATCCGGATCAAAATCTATTCTGTACTATGAAATGAAAACCATACGTAAATTGTCAGGGCCGATCGAGATCAAATTGCATTCTGGATTAGAGCGAAAAACTAACTGGATGACAATACCCAATTCTCTGTTATGAAAACTAAATGTATCTTAAAACAAAGTAAATTATTTTTGCATCGTTTAGCTCAACTAGGAAACCTGTGTAACTTCAGTAGATAATTAAAGGCATACATGTATTGCGGATTTAAGTTTAAAAATGGTTATGCTGTCTAGATCGTGCTGTGCTAATAATTACATTATAAATGCTTTTTTAGGATAACGAAGCAAAACTCAAGTCGTCGGAAGAAGAGAAAATTGATGACATCATACAAATTGACGAACAAGATGTTAAAAAAGAACTCGAGGATTACAACAAAAGGTTTAAAAAAACATTTGGAACTAATAAACGTCATGTTACTAAATCAATACCCGAAAAAAATATATTCCACGAAATCACTAGTATGGATGTAAAACAATGTAAACGTAGTAAAAGCAATTTCTTTTGTCAAACGCCATTTAAAAGCGATGAATCTAATTATTCTAGCGACACGAAAAAGCTTAAACTGACACATACCGAAGAAAAGCCATTTAAATGTTTGCAATGTGATTTTTCTTGTATAAGATCTGGTCTACTGAAATTACATATAATGACACATACTGGTATAAAGCCACGTAAATGTGATCAATGTGATTACTCGTGTATCTTATCTGGTAACATGAAAATACACAAAATGACACATTCTGGTGAAAAGCCATTTCAATGTGATCAGTGTGATTACTCATGTATAACATCTGGTAGCATGAAATCACACAAGTTGAGACATTCTGATGAAAAGCCATTTAAATGTGATCATTGTGATTTCTCGTGTAAAACACCTGGTAACATGAAAGCACACAAAATGACTCATTCTCCAGAAAAATCTTTTAAATGTCATCATTGTGATTATTCTTGTAAAACATCCCAACATCTGAAAGAACACGAAATGACACATTCTGGTGAAAAGCCATTTAAATGTGGTCAATGTAATTACTCTTGTAAAACATCTGGTCACTTGAAAGTACATATGATGACACACACTGGTTTGAAGCCATTTAAATGTAATATATGTGATTATTCTTGTAAAACATCTAGTCTTTTGAAATTACATATAATGACACATACTGGTATAACGCCATTTAAATGTCAACAATGTGATTATTCTTGTAAAACATCTGGTGCCATGAATCAACACAAAATGACACATTCTGGTGAAAAGCCTTTTAAATGTGATCTATGTGATTATTATTTTAGGTCATATAGTAATTTAAAATTACATATAATGACACATACTGGTATAAAGCCATTCAAATGTCAACAATGTGATTACTCGTGTACAAGATCTGGTAGCATGAATAAACACAAAATGACTCATTCTCGAGATAAGCCGTTTAAATGTGAGCAATGTGGTTATAATTGTAAAACATCCCAAAATCTGAATGTACACAAAATAACACATACTGGTGAAAAGCCATTTAAATGTGGTCAATGTAATTACTCTTGTAAAACATCTGGTATCATGAAAGTACATATAATGACACACACTGGTTTGAAGCCATTTAAATGTGATCAATGTGATTACTCGTGTATAAGATCTGGAAACATGAAATTACATATAAAAACGCATACTGGTATAAAGCCATTTAAATGTGATCAGTGTGACTACTCTTGTATAACATCCCGTGTTCTGAAAAGACACAAAGTGATACATTCCGATGAAAAACCATTTAAATGTGATCAATGTAATTACTCTTGTAAAACATCTCGTAACATGACATTACATATAATGAACCACACTGGTATGAAGCCATTTAAATGTGATCTGTGTGAATATTCTTGTAAAACATCTAGTTATTTAAAAACACATATGATGACACATACTGGTATAAAGCCATTTAAATGTCATCAATGTGATTACTCGTGTATAACATCTGGAAACATGAAGTCACACAAAAGGGCTCATTCTAATTAGAAGCCATTTAAATGTGATCAATGTGATTACTCGTGTATTACATCTGGATGCATGAAATCACACAAAATGACTCATTCTAATGAGAAGCCATTTAAATGTGATCAATGTGGTTGCTCGTGCATAAAATCTAGTCGGATGATGTCATACAAAACGACTCATCCTTGCGAAAAATAATTACGTTTTATGTTAAATGCAATAGCATCCTCTTGTATAACATCCCTTCACTGAATTTACCGAAAATGAAGCGACAAAATTACTCATCCCGGTGAAAAACCTCTTAAATTGTCAACGTTATTTTCCATTCAATCACACCTGGTCCCATGAAATCACACTAAATGATTTATCTTTCTAAAAGTCCATTAACTCATGTATACAATCTAGTTATACAAATTAACATAACATGACATGCTGGCGAAGACCCATTTAAACCTGGCAATTTAATATGATCAACTATTTATTTTATTCTACAATTAGGACACAAGATTAGGAAATGTAACTTTCTATATATTGAAATAAACATAATTTGAAAATACCCCAAGCACATATTTACTAGAAAAATCATTTTGTACTAAAACCGATAGCCAACATTATTTATAACCTAATTCGATGAGCATTTTATGTAACAACCAGGAAGCATACTGGCGGGAAAGCATACTGGCGGGAATCCAGCAGATACAGATTCAAGTCCCGCGGTGTCGTATTTTTTGTTTGATAAATAATGAAATACATAATACACATAACAATATACGAGTAAGAACTAAATGCACATATTTACATGTATTTGTATTATCAATATGACTTTATAATATTATGTATTTACTGATGTACCTATACAATATACCTAACATATTTATTATTCGATAAAAACTGATTAATGTGATAGATGAGCTTGTTTCAAAGAACATAAAACTTTTACTTTTAGCTTGATATTTGAAAGAGCGAGTTGTTGGTCAAGACTAGGGCTTCTAGGAATAACTAACCGGGTAACCATTTATAACCGTCGTATTTAAAAAATGAATTTTCAATAATATTTTCGATATTATTTTTTGCACATTTTTTCTCTTTGACTCTACAATTAGACGTGCATTTTAGCCACCTCTCGATCAATGAGATATAACACAATATGTTATCCCCTTGCTGAACCTACGTCCATGTCCATGCTCTGTATCCAAACACATATTGAAAGACGATCATGTGACACGTTACCGCTTACCACTCGCTCATGCGTGATTTTATTAATTGTATTGTTGTAAACCTAAATATAATATTGTTAGACTCAATAAAGCTTTGAATGATTTGAAGTGAGTATTATTTTTGACATTTGATATTGATAGCATTTTTGGTGCCTCAAACTTATAAATGGATGGAACTCTTATAATATTTTTGACAATAGTTTGACAATGATTGCCCAAAAGAAGACCATTTTCATGACATGGGAAATTGAGGATTTAGCTGGAATGATGAAATACACGATGCGTTGTTTAATTTGTTTCGAATACATAAGTAAAGTTACAGAATGACAAAGATAGAGTGTGGTAGATCATTGCATTATGATATTAGATAGTGGATAGTTGATCACAGATCAAATTAGACATGCCTGGTCTATGGAAAATAAGTTGTTATATACATTGCCTACTAATTCATCTTTTAAAAAAAAAATGTTTGGCATTTTAATAATCAATAATTCACAGTAAGTCAGCAATTAATACTAGAAACAATGAATTATTAACAAGCGGCTCTCATGGTGCAGTGCGTAACGCGCTTGCCTTTCACCCGAGAGATCTGGGTTCAATCCCTGTCAGGAGACAATATTAAATTGTGTTTTACTCAAAGCCTGGGTGTCTGTGATTGTTTATAATAATATAAATAATAGCTATGTTATAAAAATAACATCCATTATAATCAATGAGAAGGATGAAATTGTTTATGTTGAGACAGATCAACATGATTTGGTTCCCTGATTAATTAGTTTAATCTGAGATGCGGTTCCACTTTCAAAAGCCAGTTCTTTTTTTTTTTGACTTAATGTCTACAAAATAATGATGAAAAGGCAACTTAACATAGTTATGAAGATGGAAAAGTCAAAATGTATTTCAGGATTTTCTCTGTTAAAACTAGATATGATGTTAAAGTACACTCCTTATATTTATTTTTCAAGAATCCGTCTGAAGCTAATTCCAATAATTGCTCTTCTTCCTCATGCGATAAACCTTCTCGCACGGATGTTGTATTAATTGATGTCGTATTAATGCCTTTTGCACCAGGCGCAGCAAAAGCCTGGTGCAGCGCGAGCCTCCACCAAACTCTTCCCGTAGGTACCCCAGGGGGTACGCGTACCACACTTTGGGAAGCACTGGTCTACGATGACCGATCGGTTACCGTAAACTGTGGCAACGTTACCATATTTTTTCGAAAACATGTTAATATGTCAAAAACTGACGACATAAGTCGATTTTCTTTTTATTTACGAGTATGAAAGATATATTTTAGATTCAAAAAATTACTATATTATAAGGATTGATACTAAACTGAAAAAATAAATATAAATGAAAATAAAAATACAACCTTGATGTTGAAAATAAAACGTACAAAGCTGAATTGGATGAAAATGGAGGGATATTCATAATTCAGGTAAATTTGGCGTCGTGTACATTCAACATTTCCCACAAAAAAATAATGGCAAATCTATATCACCAACACGACGTACTAACGCGTCCTATGTAAAGTTGCCTTGACTATTCATTACTTGTTCATACAAATGTTTGTGTTGACACAAAGCAAATAAAATTTCTAAGTAGGTACTTACTATAAATGGAAAACAAAATTCTTATTATTGTGATAGTTTTGTTTTTAGAGTTTACTACTTAACTATATGCTGAATTTATTGAAATGTACAATAGAAATTAGGATGTGAAATGTAAAACCAAACAAATAGATATGAATTATTAGACATTTTATTATACACGGTCGAAAACGAAAATTATAGATAACAAATTAAGATGAAAAAAATCTTCCCCTTGAACAATCTTACAAAAAATTCAAAAGTCCAGAAGCTCTACACGTTATCCTATTTTAAATGTGAAAAGAATACATAGCATTAATTAAAAAAAGTATAACACAATTAAACATACTTACCTATTTTAAAAAAATCTAATGAAGGACGAAAAAGTAATTTTTTAATGGTTTACTTACACCCTTCTTGATTGGGATGTAGAACCGTGTTTTCAGTTTCGTGCATTGCAGAAATAAAAAAATATATGTAATGGAGCGTGTTATAACGTATCTACCTAGGTATTTAGTAACAGCATTCCTATTAGGTTTTCATATTTGCAAGTGAATTTAACGTCAAAAGTTAAATACTACCACGCCGATTACTGACGGCATTTGGAATAATTTGCACAATATTATTTGGACGGTGTTGTGCAGTAGCTACACTTACCCCGACTCACCTTACCTATTAAATACTGTGGCTATTATTAATATAAGTATTTCTATTACCAGTAAAAGAATATAAAATACAGTAATATAATATGTATCTTAGGATATTAATCAATAATATAGTTGGCTCTTTTTCATTTTATTTAATTTTCCAGAGAAACAATTTTACATTAAGAAACCAACTGCTGATTCCCTTTTTAATTTTCCATATATTACCTACTTGCAGAGTCGTCAACTATTAATATACCTATTATAAAATATCAAATTGCAAATAATAAATATTTGTATAGGTCTTGTATCTTTAATAACTTAAGTTAAAGATAGAGAACTTACTCCGTACCTACCATCAAAGAAGCCTTGACCTCTTGTCTCTTCTGACACTTTAATACTGACTATCATAGACTAATATACTTCTGACTATGACAGATTCTTACATAGCAGTTAGTTTTTTTTTTCATCACAGCAAATTTGAGGTTTAGAACATTTTGTCCGTTAAAGAAAATTGTGTTTATAAAATGGAAGCTGGGCCGAATTGAACTTGGATCTCTTTGGCAAATTGAAATTTGGATTTTTTTGAACAAGTTCCCATTTATAACTCTCTTTCTGCTTATCACCATCCAGTTTAAACAAACGTATTCCGGCGTCCTAGAAGGATACTAAAAACTATTTTATAGAGTTATATAGTGGAGCTCCGGAATGCTGGTATAACCTGGATGTAAGAAGTAGAGAGAAGAAGGAGAGCGAGCGACAGGAATTCTTGAAGGCATCATTTTGTGTCCATTTGTTTCGACTTAAGAGTGGACTTGGACGAAGAAGAAGAGTAAAGAATATTATGCTAGGTATCTATTCTGTATCTTGACGTGTAGGTAGTCAATATTATAAATTTAATCATAGACATTCTTTGTTGATAACTTTTGAGATCACCAGTTAAAAGGTTTGAAAGGTTCCCAGTGAAGGTCATTCAGGACGTAGTACCTATTGAATGTTTGTATATAATACCCAACGCCTACTTTCCTAGGTACCTAATGTAGGTACCTATTTTGTTATGTTTCGCATTACTTTATTCGGAATCGAACTACCTACCTAGGTACTTTTGGATGAATGAACCCAGCTGTCATTAATGGTAAAAGTAGTAGGTACCTACCTAGTTTACAGGTCACGTGCATTATGACAATGTGTTTAAAAAGGAATTATTACTTAATAATATTATTAATTATCGACTAAATAACTTAGAATTCATTTATTTTTAAATTAAATGATGACCGAGCGGCTAATGTACTTATCGGCTTATTTATGTCGTGGGTCCCAGGTTCGATTCTTTTTACTCCTAGACATAGGTACCGACAATATTTATTATTGTTGTGTGTTTTGACCCAAATTATGAGCATAATAAGTTGAACAAGTGGTAAACATCCATTTCTGGTACAAACAAGATTCTGTGGAGGCCCGGAAATGGAGAGGATCGGAAATGGTCAAAAAATAAGATATTATCAGTTAAGTTAAAATTACCTACTATTATAGGAATTTAACTTTAGTAAAATTATTATTATTAGTTTGCTTTGAGAATCGATGCCTTTACCGAATCTTTTTTTTGTTTATTAGATAGGTAGGTATTTAAGCTAACACATTAATTTTAAGCTGTACGTGAACAGCTGTTTTGAGTTTGTGCATGCACACACAGAAACGTGAAAAACTTCAAAAGTTTGAAATGATTTCAATCAGTAATTAATGCTGCATTCCAATTCCTGTCTTTATGATGTCCATGAATGAAATAATAATAATTGATCCTTTCCATTACCCGAATAAGCTCACACAATATTTTAAACCAGTTTTCGGATTTTAGTCACAAAAGATGGCAACACAAGCAAAAATGCCATTAAGAAGTTTTTTTGTCTATGGGCAAGCCACAAGCGTCTGTCATCGCGGCCGTTAGTAAATGACATATTTTTGTTTTAAAATATACGTAACATGGATATTAAACGCGAGCCAGATGACGTCCAATCTGACGCAGAAGACCAGCATTGGTTTGAAGTACCAATAATCGACCCTAATTGCCCTGATGCCGAAATTTACATAAAACAAGAGAAAGCCGAAGGTGTGACTTGCACCGTTGAGGTTAGATTTTACTTATTTATTGTGTGAATATTGAATATATCCCTCAGACATAAGCCATTGTGTCGCCTTGGGATGAATATTATATAGTAATTAGTCACTAATATCGTCAAAGAAACTAGAAAAAACAGCACAACATTCGAATTCAATCAAGATTCGATTCGAATCATTGATGACAGAAGTTTCTCAACGTAAAAAAACGAACAAATAGCCAATAAAACCGAATTATTTCGGTTTCATGTAATTTGCACGTAAACAGTTGCATTTATACATTGTAAACGCGAACATTTCGCGCAATTGTATTTCTAACGTACCTTCTGTCTTTTCTTGTACCCAGTAGTTTTTTTTATTACTTGACGTATGGCGTTTGAAACTTGTACGTATGCAGTTCGCCGTATCACACTTCACCGTGAAATGTTTTATCGGAAATATAGCCGTATAAAAGACCTTCCTGCCTTTTTGGGTCGTATAGTACTTAAGGAGCTAAAATTCATGTTTAAATAAAACACGGTTCTTGTTGATTACAACAATTGTTTTTCAACCTGTCACCACCTAGCATTGGGGGTCTAGGGCATGCACAAGTTCGCGCCACTTTCCTTGATACATCGCCAACTCTTGCATCTCCCGCCATGCCAGACCTGCAGCGCATAGATCGCTTTTGTAGCACCGCTGCAGGGTTGGGTAGGGCAGGCCATGACGAAGGTACCCTTGAGGCTGTGCCACAAGGGTTCTAAATGTCGCACTCTTTGGTGGCATCTGAAACACGTGTCCTAGCCATTACTATCTACGAATGAATAACTCCGCATGTCAAATAAATAGAAAATTTAAACAATCTACCACTTGGTGGAATGTTGGACAAAAATGTGTCATACGATGTCAATCATACTCTGCCATCTGTTATTTAAACAAATGTTAACGGTCATAATACATACGTATAATTTACCTGACATGATTTATTATTGAATTACGTTAGGATTAGGTTTTGGTTTGTTTTCGCATTTCAAAAGACTTCTACGAAAATGATACTTATTATATTAATGATACTTATAATTATTAAACCGCCCACTGTCACGACATAATATTATCGTCAACTGGTCGAATCGTGTTTATTCAATTATTTATGAAATACAATTGCATACACATTTCAACATCAACTGGAGTCGATCTGGATGAACGTCTCTCCTAGCTACTACTACTTTTCTCGGTCTCTTATTCTTCGCTGCCACGCATATCCACCGAACTTTATGAGCCAGTCGATACAACGAGTTTTAGGGCATCCTTGTGCCCCTTGGGTACCACTGCATGACTGTATTTTTTCCAATCACTGTTTGAAATATCCAAAAAAATACCATTCCATCTGCCTGCCAGTTTCTATCACGTCGCGTACCTACTCTTGAATGCCTCCTTATGCTTATCCCTTGGTTTCTTTGTTATGCCTAACATGCACCTTATCCATGCCACGTTGCGCTACTCGTATTTTACAACGTTTTTCTTAGCTCATATTCTTATTAGAACAGTTCAATCCCTAGGTAAAATTCCACCCATAACTCGATATGGAAATGAGTCACTTAATAAGGACTCCGACCGAATAGGTCAATTACGGATAGTGATTTGTTCGGATAGATTAGGTCAATTGTGTCTTTTGTTGTCGTAATAAAATGTATAGTACTAGTCTGGCAGCGTGTCCTTCCCAACCACGTTTCTTCCTATACTGCGCGCGCACTCTCGCGAATCTCTTTTGCCTCGAACGACATATTCAGTTCGGCGGGCAGCGTGTCCTTTGCACCCACGTTTCTTCCTATACTGCGGGTGCACTCTCGCGAATCTCGATCGCCTCGAACGACATAAGCGCCAGGTGACACGAGACCGATTCGTTCGTTGGCTATAGATTAGTTTAAAAAGATGCGTACGCGACGCATGTCTACCCATAACCAGATGTAAAGCGATGTAAGCGCCAGATGTAAAGTCACCTTTCATTTTACAACGTTTTTCTTAGCTCGTATTCTTATTTGTCCGGTACAAATCTTGCAATCAATTAACTAACTTTCCGACTAGCCAGATATTTGAAACTTTTAGAATATATCAAAACACGATGCCAATGAATTTTTTTAATACTTTTAGCCATATTTAAGTAGAATTGAATTCATTTTCAGTTAATTCTGTTTTGTATGAAAAGTTATTTCGACACCATTATTGGTTGCAGGGGTCTGGGGTCCTAGCAACTAAATTATTAATATACACGAGCGTTACTATAGAAATCAATATAACATGTCAAAATGACATTTCAGTATTATTTCTATCAAGTAGAATTTTTTTGATCGCTTAAGTTAGTCAAGCCAAGTTTATATGATTCAACAGAAAATTTAAAAACGTTGTATATAAATTAAATCTTGTAAGTATTTTTATATCGTTTACATTAAGGCTATACTTCAGCTGGGGCACGGCCAAAAACGATTGTGACTACGCGACGCGAATATTGTGCAAACGAAGCGTGCAAAACAAAACATAATTTATCAGAAAAATTCAACATACGTCCATTTATTGTTATATTAGATAAGAATAATGATACTTATACATTGACATGTTTCCTTTTTCAAGTAAATGGGTAACGTTTTTTAGTCATCTTTACACGATTTAAGAATTAATTCCCCCGTCGCCATCACAAAACAAATTGACGTGTTCACAGCTCTACTTTCGCTCTCCAATTGCCAGAGAGTCGGAAATTTCGTCGCACATATAGTTGAAAATTATTTGCCGTTTCACTGAAGTATGCTGTTAAGGGATGCACGTGATGGTATAACAAATTAGTTGAACACTGCGTTTAATAGAGAATGGAAGGTCACTTTTGTAGATATGTAGGCGCCTAAATGCGCGCCATGGTATTTTCTTGATAATAATTGAACAAATGACATACGTTGCCCAAGATAGACGTAGTTGTTGACCCACTGAATTTGAGTGCCATTGATTTGGTTCTAGAAAGCAATCGACTTTTGTCTTCAATACATGCATCTGTAAACCTATTTTTAATTGTCGTACATTGCATACAATGGTCAGACAAAAGGTGGCTCTCGTGGTGCAGTGCGTAAGGCGCTGGCCTTCCACCCGAGAGCTCTGGATTCGATCCCGTTGAGGACACAATATTTATGTGATTTGCTCAAAGCCTGGGTGTTTGTGATTGTTTAAAGTTACTAACAACCACCCTGTACGAATAAACAAATACATGGGTTATTAATAATAAACATACGTCATTTATTTAGATGTATACATTAATGTGAGTCACTTTCTAAGATATTTTTGACTACATGAGTTCTGTATTCCCTGGCAGTGTCGTCCGTGGTAGTAGGCACGTCATGCGTTGCTAAGGGGTGGCCTTTAATAAAAGGCGACAAATGAAGAAAACTAATACAAATAATATCATAACTTATAATTGACGTTTTTCCATGGAGCTCCAGTTAGAAAATTCCGATATTTTAGTCATAATACTCTCTTGCAGTATAAAATACTGGCAAAATGTTTATAATGGGGCCTCCAAACTTGTTAGCGCCTCTGCCTCAGATCTCTACGTACCTATAACAATCGTCAGTAGATATGTTATGATGATATTGTGTGTCAGTTTTTCAAGATTTTATTGCATTTGTCTGTTTAAGATACTTAGCAGAAAATAAATAATAAAATAGGTACATAAGTATAGTATCCCCCACGTATTACGTGGGAGATACTATACTTATGTACCTTATGTACGCAGTGCGTATTACACACAAGATTTGTGTGTAATACGCACTGCGTATTAGTGTATTAGAAATCCCAGGCGGCTGATTTCATCAAATAATTCAAAATAATTAAAAAAAATCTCTTCCAAATTGCAAGGTTACGTGGAGGGTGGTCTATCTATCGAATTTGAGACTAAATAATTACAAGATAAAAGAACTTTTTTTTTTCCCGACCATTTCCGATCCTAATAGGATCATATGTGCCTCCACAGAGTAGAGGTTTGTATTAACAGGTTTTGTTTTTTACGAGTTATTGATGTCAGCCACTTGCTCAATCTATTAGGTCCATACCCTGACTCACACACAAATTGAAAAACAATATGTGTACTTGCCAGACCCAGGATTCGAACCTGAGACCCACGGCGTGATAGTCCAACGCTTATGCCGCGCGGCCACCCAAAACACTTTTTATATACAACGTTTTTAAATTTTCTGATGAACCAATAATGGTGATGAAATAACTTTTCATACAAAGCAAAATTAACTGAAAATGAATTCAATTCTACTTAAAGATGGCTAAAAGTATTAAAAAATCCATTGGCATCGTGTTCTGATATATTCTAAAAGTTTCAAATATCTATCTAGTCGGAAAGTTAGTTTAAAATCGATTTCAAGATTTATACCGGACAAATAAGAATACGAGCTAAGAAAAACGTTGAAACTGAAACTGACCCGGCCACTATAAACAGCCAACGACTTGACTTCAAGGATAAGTCTGTTGAAGACGGCCAAACCAACAATGAAGAATCACAACCTGGGTGTTCTTTTTCGGAATACAGGGCAGAAAATCAGGTACCTGCATCAATATCAGTAGCGAAGGGCGGAGGTAGGCTGTGAAGATCCCCCAATTAATAGTGCACATCAAACTTTGTAAGTCGTACGTACATATTTGTTTTTATTGAACTAAGTCTACAATTTCCAGATGGTGTTGGTTTGTTTTTAAAAATCAATTAAACCCTGCCAACCACACCACAATAGTTTTTGTTATCTTCAGGCGATACGACAAAATTGTGCACACTTTTTCATACATACCTACTTTGTCTTCGTTGGATTAAGAATACATATTACACAATATGTTGCTTCATTTTTTTTTAAATTTATTAAGCGTTGCCTAAATCAAACTATTATAGATAAAAAATAATATTTTATGAAAAGTCAAAAGTTATGTATGCTTTAATTGCATTATTTAGTCATATCGATAGACAAGTATCTTTTGACTATTTATTAAGGCTTGGCGTTCGCAGGGTTTAATTGAGTTTGAAAAACTAACTAACACCATCTGTAGATTGTAGTCCTATTTCAATGAAAACAAATACATATGACAGATTAATGAGCACTTTCTGCGCCTCCATCCTTCGCAACTGATATAATATTTATACATATGTTAAATTTTACTGCGGACAGAAAACATTATATTATACAAATGTGACAGACAACGTGTGAATATGTTTAATTTTTTTTTAGAAGAAACAAAACGTGGCATTGTGGTATTAAAAGTGCTAATTATTACGACGTTCAAACATCAATAATATGATAGGACCTAATGATTCCACGTGTTGATTTTCAAACAATTGGTTCTGCGCTTTTATTTATACGGTTCAAACATTGTACAATTAGATTGCGGAAGGGTATAATCAATAATGTCAGAGCCTAATGCAGAAATATTTGTCTTAACTAAAATTTCCTCAGTACAAAACACTATGCAGAAACATCGTCCTTAGCTAAGATCATGCTGTCTATGGTTCACCTCGTCTTAAAACTTCGTTCGTTTTTTCTCTCTCTCTCACATTCTCTCAGAATGGGAGCGAGTGCAAAATTTCGTCGCGCCTATGGTTGAAAATTATTTGCCGTTTCACTGATGAATCACCTTAAGCGTTGGCTGATAGCTTCGTGAGTCCCAAGTTCGAATCTTGGGTCTGACAATTTGTGTATGAGTCAGAGTATGGACCTAATAGGTTGAGCAAGTGGCTGACATCCATTTCTCTTAAAAAAAAAACAAAATCTGTCAATACATGTATTTATTATAAGGTTACCTTATCAATCGTATCCAAATCCTTAAATAAATCCACTATGTACCTCATGGAATTACACATTATTGGCTTGTGAATTATTTTTGTTACCTACCTACAAGTCTTTTTACGGGAAAACAGGCGGGAACCGCGATAATTTTCACTGTTGATTTTGGCAAAATTTATGAATTCAAGAATGAAAACCTAACCTAACCTAACAAATCATATAAGTGGTATATCAGCAATTTTTAAAAATTGTTTGCCGCTGGCTTCCCGTAAACGGACAAGAAAGAACCTTAGGTCAACAATTAAATTGACACTATTTTGACATTATTTTAATTAGGTAATTGTTTTGCAAATTTTTGAGTTATTGTCTGTTTATTGGAAGCCATCGGCAAATTCATTTTATTTTTCAAATAGCCGATATACTAGATTGTTTAAGTTAGGTTAGGTATATGTAAATGATAATATGCATATGACGTATCTATCCGTTGCGCGAAGATAGACATACTGCACTGATCGGATTTATTTGACTGCAGTCGACGCCGAACCGATATAATTTGACAGTTTCCAAACATTTCATCAAGGTTGCTCTCGTGATGCAATGTGTAAGACACTGGTTTTCTATCCGGGAGCTCTGGGTTCGGCATTATTCGGATTTTAAGATTACAGGGTCCTATCTATAATAACAATAAGAGTTTTGAGATAAACTCAAATAAAAACTTTGCTACCATTTATAATTCATTAAATAAAGCACAGTTTTTTCAACTAAGTATATCTTGTAAACGGATATAATATATATGTACAGCAACAAGGATTGTTTATAATAACGGCATGCATTTTCGTAGTTAGGCTCCTGTGATCCTAAGAAATCGTATTGCAATGGGTAATAAGGCTTTCGCGATGAATATACTAATTATTATTATAAACCATATAAAAGTGAGTGATATTCCATAAAATAAGCTTGATTTAATGAAATAATAATAAGTATACTGTGTTTTTCAGAACCTTCAAACAAGAGACATGGTAAATATAAAATCGGAACCTGAATTTCAGCGAGTGGACATCAAGAAAGAGTTTATTGAAGATACAATTAATTATAAAGATCCGCAACCAAGTTGTTCGTATTCGGAATATAGCCCAGGAAACCAGGTAATACATTTATTTAAACTATGTACGTACTTTACAGTATGGGTATAAACATGAAGATATTGTGTTTCTTTCTCGTATCTAGTCTATAAAAATGATGATGACAAATAAACAAACAAATATTGGATGATATTATCTAGCGACATAATGTGAGATGATAATATTATGCATGCGGGTGCAGCTCTACCTTAAGGGTTCATAGGGACCATCCCAACATCGTTATCGTGTGGTGATTGCGTAAAAAACTTCCGATATTTTTATCATAGTCTTAATATACTTATTTAAATTAATGATTAAATGAATTGGTAATATTATTTCATCTCTCTTAACCCGTCGCAATTTTAAAGAGGTATTTATTATTATTATACTAATAAATAAAGCAATACTTGTAAATTATGTAATTACATAATAATGATTACGCGGTATTAAAATATGCATCTTGGATAAATACATAGATACAAGTTTAGGTACTACCTACTTAACTGTTCCTATTCATCGTAGTGCAGTCGAGGTTAACCGATATTATTTGACAGTTTCAAACCATTTTGTCAGTAATTGCAGCTGGGAAGGAATGCTTCCGCGGTGAAAAGTATATGTGTGTGGCAATCAATGGCCCATGCGCCCGTAATATGAGGCACTTAGGATAATTGGCATTTTTTCCTCGCCTTCTGTAGTATTCACGTGTAAATACCTATTAAAGAAGAGCTCGTGGACTTTCGTCAAGGTTCTGAGAGAAGAAAGAAAGAAAAATAACTGAAAACTTGGGGTTATACAGTGATTTCTCCTACGAGATGACGGAATCAGCACCACAACATATTTTATTATTTATATCTATGCAGACGGAGAGATAACTAAATGGCATATCTTTCATCTCTTACTCATTATTTTTGTTAAGACACCGTACTCCTCTCTTCCATGAGCACATAGTGGTGACCTCAGTTTTAGGTATCGGATCCTCAGACATTCCCAGGCATTAAAAATACTGATGCTTCACATCCAGATGTAGAGCCCCTTGATACGCTCGATTATGACTGTGTGTGGTGCGGGGCGGGTTAGTTCCGAAGTTGTGTTGACGCTGAAGAAATAATTTGACTTTATTTTGTTTATAAGTCCGCTGTTGGCGTTCCATTTAGTAATCTGCAAAGTTGTTGGCAGCGTGGTGTTATCAACTATAGTGAGTTGTGTATGCTGTGACTTAGTGGAGCAATTCAATGCTTTGGGCAGGGGTAGCTCTGAGTTTCTCAATGAGTGCCTCGCGGGGTTAAAACTTTGGGAGAAATTGGGAGAGGTTGCCTTGTACCTAAAGTGAATTGGCGGATTGGGTAAATATGCACATGGAACGAGCCGCTGCATTAGCGGTATGCGATTAGTGGTTACCTGTCTATTCCAAGATGTTGGCCATGACTCATTATAAAGGTTTCTAGCAAGGTGAGGCGTTTTCATACAACCTATATAATTCGCAGGATGTGGACCCTCACAGTTAGTACAACGGCTGGTCCCATATCTGGGAACTTTTTGCAAACTCAGGTAATTAGGAATGTTTCCAAGTACATATAAAAAAACTCGCTCGTCATACGCATTTTCTAAAAATTACCGAGCGCTTCGGTTCATTGGCTTTTCTATACCGACCACTGCCTCCGTGACATTCTCACAAGTGTTTTACCCGGAAATTCGTCAAAATGAATATATTTATTTTTTTGTTATTAATACGATTTGTCTTCTGCTTGTTTTCTTTAGGTTAACACCACTAGCACTGTTATGGCTAAATCAACCTTGTGTGTGTCAGAAGCAGATGAAATTAACTTCGGCATACACATTGATGAACATGAAATTAAAAAGGAACTCCAAGTATACAACGTAAGGTTTACAAATAAATACTTTTATTGCAAAATTTTAGTAAGTATTGTAAGTTCTGATATGATAATACTAGCAGTATCACCATACTACCTTCAGTCTTGATGCCGCTAAATACAATTGTCCGTGAGTGAAGCATTCTGATCCAATATGGCAGCACTGCGTCGCCTGCGCCGCGACGGCTCGGTTGGCTCCCGGCCGATTAGCGATTCTCATAACAATTATTTGTATCTAACTTTGCCATTTGACCTCTGATCGAGCTAATATTTTTTAAATGTACACATTCTTGCAACATTTTCAATAAAAAAATAAGGGTTGCAACCATAGACTATAGATACATTTAGATGCCACCCGTTGAATTGCTAAATGAAGCTGCTTGCCGTGCGTTTGGTTTGTAGGCGAGCGAACGTATTCATCTACAAATGTTCGAGACCATAGACCATTTCGCTAGTGCTCGCACTAGACGCTCAGAATTAAAATATAATTTTCTATTTTTTTACGTTATATAGTATTTTTAAGCGGTCAAAATGCAACCATTAGGTAAAGATATCCATTATTTAAGTTATTTTAAAGAAACACTAGGTCACTGATATTACAATATTTAATAATATACAAATAAATTATCACGAACATGTATCAACTTACATATGAAACGTAATACCATCTTCTTGCTTATCAGTATGGCTACCATATTTTAATACAACACACGGAACCATCTTTTCTAATTAATTAACTAAAAATATTTTCCACTGACTTTATGTTTAACACAAAAAATAGCAATTTTAGCAACACGAGCTCGCAGGTTTCCGACGCTACGTGAAGCGATTCACCACGATTTCCCGGCAATACTTTTGGAAACTAACTCACACATATGTAGACCTTTTATCTTACTCTAGCGCGTGTCGCAGAGATTATAAGGGTGCCGAATACTTTCTCACTCGCACTCATGCATCGTTTTTGTTTAGGCCTTGGTTGCAACATTTATTTCCGTGTTGCAAGGCCCTTTTCCTCAAAATCCGTTAAACTGTCCCCGGGGTGCAACGGGCTAAATTTGAAATTTGAGCACCACGCACTCCGGCTCGTCTGCCTCCATCTACCCTTCAATTTTTGTCGAATTCCGACTGCGCGTGTGGATTTGTATAAAGAAAAACCGACACGACGGTACAAACAAATATATTTTCGAAGTTATAGTATAGCATATACATCATCCTATAATCTATAGCAGCAAGGGCAACCCTTTTTATGCTTACGTGCAAAGTATTTATAATAATGAGTGGGGTAAGTACATATATTTTTTTATTGATTTAGGTTAACCAGAAAAATCAATCACAGAGAATAAGTAGAAAAAATATAATTTATTATAAAATAATATATGATGGTCCCAATAACAGCGCGGTCACAAGTAGTGTAACTAATGAAATTAAATTAAATCAAATATTAGGTACAGTTGCGATGAATATAATCGGATATCGTTTAAAAAGATAAAAACATTCGTAAGAACATAAAGTTGGAAAATGGATAATTTAGAAGAGGTTATTATTCAAACTACTCTACTATACCAGAGTTGGTTGAATACATACACATGCAGATGCATATTAGATTTGAATCAAGTTATCAACTGTCAAATTTGTCTTTCGGTCGATTAAGTGAAATTGTTTCGTTCACCACGTCCATCTTTAAACGCGCGATTAAAATTAAAACGGAAAATAGCCATACACATGACGTAATCATAAACAGTACCGACGGGTCATATAATTCAATAGAAGGAGCATGCCGCAAGCAAATGTACCTACTATCCCATTGTGAAATCTTCATCTACTGTTCCAAAATGTAGTACCTTCTTTTACTCTTCTCACTTAAGACATACGACAATGGTTGAGTTAAAACAATAGTTTATTCACCTAAAGTACACCACAGCCAAGTCAAATTGATATTCTGAAGGATGCCAAACACACTTGCAGGGTGAAACAAAAGGCTACTTCACTTTGATCATCCGGATCAGAATCTATTTTGTAAAATGAAATGTGAACCATACGTAAATTGTCAGGGCCGATCGAGGTCAAATTGAAACCTGGATTAGAACGAAAAACTAACTACTTAAACCCACTTATCTGTTATGAAAACGACATGTATCTTAAAACAAAGTTTTTCAAATTATTTTTGCATCGTTCAGCTTAACTAGGAAACCTGTGTAACTTCAGTAGGTAATTAACTTCACACATGTAATGCGGATGAAAGTTTAAAAAATGGTTATGCTGTCGAGATCGTGTGGTGCTAATAATTGTATTATAAATGTTTTTTAGGATAACGCAGCAAATCTCAAGTTGTCGGAAGAAGAGAAAATTGATAACATCATAAAAATCGACGAACAAGATATTAAAAATGAACTCGAGGAATACAACAAAAGATTTAAAAAAATACCTGGCACTATGAAACGAAATGTTTCTAAATCATTCCCCGAATTGGTGGCTGTTATAAAGTTGGAAAAAAAATATTTTCATGTTAATAATTTTGTGTGCGGTATATGTTATAATTTTTTTTCATCGTTAGACTTGCTCGAGTTTCACAAAGTGTTGCATAAAAATATAATCCATAAAATCACTAATAAGGATGTTAAACAATGTAAACGTAGTAAATGTGAAGTCTCTTGTCACACTCCATTTAAAAGCGATGAATCTAATTATTCTAGTAAGACGAAAAAACTTAAATTGCTACATACCGGAGAAAAGCCATTTCAATGTTATCAATGTGATTATTCTTGTAAAATATCTAGTAACATGAAACGACACAAAATGACACATTCTGGTTTAAAACCATTTAAATGTGATCAATGTGATTACTCATGTGTAACATTTAGTCAAATGAAATTACATATAATGTCACATACAGGTATAATGCCATTTAAATGTGACACTTGTGAATATTGTTGTAAAATATCTCGTGACATGAAACTACACAAAATGACTCATTCTGGTGTAAACCCATTTAAATGTGCCCTTTGTGATTATTCTTGTAAAACATCGTCCCGCATGAAATTACATATAATGTCACATTCTGGTATAATGTCATTTAAATGTGATCAGTGTAATTACTCTTGTAAAACATCTAGTAGCATGAAACAACACAAACTGACACATCCTGGTATAAAGCCATTTAAATGTGATCAATGTAATTACTCTTGTATAACATCCCGTTATCTGAAAGCACATAAAATGTCACATACAGGTATAATGCCATTTAAATGTGACACTTGTGATTATTTTTGTAAAACATCTCATTACATGAAACGACACAAAATGTCTCATTCTGGTGTTAAGCCATTTAAATGTGCCCATTGTGATTATTCTTGTACATCGTCGTCATACATGAAATCACATATGATGACCCATTCTAGTATAAAACCATTTAACTGTGATCAGTGTAATTACTCTTGTAAAACATCTGGTAATATGAAACAACACAAACTGACACATTCTGGTATAAAGCCATTTAAATGTGATCAATGTGATTACTCTTGTACATTTTCCCGTTATCTGAAAGCACATAAAATGACCCATTCTGGTGAAAAGCCATTTAAATGTGATCAATGCGATTTCTCATGTATAACATCTATAAAGCTGAAATTACATTTATTGATACATACCGATATAAAGCCATTTAAATGTGATCAATGTGATTACGCATGTATAACATCTGCTTACATGAAATCATACAAAATGACTCATTCTCCAGATAAGCCGTTTAAATGTGAGCAATGTGATTATAATTGTAAAAGATCTAGTCAGATGAAATTACACAAAATGACGCATACTGGTATACAGCCATTCAAATGTCATCAATGTGAATACTCTTGTACATCTTCCCGTATTTTAAAAGTACACAAAATGACACATTCTGGTGAAAAGTAGTTGAGATGTGATCAATATGATTACTCATGTATAAGATCTCTTCGGATGAAATTACATTTAATGATACATACCAGTGTAAAGCTATTCGAATTTCATCAATTTGTGACGACATTTATAACATCTATTAATATGAAATAAAGCAAAAAGACGCATTTTGATGAAAATCCATTTAAATGTGATATTTTTGTGTTTATACCTGTAGAAATTTTTTTAATATTAAATCACACAAAATAACTCATTCTAATGAAAACAGTTTAATGTGATCAATATTATTACTCATGTTTAACATCCTGTTACAAAATTTACCGAAAATGAAACTTGAAAATGAATTGTTCATTTAATCATATCTAGTCCTATGACATCAAACTAAATGATTTATTCTTGTTGTTCCATTGTTTAACTATTATTTATTCAACGAATAAGACAATAATGTATGAGAATGTCATATTATTTAAACTGAATATAGCTAATTTGAAAACATCTCATGCATACACATACTAGAAAAAAATATTTTGTACTAAAACCGCTAGCCAACATAATGCAATTGGATAATCATTTCATGTCACGACTACTAGTTAAAACCAGCGTAAATAACTAAGATGCTGACACGATCACAAAATGCGCGCCTTCAGCTAGCATTTTTTGCGACGATATTGTGACGTCACAGCTGTTATGGTCTGAATGTCGATTTTACGTCGAAGTACGTCGCCTACCTCGAGACATAGCTAAAAAAATATGTGATAAGTCTCATAGTTCGGTCTGAGTGACTTACAGCCACTCAGGGTGAACTATTGATTTTTTTTCAGGCAGACCGAATGGTCTTATATGAAAAATATATAATTTATATGTGAAAACTTCAGGCGATATCATTAGCTAAATGCTGTAAACTAAAGCTAATTTATAACTATAATCTTCTTTGCATTGTATAAAATCGTGTTGGGTACATGTATTGAATGAATGCGAAGACATTTCCGACCAATGGGCGACTAGTATAAAATTAAACGTAAACGTCATCATATAACTGGATGATCATTCGGGAGAAATGTTGTAATTTTTTCCGATAGCGTCCAGGCTATTGAGTTAGAATTTATAATAAAGAGTGGGAAAGAATAAGCCGCAGGGGATGACGTGCCGTTCCTCTCCGGGAAAAAAGTTGAAAATATTCATTCGGGAAGAATATACAAGATTTAACCGCGTAAATAGTGGTGCATTTAATGCATTCATTTGTTTTCCGTGAGAAAGCTCTTGCCGCGATTAGAGTTCGAAAGGAATTTAGTGTAAAGATATCGTAATTGTGACGATTATCTCGCGTTCGATGTAAACAATTGCATCATCTTGCGATGATATCACTCATCATCAGCCGCGCATGGCAGCCGGTTTCTAATCATTATAGTCGGTGGGTGCCTTAATAATATAATAAGTGCGCAGCCATACCTATAAATATAAATAATTATACAATTAGATATAGATAGTTTTATACAATAAAATTAAGTAAACAAAAAGTTTATAAAAAATAATTGTTGTTAATTCTTTAGTAAGTGTACAAAAATTAGTGTTAAGATATTTAATAAAAATTAATTATTAAAAGAATATTTTATTAAAGAACTACCAGATAAATAATTAAAACAATAACCACGAAGATTTTTTTAATTCAAATAAATCTGCGATCTTTATTCCGGGTGTATAATTCGAAACGTAAATCGAGTGACAGCCATCAGCTGTTCTTTGACGTTTCGCGCATGTGTATGTGGAACAAATGAGGCGTCTAATTCCAAAAAGTGATAAGTCCACATTTCGTCAAAATAGAGAAAAATTTTACGCAATATGTATTGATCTATAAATTCCAAAACGCGACATAACCCTACGAAAAAAAATATTTTAAGATTACAAAAAGCGCCAAGTCCGTGTTTCATATTATGTAAAGCTTGGTTGATTTCGCGCATGTTTAAGTCAACCAATAAGGGAACGTTCAATATTGAAAAGGGCGTCCCTCATGCTGTAGCATTTGGTAAACTCATGGCAGTGCCACGGAAATATGTGCCTTATGCGGAATAAATTAAAAAGTGAAATATAAATAGCGCTATGTCCAATTTTATTTTGCCTATATTTATTACATTCAAGAGTTTATCGGCTGAAACAAATTGCCATTTGGTTCTAATTTTGACATAAAATACAACGGAAAAAATAATCTCACGTTAAAACAAATAATTGAAGCTTGAAACATAAAAACTTTGTTTCCCGAAAATATTGAATTGTGGACTTGTCGCTTTTTGTAATTAGACTCCTCAAATTAAATAAAACAATTATTAGATTTTGACATCATCCTATTATCGGGTGGCGTTTTCACATCATTATATTGCAATATTGTTGTGGTGTGTTCTCGGGTATCGTTTAGAACTCTTACTTGACCACCCTCTCTGACCTCGTGCTGAGCTAGCCTAAAGCAGGGGTTCTCAACCTGGCTATAGGCAGGGCCGATTGAGAATATAACGCCTTTGTCACTTTACCAGGACCGGGGTTACATCACTGCATGAGCTTGGTCCTGTTACCCGTTCAACATGTCCTGTGGCGGTATTACTCAGTCCAGTATTACTCAAGTCGGTTCAACCAGCTACGGACCCATCGGATCGTCCGATCTGGTTGCCACAAAGATAAATTTTATTTAGTTTAGAACATTTGTGTCGTCATACTGCCAACGTGAAGAGATCTTCACTTAGAATGTGAGGAATGCAAAAGGAGTCATATCTAATTACAACAAACTTAAAAATAATAATGGCTATTAATACTCGGTAATCCATATAGCCCACGGTGGCCATGCGGCATAAGCGTTGGACTATAAAGCCGTGGGTCCCAGGTTCGAATCCTGGGTCTGGCAAGTACACATATTGTTTTTCAATTTGTGTGTGTCAGGGTATGGACCTAGTAGGTTGAGCAAGTGGCTGACATCCATTTCTCGTAAAAAAACAAAATCTGTCAATGCAAACCTCCACTTTGTGGAGGCCCATATGATCCTATCAGGATCGGACATGGTCGAAAAAAAAAAAAAAATCCATATAGACGTGTCGCCCATTTCCAAACGCCACCTTGGAACGTGTATGGAACCTCTTATGAAATAAAATCTCTTTTTTTAATTATATTGAAATAAATATACCTACTATTATGCCCGTGAAATAAAAACACATCAATATCATACACAGTTTTAAAGATATAAAAAATTGAAGATTTGTCATGGACAAGATGACTTTTGACACAGTTTGGACACAGGAAATGTTTTTACGGACAAGGTGAGTTATGATGTGAAACATCTACAAAAAAAGAACATTTACATTTTGTTAATTAAATTAAAATTTAATGTATGCTTGCTGAAAACACATCGTTTTCTAAATTATCGTACACAGTTTTTGAAATATTAATTAAAGATTCCAAATGGACAAGATGACTTTTGACACAGTTTATGGACAATACCCATTTTGAAATTGGTCCTTATTTTTCAACCGTTATCCGGGCTGCTAAAGATTACTATAGGATTATTTTTATAGAATAATATGTACGTGCCCATTTGAATAAGCAGTATAACTGCATATTCAGTTCATTTTTAATCAAAACTGGACAAGATGAATTTTGGAAATGGGCGACTCACTATCTATTATAATAATATATTATGTACATACATGGGATTTTCTTAATTATTCTGAGTCACACTACTTTCTGACATTCTGCTGGTTCAACACATTACCATAAACGGATGTGAGACGACGATGGATTTCAATAGGGTGGACTCCCTCCTGGTTGAGAAAGCGAATGGTTGAACGCACCTCGCAGGCGGCGGGATTCTATAGTAAAGCGTCCATTTAAAAGAGTAGGTACCTTTCAAAACTACAAACAAGTTCAATTCGATACCTGCACAAAGATAATAATAACATTTTCAAAATACATGAAGAATTCATAGTCTATTCTGCTCTGTCGGATTTAGCTGTGCAACCTTTATCTACGATAATATTATATTCGGAACAGGATATTGGATTGGTTCTGCATTTTATTCTGGTTAGACAAGGATACGATGACTGTGCCAACATGTCTGATCATATAATTATACTAGGTGGGGCTCAAAAAATAATACGGGATTTATACCCAAATGCCCAAAAGCTATGTTCTTCCATAGCGTCATCCATTACATCGTTTGCAAAATGTTTTAAAAAAAAAAAAAAAATATTTTTAAAATGATGTTTTATGTGTAGAATTTGCTTCAATAAATAATATTGCTATATTATACATTATCAACAAAAGATATTGAGCCAAAGGTGGTGCACTTGTGGCACCTTGCACCACGCTTCTGGTGCCCATGTGGCTGATATAGGTAGGTACTGGATTATTTGTTAGGTCAGGTTAGGTTTTCATTCTTGAATTATTATTCATGAATTTTGCCAAAATCGGCTAGGTATATTAAATGAATTATTGTTCATATTGTACAGTATACGGTTATTTATAACAGAAAGCTCACGGCGAACGTACTACGGTTAAATGTTTTACTTACAATTTACATGTAAAGCAAAACGAGGACATAATATTATTAGGTTCGCATTTTTCGATAAAAATAAAAAAAGATACCGGACACGGACACTGACATAAAAAAAAACGACTTGTCCGGGTAAGAGGACCCTGGGAATCCTAGTCTATGGTGATGTGATAAACCGCCATTATAATATGTATTACAATGGGAATATTGTGTATTACAATACCTACCTAAAATTACGATGCTAGGATGTTCATGCTTTGATTATTTTTAAAACTAAAATGTCAATTCTTTCTAATGAAGCGACTGCATCGTCTGTTAACCTGAAAACCGCGAATGCTGCCAAAAGTTGTAATGTTAATTATATTCACTCCTTCATTCTACACAGTATATTATAATATGCCGACCCTATGCAACTCATGGTATACCTTGCCCCACGTGGCGTCACCGGCACAGTTGCCTGCTATAATAATAATTTTATACCCACAAATTGAATTACACTGCTGCGTAATGATTATAATATATGGCAATACTATCAGCATTTTTTATCTATGGATAAAGCCCGTCAAAGTGTGCCATTGTCAGAACTGTCAAAAGAGTATCATCTGCCACATGCACGTTTTTAGTCTGCTACGATAATCCAACGTACGCTTTCCATTCGAAAGATGGACGTGAAACGCGAGCCGGATGAATTCGAACTTGATGCAGAATGGCACGCGCCCTTAAACCATCAAATTAACCCTGTGACCAATAATTATATAAAGCAAGAGATTGCCGCCGACGTTTCCAGCATTGCTTTTGAGGTTAGTTTTATGAAGCTTATGTCTTTTATAGCGCTTATACACGTCCATGGATTTACTTGCAGCAATAGTGGGTATTTTAAGTACTGACTGTATCTCCAATCTCATTTTTCAAGAGTAAGCGAGACGCGATGTTGTCCATTTATGGTACTATTTGACAGTCATTAAAATGGGTCGCTGCCTGGTGTAGTTCGTTTTTTTGCCGGCAGGTTCGCAACTATCGTTCTACTACGCAGACGCAGATATCGAACAAATTCAACTGTGGCGTGAAAATATAGGAGATTCCGAGCTTTTTTGATTCATGCATGCAAACTTGCAACTGCAGAATAGTACAAATGTTTACACGTACATTTTGTTGTTATGGCCATGAAACACGTACTGTCAGCAGTAAATCCATACACGTGTAAACGGGGTAGGTAGGTATTCATTGGTGTTTGTTTATGTTTGCGGACATTGTCATTAATTTCGTAGACGTATTTAATTCTTTGTAAGCGTTGCAAAATTACGCGTACCTAGGTTAACTATATTGAACGTATCCAAATCCCTAAATAAATCCACTATGTAGGTTCCTCACGGAATTACAAATAATTGGCTTGTGAATTGTTTTTTTCTAAACAAAGTGGTCAAAAAAATAATGATACTATTTTGACATTAATTGAAATATTTTTTATCCTTATATTTCAGTCCTTATTATTTGAATTTTGACAATAGCTGATATAGGTACCGGATTATTTACTGGTTACTGGTTAGGTATATGTAAATGATAATATGTATCTATCGATTGCGCGAAGACAGACATACTGCACTGATCCAATTCATCTGAATGCAGTAACCGATATTATTTGACAGATTCCATCCATTTGGCCAAGGCTGCTCTCGTGGTGCAGTGTGTAAGGCACTGGTTTTCTATCCGGGAGCTCTGGGTTCGATACCCACCCGGTGAGGACACCATTTGTGTTGTTTGTGATTACTCAAAATTACTAACAACTACCTTGTACGAAAAAGCAAAGACATACCTACAGTTATAATAATGATTACAGAAACATAATATATATGGGCATTTTCGCCAAAGTTTGTACATTGCGTTTTTGGCATGTCCCATGACTTTGATTGATTTTTTCATAGTTATTATATTATAAAATGTTGGAAAGTTATGTACTTTTAACATGCAAATTTATTAATTTACTCTATTCAATCAGTTAAATACAACTATCTGACCTGTATATATTTTTAATTGATTATTTAGATCGAAAGGTAGTGCGTTTTTACCATGTCCCACCCATAAATTCAAATAAACAAAGTCTGATTTCGTCATTAATTTTGAGTGTGTAAAATTAAATTCGTAGTGTTTTCAACAGCTTACATTATATATTTTTGGAAAATATATAGTTTTTTCGTAAATTTGTACCAATATTGAAAAAAAATCACGTTTAAAGTGTGTCCCAGGATATTTGAAAAAGTGGAACTCCACATTCCGTTACCACGATTTTAGCATGAAGGCGAAAAATTTTCACTATAAATATGTTTTTTTTTAATGTAGCAACATTTTTGTATAACACTGATCGCCATGTACACTTTAAATTGTTGGTGTGTGTCGGTATCGCTATCGGAACAGGTTGCTTTCTGGGTTGGTCATTTAAGAAGTTCCACTACTGTTACCACGATTTATAAGGTAAGAAAACACATATTTCTATTTCACATACTACACATATGGAGCTTATCTTTCATACTACAGATATAATAAAACATATCGCAGGTTTAACAATAAAACTAAGCTAAATTTTGGCTTCAAACACTTCTGAAACAGAATCCGTTACTTCCACTCCGAAACTATATTGGTGGTAACGTATATGTGGAATGTAAAAGTAACGAAATGGCATGCATAAAGTTGGGTTTACAGTGTGTGTTTAGTTCTTCATAGATTATAAAAAAAATTATTTTGTCTGTTCGTATGAAAAACAAAAATATTTTCATTAAAAAATATAAAAAATAACCTGACTATAATATAATAATATAATAAAGATTAAAAAAGTATGTGATATGTCTGAATACGCAAAAATAGCGCACATAAAAGTATGGAGATAAAAAAAAACAACAGAAGGAAAAGAAAAAACACCAGACTGAAATAATTGCGAGACAGGCACTGGCTCTGTCATACTCTTTCTGTTATACGCCACCAAAATTTTAAAACTTCTCCATACATTTTAGGCATAGAAATTTATAAAAATGTATGAAAAAGTATTTTTTTGTCACGTTTAACAGAAATGTGTACTCGATTAGATTTAATACCTAGAACTGTAGGTATTCACGAAATGTCAGAAAAGTACGTCTTGATTACAATCAACCTGTATAGCTACATTTTATGTTGATGAATACAATTAAATTTCAAGACAACATAAAGTCGAACTTGGTTATTACGAGGAAGATGGGACCGACTGAATTTGCTTGTTATAAGCGTTACTCGTTATATCAGAGAATAGGTATTTTTAAATGAGCATGTCACATTACACAAAAAGCCGAAAATAAAAAATTTGGAAACCATCGTAAAAATCCCCGAAACGAGCATGGCATTCATAAACTACAAAAGAAGTTGTTTATTGTAATTAACGCTGGTAGGTACCTACGGACTTCACAAACCTTGGATTTTTCAACCATATGCGTGGATACTTTTTTATTATTGTCGGTGAAACACCAATAAGGTAGGTACTTAGACACTTTACTAGTGTCATAAACGTAATCCGACCCCGGCGGCATCCTGTCCAATCGGATTTTATTGCTTAGGGTCGAAATGTTTTAAAACGGTCGACACATTAACAGTATTTTAGCTCGGTATATCCGATAAGTTGCTCGTTATAACAGTGAAAGAATTAAATGTATGGCGAAAATCATAAACCAATTGTCAACAAATGTTTCGTTATTACATCCGAGATCTCGCTATGTCAGAGATCGTAATAACCGAGTTTGACTATAATTATTTTCGTAAAAGTTATATACTCCGTGCCGCGCTAGGAACTCGCGTCTGAATCCCTTGCTGATTTTTTTTTTCATATATTGTTAATTTGCTTAAAAATATTTTTTATCTGAGTTACAAATAATATAAATGCCAAATAAAGTTATGGTAATGTATAGTGTGTCAAAATTATTACCTACCTTATTTTACAAGTATTGTGAAATTTATTATAAAATATGTCTATTTTAGTGATTAAGTTTGATTTGTTTTGTTATTTTGACGCACGTTGAATATTTATCTGTCTATCAAAAAATTCAAATAAATTTCATAAAACAAAAATTTGTTTTTATGGTAACATGTAACTTAAGCTTTACAAATTACACTCCGTTACCATTTCGTTCCATTCCGAAAATGTCCCCAAAAAAGTTGAACGTTAACTATTTTTCATTTGATTATTAAATAACGAAACTTATTTATTTTTCCAATAAAATTTAGTAAAAGTGATTATTGTCTTTAAAAAAATAGCAGAACGAACATTGATTGGTTTTTTCAAATACTAAAGGAAAAATGCTCTGCTATTATAGACATAGGGTAACGGAGGGGAACGAAATGTGCCCAAGAATTAAAATTCAATAATATTTTTTGACTATTTGTAGTTTTATTTTGAAGTGTATGGTTTTTTTAATCTAATAGAGCTCTTTTAAGTGATAAAAGTGTTTCATTCATGTTTTAAAAGCTAAGTTTCGTAGTCACGGAACGGAAACTTATTATGCCCAATTTCATAATAAAAATGATATAAATATTGTATTAATCAATATTTTGCTGAAAAATTGCTATCACCAATTCAGCAATAGAACAAGGAATCTGCTAGCTATATAAAAATGGTTAATTTGAGTGAAAAAATAATATTACCCAAATTTCAAACATGTACAAACTTTGGCGAAAATGCCCATATATTTGGATAGCATTGTTTGAAGTTTTAAGATAACAGTGTCCTATCTACAGTAACATCGTTTTGAGATAAACGCAAATAAAGATTTTACTACCATGTAACTAATTAAATAAAGCACACTAGTCTCAACTATATCTTGTAAACGGATATATGTACAGCATCAAGCTTTATTTATAATTACGGCATTATCGAAACCGGGTCTAAAATATCAAAACATTCATTTTTGTAGTTAGTCGCCTGTGAACTAAGAAACCGTGTTGCAGCTGGAAATAGTGCTTCCCCCGATGAATTTACTGATTATTGTAAATCATATAAAAGTGAGTGATATTCCATAAAGTAAGCTTGATTTAATGAAATAATAAGTATATTGTTTTTTTCAGAACCTTCAAACAAGAGACATGGTAAATATAAAATCGGAACCCGAATTTCAGCGAGTGGACATCAAGAAAGAGTTTATTGAAGATACAATTAATTATAAAGATCCTCAACCAAGTTGTTCGTATTCCGAATATAGCCCACTAAAGCAGGTAATCTATAAAATGTAGGTAGAAACATGAAGATATTGTGTTTCTTTCTCGTATCTAGTCTACCAGTACCAGTAAAATACTAGTAAAACTAGCCAGTAAAATCAATCACAGAGAATAAGTAGAATAATTATAATGTGTATAAAATAATATGTGATGGTCCCAATAACAAATAGCGTATCTAATGAATCAAATTAGATCAAATATTAGGTACAGTTGCGATGAACATAACGTCTATTCAAATCTAAACCATCCTAAACGCTAAATCATAAAATGTGCAGGAAAGCTAAATTTAGAAATTATGAACCTATACTTAATATTAAAAAATCATTTTTTGTGTTTCAAATTACAGTAAATTTTGGGGAATTTTTCCCTATTTCAAATTTATGAAAAAATCAAAACATTGGCAAATAATGTCACTTAGGATACATGAGAAGTGGCATAAAAATAATTGTTTCTTAAATTCAATATAACACTATGCAGTTAGGTTTATACAGAAATGTTGGAAATTTCATAGAGAATCGATTGATGTAAAAAACGTATTTCGAAAAATTGTCGTTTAGGATAGTTTTGAATTAAAAAGACGATAATTGGATATCGTTAAAAAAGAAAAATACATTGTTAGTATTCGTAAAAACATAAAGTTGGTAAATCGATAATTGAGCAAAGGTTACTACTATACCAGAGTTGGTTGAATACATACACGTACGGAAGCATATTAAATTCGAATCATTTTATCTACTGTCAAATTTGTCTTTCGGTCGATTAAGTGAAATTCTTTTGTTAACCACGTTAGTTTTGTTTAGCTCAACTAGGAATCTGCGTAACTTCAGTAAATAATTATTAACATGCTGATGAAAGTTTAAACGATGGTTACGTTGTGTAGATCGTGTGGTGATAAAAATTATATTATAAATGTTTTTTAGGATAACGCAGCAAATCTCAAATCGACGGAAGAAGAGAAAATTGATGACATCATACAAATTGACGAACGAGATGTTAAGAAAGAACTCGAGGAATACAAGAAAAGTTTTAAAAAAACACGTGGCGTAATTAAACGTAATGTTACTAAATCAATACCCGAAAAAAATATATTCCACGAAATCACTTGTATGGATGTAAAACAATGTAAACGTAGTAAAAGCAATTTCTCTTGTCAAACGCCATTTAAAAGCGTTGAATCCTTTTATTCTAGTGACACGAAAAAAATTAAATTTCTGCATACCGGAGAAAAGCCATTTAAATGTGATCAATGTGATATGTTTAAAATCTGGTAACATGAAACGACATAAAATGACACATACTGGTATAAAGCTATTTAAATGTGATCAATGTGATTACTCATGTGTAACATCTAGTCATTTGAAATTACATTTAATGACACATACTGGTATAAAGCCATTTAAATGTCAGCAATGTGATTACTCGTGTATAACATCTGGAAACATGAAATCACACAATATGACTCATTCTAGTATAAAACCATTTAAATGTGATCATTGTAATTATTCTTGTAAAACATCTAATAGTATGAAATTACATATAAAGACGCATACTGGTATAAAGCCATTTAAATGTCAGCAGTGTGATTACTCTTGTATTACATCTGGAAGCATGACATCACACAAAATGACTCATTCAAATGAGAAGCCATTAAAATGTGAGCAATGTGATTACTCGTGTATAGCATCTGGAAACATGAAATCACACAAAATGACTCACTCAAATGAGAAGCCATTTAAATGTGATCGATGTGATTACTCTTGTATAACATCTGGAAACATGAAATCACACAAAATGACTCATTCAAATGAGAAGCGATTTATATGTGATCAATGTGATTACTCGTGTATAACATCTGGAAACATGAAATCACACAAAATGACTCATTCAAATGAGAAGCCATTGAAATGTCATCAATGTGACTACTCGTGTATAACATCTGGAAACATGAAATACCACATAATGACTCATTCTGATGAGAAGCCATTTAAATGTGATCAATGTGGTTACTCGTGTATAAAATCTAGTCGGATGAAATCACACAAAATGACTCATTCTGATGAGAAGCCATTGAAATGTGATCAATGTAATTACTCGTGTATATCATCTGGAAACATGAAATCACACAAAATGACTCATTCAAATGAGAAGCCATTTAAATGTGATCGATGTGATTACTCTTGTATAACATCTGGAAACTTGAAATCACACAAAATGACTCATTCAAGTGAGAAGCCATATGTGATCAATGTGATTACTCGTGTATAACATCTGAAAACATGAAATCACACAAAATGACTCATTCAAATGAGAAGCCATTGAAATGTGATCAATGTGGTTACTCGTGTATAAAATCTAGTCGGATGAAATCACACAAAACGACTCATTCTAGTGAAAAATAACTACGTGTTATGTTAAATGCAATTAAATCCTCTTGTTTAACATCCCTTCACTGAATTTACTGAAAATGAAACGCATCCCAGTGAAAAACTCTTTTAAATTTCTCAATGTAATTTTTTATTTAATTACCCCGGGTCCCATGAAATCACAATAAATTATTTATTCTTGTGAAAGACCATTTATTTGAGGTGCATGCCATTATTTATGTATAAAATCTAGTTACACAAATTTACATAACATGACATGCTGGCAAAGACCCATTTAAATCTGGCAATTTAATATGTTCAACCTTTTTTTTCTACAAATGGGATACAAGATTAGGGAATGTAACTTTCTTTATATTGAAATAAACATAATTTAAAAATATCTCATGCATATATACACAAGAAAAATCTTTTTGTACTAAAACCGATAGCCAACATTATATATAACGCAATTCGATAAGCCTTTTATGTAACAACTACTAGATAAAATCATCATAATTAACTAAGATGCCCGTAGCTTTATTGAAAAAAGCATACTGGCGGGAATCCAGCAGTTATAGATTCAAGTCCCGCGGGTGTCGTATTTTTTTGTTTGATAAATTATGAAATACATATACATAATAATGTACGAGTATGAACTAAATGCACATATTTACATGTATTTGTATTATCAATATGATTTTATAATATTATGTATTTACTGATATACCTAACACAATTATTGTACGATAATCTTTCATTATTATTATCCTAAGAGATTTTGGAAAATACACCAACGGCTCATTCAAGCAACATTTTATTGTTATTTTTACATCTTCACTTCAAAATGTGCGCTACCGATTCATCTACCTTTTGAATTGACCACATTTCACACATTTTCAGTGATTTTACAGGTACTTGACATTTATATCCGATATTTTCTTACACACCGTATACGATCGCCATATTTACTGTCCACGCCTGTCAGAATGACGTCTTTGTCGCTTAAGACCTTCTAATCCTTTATTTGACAAACGAATTCGATTATTTTTATTCAAATATCGTAATGTAGGCATTGACGCACTTTTTTCCGGTAAAAAACCATAATTTTGGTACAATTTAATACGTATAATATCTTTTGACAGCGGGGTACGCCACTGACGGCCATTTCATAGATAATGTGATATTCGAAATTTGATTTTTTTAAAATACTTTGTGGCTGTTCACCCACTATTTTTGTTATTGAATAATTACCTAGGTTACTAATTTCCATACTAAAAAAGTTGCCATTGCAAACAATGAAAGAAATTAATACGAATTGTTATAGTTATCAAAATGTGTGATATTGTATAATATCTACCTATTTTTTTCGTCCCTATCATCATCAATCTTGACCTATACACTGCTGGATGAAGGCCTCCTCAGCCTTATTCTACTCCTTACTTACACATGAATTGTTATATTTATCAAAATCTACCTATCTATATATAATGCCATTATTATCACGAGCCTCAATAAATCCACTGCTGGATGAAGGCCTCTCTACGTTGATTGTATTCTTGACAGTATTGAATTTCTAATGTTATTTATCTACATATTCATATCGTCATCATAATCATCATCATCATCAACTAGGATCAATCCACTACTGGATGAAGGGTTCCGCAACCTGATTCTACTACTATCGGTCTAACGAATTTGTGATATTATACCTATTTCTATCATTTTTATATCATCGACCTGAACCAATCCACTGCTGGATAATGGCCTCCCTAGCCCGGTTCTACTCCTTTCTGTCATATGAATTGCTGTATTTATCAAAATCGGTGATATTATATTTAAAAACATATTCATATCGTCATCATCATCATCAACCAGGATCCATCCACTGCTTAATAAAGACCTCCCTAGCCTGATTCTACTCCTTTTGTCATATGAATGTATGTATTTATCAAAATCTGTGATATTATATGTATCTACACATTCATATCGTCATCATCATCATTATCATATACCTGAACCAATCCACTGCTTAATAAAGACCCCCTTAGCCTAATTCTCCTCCTTTCTGTCATATGAATTTCTGTATTTATCAAAATCGGTGATATTATATTTATCTACATATTCATATCGTCATCATCATCATCATCATCGACCTGAACCAATCCACTGCTTAATAAAGACCTCCCTAGCCAGATTCTACTCCTTTCTGTCATATGAATTTCTGTATTTATCAAAATCGGTGATATTATATTTATTTACATATTGATATCGTCATCATCATCATCATTGACCTGAACCAATCCACTACTTAAAGACCTCCTTAGCCTGATTCTACTCCTTTCTGTCATATGCATTGCTGTATTTATCAAAATCGGTGATATTATATTTATCTACATATTCATATGGTCATTATCATTATCATCATCATTGACCTGAACCAATCCACTGCTTAATAAAGACCTCCCTAGCCAGATTCTACTCCTTTCTGTCATATGAATTGCTGTATTTATCAAAATCGGTGATATTATATTTATCTACATATTCATATCGTCATCATCATCATCATCGACCTAAACCAATTCACTGCTTAATAAAGACCTCCCTAGCTTTATTCTACTCCTTTCTGTCATATGAATTGCTGTATTTATCAAAATCGGTGATATTATATTTATTTACATATTAATTCATATCGTCATTATCATCATTATCATCATCATCATCATCGACCTGAAACAATCCACTGCTTAATAAAGACCTCGCTAGCCTGATTCTACTCTTTTCTGTCATATGAATTTCTGTATTTATCAAAATCGGTGATATTATATTTATTTACATATTCATATCATCATCATTATCGACCTAAACCAATCCACTACTTAAAGACCTCCTTAGCTTGATTCTACTCCTTTCTGTGATATGAATTTCTGTATTTATCAAAATCGGTGATATTACATTTATCTACATATTCATATCGTCATCATCATCAACCAGGATCAATTCACTGCTGGATGAAGAGTTCCGCAACCTGATTCTACTACTATATTATACCTATTTCTATCGTCCTTATCATCATTGACCTGAACCCATCTATTGCTGGATAAAGGCCTCCCATGCCTGATTCTACTCCTTTCTGTCATTTGAATTGCTGTATTTATCGAAATCGGTGATAATATATTATATCTATTTATATTTCCATTATTATTATGAACCTGAATCAATCCACCGGTGGATGAAGGCCTCTCTAAGTTGTTTGAATTTCTGTCGGTCATATGAATTACTATATTTATCAAAATTGCTGATGTTATATTTTCCCATTCATAATATCGTCATTATCATCATCAACCAAGATTAATCCACTGCTGGATGAAGGTTATCCCAACCTAATTCTACTCTTCTTGGTCATATAAACTGCAATATTTTTTTAAATTTGTGATTTTATATACCTACCCATTTATATCGTCATTATCGTCATCAACCTGTATCAATCCACTGATTCCACATCTTTAGGTCTTATAAATTCCTATTCTTATCAGATATAATATGTATTACTTCATTATTTATCAACATTTGTCTCGATATGAATGTCCCGCACCGGGAAACTATATTGTTTAAGGTTAATTTTTAAAACAAAATATGATTTTTAAAATATTATTCTGTGGCTCCAAGCATTTATTTTTTATAGACAATGAAACAAAATAATGTTTAAATTTATTTTTTATGCTGCTAACCTTTTTCTATTATGTAAATGGGACCCGAAAGAGATTAATATTCGCGTTATATTGGATCGCTAATTATGATAATCACGATTGAGATGTATAACTATTTATCATATTTAAATGCACATACGAGTACCTACACATATATTGTATTAAAATTAAAATGACAGTGGTAGCAATCGGCGATTGCCAGCTGTTTTGCTAGGCTTAGTAGCCTGAAATGGTGTCAGATGATATTGAGAAGGCCAGACTCCAGAATAGACTACGCACATGACTCCAAATTTGTATTTGCAGTGACGACATGCATATCGTAAAACTGACAAATCAGATAAATTTTCAATTGTCTGACGTGAATGAAAATCCATCCCGAAGGGAAAACTATGGCGCCGTCTATACACACTTTACAATTATTATATTAAAATCCAACACCATGTCACTATGATGAAAAGCTGTCTGCAAGACCTAGCGAGACAGACTGGCGAGAGCCAGCTGGCTCAGCTAGTCTCCTATATATTATTATCGTAAGATATTTTTGAAAACGCACCGACTTTTTTATTTAAATACCACTTTGTTGATTATTAAAGGAATTCACTTCAATTTTTGGAGTCCCGAATCTACTTCCATTTGAATCGGGCACAATCTGATAAAACTCGACACAATCACAGATAAAATCATTTTTAAATCGCGTTTTACATCCGTCACCATACATTTTCGCTACTTTATTGTCTATCTACCGCAAATTGATTATAATGTCGCTTAATACTTTCTGTTTAATCGAAATTTCACAAATGACAATTAATATTCCACAAATCTATTCAAATCTGTAAGCAGCAAATTGGCGTACGATGGGTTTTAACACAAAATAAATACATATTTCCTCACTAATTACTACGAAAATATAATCTAAAACCATGTCACTGCTTTTATCTGTCAAACTAATAGACTTAGATTGTCATTTGTTTTCTTTCGCAAAACAAGTTCATTTGAAGTGCAGAATTCAAATTTAGAATTTGCAGAATTAATCAAAAAATGTGACATTTCTATAAGCATGTTAAATAATCAATATCAATCAAGACATTTTTATTGTAAGATGAGTTTTCTATTAATTAATAACAAATTAGATTTTTTTTAAATACTTCTTTGTGGCTGTTTACGCACTATTTTTTTATTGAATAATTACCTAGGCTACTAATTTCCATAGATATGGTCATATTAAGTTGCCATTGTAAACAATGAAAGAAATTAATACGAATTGTTATAGTTAACAAAATGTGTGATATTATATAATATCTACATATTTTTATCATCCTTATCATCACCATCTTGACCTATCCACTGCTGGATGAAGGCCTCCTCATCCTTATTCCACTCCTTACTTACACATGAATTATTATATTCATCAAAATCAGTGATATTATACTATCTACCTATCTATATTTATAATGCCATTATTATCACGAGCCTAATTAAATCCACTGCTGGATGAAGGCCTCTCTACGTTGATTGTATTCTTGACAGTTTTGAATTTCATCATCATCATCATCAATGGGTTCCGCAACGTGATTCTACGACTATCGGTTTAACGAATTTGTGTTATTATACCTATTTCTATCATCTTTATCATCATCTACCTGAACCAATCCACTGCTGGATAAAGGCCTCCCATAGTCTGATTATACTCCTTTCTGTCATATGAATTGCTGTATTTATCAAAATCGGTGATATTACATTTATCGACATATTCATATCGTCACCATCATCAACCACAATCAATCCACTGCTGGATGAAGGGTTCCGCTACCTGATTCTACTACTATAGGTTTAACGAATTTGTGATATTATACCTATTTATAACGTCCTTATCATCATCGACCTGAACAAACCACTGCTGGATAAAGGCCTCCCATGCCTGATTCTACTCCTTTATGTCATTTGAATTGCTGTATGTATCAAAATTGGTGATATTATATTATATCTAATTATATTGACTTTAGCATCATGAGCCTGAATCAATCCACTGATGGATGAAGGCCTTTCTAATTTGTTTGTATTTCTGTCGATCATATGAATTGCTATATTTATCAAAATTGCTGATATTATATTTACCCATTCATAATATCGTCATTATCACCATCAACCAAGATCAAACCACTGCTGGATGAAGGTTATGCCAACCTAATTCTACTCTTCTTAGTCATATAAACTGCTATATATTTTTATAAATTTGTGATTTTATATACCTACCTATTTATATCGCATTATCGTCATCAATCCACTGCTGGATGAAGGCCTCTTTAAGCTTAATCCACATTTTTAGGTTTTATAAATTCCTATTTTTATCATAATTGGTCTATTCCTCTCAGATATAATATGTATTGCTTTATTATTTATCAACATTTGTCTCGATATAAATGTCCCGCACAGACAAACTATATTGGTTAAGGTTAATTTTGAATTCAAAATTTGATTTTTTAAATATTATTCTATGGCTGCAATCATTTATTTTTTATTGACAATGAAACAAAACAATGTTTAAATTTGTTTTTTATGCTACTAACCTTTTTTCTATTGTGTAAATGGGACCCGAAAGAGATTAATATGTGGATATATTGGATCGCTTTTTATGACAATCACATAATATTGCTGTATATTCGAATGAATGAGATGTATAATTATTTATCATATTTAAATGCACATACCTACACATACTATTATATTGTATTAAAATTAAAATGTCATTGGTAGCAATCGGCGATTGTCAGCTGTCCTGCTAGGCCTAGCAGCCTGAAGTGGTGTCAGGTGATATTGTGAAGGCCTGACTCCAAAATAGACTACGCATATGACTCCAAATTTGAATGGCAGTGACGACATGCAAATCGTAAAACTGACAAATCAGGTTTACCGAATTTGTGATATTATACCTATTTCTATCGTCCTTATCATCATCGGCCTGAACTAATCCACTGCTGGATAAAGACCTCCCATGCCTGATTCTACTCCTTTATGTCATTTGAATTGCTATATTTATCAAAATCGGTGATATTATATATATATCTATTTTTATTGCCATTACCATCATGAGCTTGAATCAATCCACTGGTGGATGAAGGCCTTTCTAAGTTGTTTGTATTTCTGTCGATCATATGAATTGCTATATTTATCAAAATCGCTGATATTATATTTACCCATTCATAATATCGTCATCAACCAAGATCAATCCACTGCTGGATGAAGGTTATGCCAACCTAATTCTACTCTTCTTAGTCATATAAACTGCTATATTTTTTTTTAAATTTGTGATTTTATATACCTACCTATTTATATCGTCATTATCGTCGTCAATCCACTGCTGGATGAAGGCCTCTTTAAGTTGATTCCACATTTTTAGGTTTTATAAATTCATATCTATTATTATCAAAATTGGGCTATTCCTCTCAGATATAATATGTATTGTTTTCTTATTTATCAACATTTGTCTCGATATAAATGTCCCGCACAGACAAACTATATTAGTTAAGGTTAATTTTGAATTAAAAATTTGATTTTTAAATATTATTCTATGGCTGCAAGCATTTATTTTTTATTGACAATGAAACAAAACAATGTTTAAATTTGTTTTTAATGCTACTAACCTTTTTCTATTATGTAAATGGGACTCGAAAGAGATTAATATTTGGATATATTGGATCGCTTTTAATAATAATCACATAATATTGCTGTATATTGATATTGCGAATGAATGAGATGTATAATTATTTATCATATATAAATGCACATACCTACACATATATTTTGTATTAAAATTAAAATGTCATTGGTAGCAATCGGCGATTGCTAGGAGTTCTGCTAGGCCTAGCAGCCTGAAGTAATGTCAGGTGATATTGTGAAGGCCAGACTCCAAAATAGACTACGCATATGAATCCAATTTTGTATTGGCAGTGACGACATGCAAATCGTAAAACTGACAAATCAGCGAAATGTCTGACGTAAATGAAAATCCATCCCAAAGGGAAAACTATGGCGCCGTCTATACATACTTTACCATTATATTAAAATCCAACACATTGTCATTATGACGAAAAGCTGTCTGCAAGACCTAGCGAGACAGACTGGCGAGAGCCAGCTGGCTCAGCTAGTAAATAATTAATGTGATAGATGAGCTTATTTCAATGAACATAAAAGTTTTACTTTTACCTTGATATTTGAAAGAACAAGTTGTTGGTCAAGCCCTAGATATGTGTTAAAAGACAGGCGCGCAACTTTCTCTCTTGCCTTTCCTCTTAGGTCTCGGATGTGCGCTTGAAAAATCTCTTAGCTTTGTTTGTATTACCACATTCGCAGTACCTTCCTTGTACTTATATCGTTTTGTATTCCAGATGTCTGTGTAGATTTATTTTTGTTGCTGCAGAGCAAAACAACATTTTTGCAATCAGTGTAGGAAATATCATTTATTCAATTCTAGTAAGCTCTGCGGATACATTTAGTAGGTACCTACCTACCTAATTTGGTTCATGGATAATCTCTTCATCAATATAGTGACGTCTGCAAAACGGTAGGTATCCGTATTAATAGTGGTATCCTGCGCTAGGTTGAATTGAGAAGTCGTTTCAGATATTGCAGTTAGCTCGGCAGGTGAAATTGCTTCAGAAACCATTTTAATTCATTTTCAGTTCGACTGTTCATAATTTATTAATTATTCAACATGAATTGAATCTCGGCATGATCAAGAATTTTTCTTTTTTTCCCTATTCACAAAACCAACCTTCCAATTCCTGCTCTTATTTCTTTGTGAGATATGGATTGGATCCAATAGCTGACTTGCTGTTCGTATTTTTCATCTTTATATGTAAGGAACTTTTTGGAATTCATATTTTTTTGAAGTAGCCCTTAAGCTCACCCCTGCGCTGATATCCTCGATGGCCTTGTCTAAAAGTTATTTGTTACCTATATTGAGGTGTTATGGGCATGTTGTGGAATCTGAAATACAATAAATAAAATTGTTTTAGTAATTGGATAGTACATTATTATAGTTATTGGACACCTGGTCCAAGCAAACACAGTAATTGGACAGGGTGTCCAATTACTAAAAAAACATAAAAATCTGTTCTAGTAATTGGACACACTTAGCTTTAGGGATAATTTTCGAGCTGATAAGTAAATCTCAATGAATATATTTTGTAGTCTCTAGCACTTCCCTGAGAAGTTTCTTCCTGAAATACACAAAACTTGAATTTAAAAAAATACCACCAAAAGATCACTGTTCCTAATACAAACACGCGTTTTCGCGATATTGTGGTGACTTCAACTAAGAATGACATTTTGTAAGTTGTCCCAACTAGCGAAGGAAAAAATAAAACTGCAGTCATATAAAGAGGAAATGACCGTATCGATCTGTTTTATTTATACTTACAGACATGTTTAGGTAATCTGATTATGGGAGTTTAAAGTTCAGGTGTCCCATAAATAAACCTGCCCCATTACTATAAATAGCAGTCACCCTACGTTGTATGTAAGTAGGTACTATAAAAAATATGAAGACCTGAGAATGCAAACTGAACAAAGACCAAATAATCAATACCTAGTGAATTTTACAGGAGAGCCTATAAGTTGATTTAAAAAATATGTGTGATCCTATCGTTCAAAAAGTAAATGTAACCTGATAGTTAAAGTGGTTTTGAACATCTTATAATAAAAATAATTAAATATTTGCAGAAAATTTTTTATCAATTAAAAATGGGTTTGGTCTTTATCCTGTTTTCAATATCAATTTTATTTTTACTGGAGAGCCTATAAACTGATTTAAAAAATATTTGTGATCATATCTTTCAAAAAGTTAATGTAACGTGAAATTTAAAATAGTTTTGAATATTATAATAATAAAAATAATTAAAGATTTGCAGATACATATTTTTTATCAATTAAATTGTGTTTGGTCTTTATCCTGCTTAAAATGATCTTGACACGCGTTTAAGTTTATCCTATATTCTTCCACACTCGAGATCGTTTGCTTGTGACTCTACACCCGTTAGATAGGTACCTATTTCACTTCCAATTATTAATTCTGTCTTACATTATTATTACTAGGTACATACCTACAATATTTTTGTAATAACTAAATTTCGTAAGTAGGTAGGCACCTTCATTTATTTTTAGGCGTACCTATGGCTTATTTATTTGTTGTGAAACAATAAATTCGTAATTATCAATCTTTGTTCTCGTAAAATAATATGTCTTAATATTTTGAAATGCCAGAATATAGACATTTTTTTTAACGTTGGGAAAAAGTGCCATTTAGCTTGTGCCTACAAACATAACTGCCGTATTTTTGTGAATGCCAGTGGGCAACACTGCCCCTAACCATAGATACTACACGTAAAATATCGACACGCTTTTGTTCTGTTACGATAATATTTCTTAGTATAAGTAATTTTACGCTTTCAATTAGAAAAATATGGACGTGAAAACCGAACCGGATGAATTCGAATCTGATTCAGAAAGGCAGATGCCCGTATACCATCGATATAACCTGAAAAAGTATATAGAGCAAAAGAATTCCGACGGTCCCAGTTGCTCTTTTGAGGTTAGTTTGTTTTTTTAACTAAAGTCTTTTAATTGTTGCTGGCATTTTTTGCGTATTGTCAAACCAAATTCTTGTAATTTACCTAGTGGCATGATACATAATAATGCATGCCGGACGAATACACAGATACAAAGTTAGGTGCCTACGGAACTGTTTTTAATCATCTGAGTGCAGTCGAGGCGAACCGATATTTGACAGGTTCCAACCATTTTGTCAGTAATTGCAGCTGGGAAGGAATGCTTTCGCGATGAAAGGTCTACATGTGAGGCAATCAATGGCCCACGCGAAATTATGTTTAACGTCAAAAAAGATCGACTTTCTCTCACATAATTTCTCTGCTAAACTGGTCAAAATGAATATTTTTTTTTTATAAATACGATCTGTCTTATGTTTGTTTTCTTTAGGGTAACGCCGCTAGCACCGTTATGGCTAAATTGAACTTATATACGTCAGGAGCAGAGGAAATTTACTCCGACATTCACTTCGATGAAATTGACATTAAAAAGGAACTCGAAGAACACAACGTAAGGTTTACAAATAAATATTTTTATTGAACAATTTTAGTACTGTAAGTAGGTACTGATATGATAATATGCATCTTCCTATAATCTATAGCAGCGATGGCGAACCTCTTTATGCATACCTACGCTCTAAGATATTTGTAATAACACACTAGTGAAAATCTATTTAAATACGATTGTCATGCATATACAATTAAAGCCTATGACGACCCAAACACATTGACTGGTGACAAACCATTTAAACCAAATGTTTGTTTATATCCTTACAATGACGACCGTCCTGCCGACTCAAGTTTATTATTGCAAGTGTGATGAAGAGTAGCCAATATCTTCTTATAATAGATGAAAAAATATTTTATAAAATTGATGTCATTTTAAATTCTTTTGCTTGCCAGATAATTATTACTCCTCACCATCTGTCATTTGACGGATATCGTTTCTTTGAACCAGCTCTTTTGGTAATGGTGGTTTAGATAAGTGTGATGCGGAAGGTAAGATAACATTTTTGAAAGTTACTCTCATTGAGTAACAATGTCTCGTTTGAAGTTTGATGGAAACATTTATGATATTTTAGGAACGCGCCCTAGAAGAAAACTTACTGCTTACAATTATTCGCGTTGTCTTTTTGAGCTATGTAGGTAAATATATTACTTTACTGATGTACGTATGTGTCAGTTACCTAAGTTATTAGTGTATTTTCACGTGTATATGCATTTATTAAAGTCAAATTTCTGCTTGCTTTATCTACCAACCTACTTCAGTGAAACCGAAAATAATTTTCAACAGTAGGTGCGACGAAATTTCTTACTAGTCGCCAATCGGAAACCGACGGTCGAAGTATCCACACGTCGATTTGTTTTGACATGGCGTCGGATGAAAATATTCTTAAATCGTTTAAAGAAGACTAAAAACTTCACGTATGTACTTAAAAAAGAAAACATGTAAATGAATATACTTTTAATGGTAGTGATATAACATTAAACATAACATTAAATAGACGCATGTTGGATTTTTATGACAAATTCTATTTCGTTCGGGACGCGTCATTTGCACAATCCGCGCATCGCCTAGCCCCGATTTTTTTAGACCATGCAACAGCTAAAGTATAGCCTTAAGGGTAAGCTCTACAGAATTGCCCTTGAGAATTGAAAATAAGATTTTTTTATATGTGGACCGGAATTGTTGGTCTACTTGCAATATACAAAGGTCGCTGACAATGCTTGTGTCAAATGTAAATGGTTTCTTAATTAAATTTAAATCATAAACACGGTCGACGTGAAGACAGTATGGGGTGACCAAAAATAATATCTTCTAATATAGGTAGGTGCGTAAATGTTACTAAATTCAATTTGTTAATCAGCTGTTTGGGAGGAAGTATTGCAACCAATATGATGGTGACATTTTCAATTATGTAGTTGCCATAATATAAACTTAATAATATTATATTAATAACTTTTTAACCTGTAATTGTCCAAGAATTAAACATACGAAGGATGTTGAAACACATATCCACCTACATTTTTATTTCATAAGCTATGTGCACCTCGATAAATTGTACGATAATTATCATACTTATCGTAAAATTTAACGAAATTGCCGGCGACATGTTGCCAATGTGGACCCGGCATAATATCCACTGTGGTTCACGTAGTGGAATGGACCTGTTGTTTCTGGGGTCAACTAATTCAAAAAGTAAACACCCATAATAGAATTTTTCCAGTTTTGGTTGCATTATATTCCAACTCATTTCCGATTTTATTAATGGAAATTTCACGGTGTACATAGTAAAAACACCTACGAATAAAAAAGAGGAAGGAACACAGTGATTCATCGCAGTAAAAACTGGCAACCAAATTCGCCATTTTGGAAAGCCACGAATTTGCTTAAACAAATATCACGTGGTCTGCACGTGTGCGGTAAACTTCGTATGTGTTTGTAATTTTGTGTATTTTATGTTTGTGTATCATACATTGTCGGCCATATTTGCCGGCCTTTCTGATTGCCGTGATTTGTGCACATGTTTTTTTATTCGTGGAAACAAACGGTATTTTCTATTAGTTATATAAAGTTGATTTTATATAACTAATAGAAAGAGCTTTGAGCCGTGCTTACTCATGAATGTAATTCTTAATTTAGGTAAGTATATATAAATTTTGATGTTGTCTTGCAGAGAAAACAGTTATTTGACCTTTTCACTATATTATATACGTACAAATGTAATGTTTTAAAATAATTGATATGGATTATATAATATATACCATCGTATTATTTTCTCGAAATCATAAAGATACTATAATAGTAGTTGAGTATCAACCTATGTTCAATTTGAATTCGGTTATAATAATAATATAGCCGTAGATATATCAATAGTATGTTTGCTACGATATCCACCCAAGTTATCAGTATGTACTTTTTGCACAGGTTTGATTAAAAACTGTGATGAAATTAACATTTTACAAATATTATATTATTTTGACAGCCCTGTTTTCTGATCAGCGGACACGTGCAGGTGTTTTTCAAATAATAATGTAAGATTGACAATAATAATATTGTAAGATGGTCGACAATAATAATAATAATGTTTTTTTAAATAAAATATCCGATGATTAGTGATTTTTGCCAAAAGATCGATTTAAATTAACGTACTTACGATGCCGAGGTCATTTTTATACAAAATTATAATTGAATATCAAGCTCTTCAGCCCCCCCTTAAGTCTTTTTTCGTTCATCACCTCAATTTTTCAACGCGCGGTACCTAATAAACAAAACAGAAAATAACCGAGAAAAGAACAGTACCAATGTGTCTTATAAATTAATAGTAGAGAAATGCCAGTAGCAAAGGTACCAACTTTCCCGTTGTGCAATCTTCATCTACTGTACCAAAATGTAGTACCTACCTACTTTTAATCTAGTTCCTTAGGGGGTGGGACGTTAGTTGAGGTAAAACAATAGTGACTTATTCACGCTAAAGTAAACTACGGCCAACTCAAATCTATATTCTGAAATATATAAAAGATGAATAGGAACAGTTAAGTAGGTAAGTAGGTAGTGTTACCAGACAAAAAACCCCTGGTCCGCAGTTTCAAATTCCAAATCCACAACCTAATCAAACAGCCACGAATAATGGTTCGTCTCCCCTGATTTACGAAATAATATTATCACGACGCATTTGAACAGGGCAAGTACCTGAGCCCAGATTCTAGGAAGTGGCAACTTGCCGGGAGACAAACAAAAAAATACCGTAATTCGCTCGAATGTTCGTCAGGTAACTTCCTCCCACCCCGCGGCGCGAGGGGTGAAGCCCCCTTTGCAAAATAGTTTTGTGGACAGTTCAAATCTACCTACGACTGGGGGTGTCACTAAAATACCGAAGCGGCGCGTTGCCGTGTATCGCGGGTGGCGGGAAAGTGACGCGTGGATTCGCCCGCCTGCCGATTATTACGTCTCGAATCACGCGCGGTTATCGATAACTATCAAAGTGCCCGCGAAACTAAATTAAATAATGTACAAACGCGTCCATGTGAAAAAGAATGCAAAGTGAAGTGTTGTCTATTCGAATGCCGCGTGCCCACTGGCCACCGACATGCTCCGCGCAGTCCCTGTCATTTAAATGTTACTTTATCTCAGTCATGCTAAACCCTTGTATTCCTAACCTGTATAATTTAGTGTAAATAAATCTAGTCTGCGCAGGCTGTTAAATAAAAAATATGTGTTATCAATAATTACGCCCTACGATGTCACACATCCCTCTAACCGAAATAATACTGGAGAAGGTTCTACCACCGACATACATGTGAGTCCCTCTTCTTCTTCCACGTATTAGTAGGTACCTAAACTTGTATCTGTGTATTTTATTTATAGTATCTTCAAATAATCTATAGTAGCGATGGCAACCCTTTTTATGCTTACGTGCAAATCTGGATTAGACCGAAAAACTAACAGGATAACGACACGTACGTTCACTATTATGAAAACGACATCTTTCTTAAAACAAAGTTTTTAAAATTATTTTCGCATCGTTTAGCTCAACTAGGGAATCTGCGTAAGTTCTGTAGCTGCACACATGTAATGTGAATGCAAGTTTAAAAGATGGTTACGCTTTCTAGATCGTGTGGTGCTAATAATTATATTATAAATGTTTTTTTAGGATAACGCAGCAAATCTCAAATCGTCGGAAGAAGAGAAAATTGATGACATCATACAAATCGACGAACAAGATGTTAAAAAAGAACTCGAGGAATACAACAAAGGCTTTAAAAAAACACGTGGCACTATTAAACATAGTGTTACTAAATCAATCCCCGAATTAGTGGCTGTTATAGAATTGGAAAAAAAATATTTTCATGTTAATAATTTTGTGTGCGGTATATGTGATATTTTTTTTGCATCGTTAGACTTGCTCGAGTTTCACAAAGTAATACATAAAAATATAATCAATAAAATCACTCCTATGGATATGAAACAATTAATACGTAGTAAAAGCAATTTCTCTTGTCAATCGCCATTTAAAAGCGATAAATCTAATTATTCTAGTGACACGAAAAAATTTAAACTGACACATACCGGAGAAAAGCTATTTAAATGTTACCAATGTGATTATTCTTGTAAAAGACCTGGTTTTCTGAAATTACATATAATGACACATACTGGTGAAAAGCCATTTCAATGTGATCAGTGTGATTACTCATGTATAACATCCGGTAACATGAAACGACATAAAATGACACATTCTGGTGAAAAGCCATTTCAATGTGATCAGTGTGATTACTCATGTATAACATCCGGTAACATGAAGTCACACAAGTTGATACATTCCGATGAAAAGCCATTTAAATGTGATCATTGTGATTTCTCTTGTATAACACCTGGTAATATGAAAGCACACAAATTGACTCATTCTCCAGAAAAACCTTTTAAATGTCTGCTTTGTGATTATTGTTGTAAAACATCTAGTCATATAAAATTACATATAAAAACACATACTGGTATAAAGCCATTTAAATGTAATCAGTGTGATTACTCTTGTATAACATCTGGAAGCATGAAATCACACAAAATGACACATTCTGGTGAAAAGCCATTTAAATGTGGCCAATGTCATTATTCTTCTAAAACATCTAGTAACATGAAATTACATATAATGATACATACTGGTATGAAGCCATTTAAATGTCATCAGTGTAATTACTCTTGTATATTATCACATGATCTGAAAGTACACAAAATGACACATTCTGGTGAAAAGCCATTTAAATGTGGTCAATGTAATTACTCTTGTAAAACATCTGGTAACATGAAAGTACATATAATGACACACACTGGTCTAAAGCCATTCAAATGTGATACATGTGATTATTTTTGTAAAACATCTAGTCATTTAAAATTACATATAATGACACATACTGGTATAAAGCCATTTAAATGTCATCAATGTGGTTACTCGTGTAAAACATCTAGTCGGATGAAGTCACATAAAACGACTCATTCTAGTGAAAAATAGTTACGTGTTATGTTAAATGCAATGATATCCTCTTGTATAACATCCCTTCACTGAATTTACCGAAAATGAAATGACAAAATTACTCATCCCGGTGAAAAACTTCTTCAATTTATGAATGTTATTTTTCATTCAATCACACCTACTCCTATGAAATCACACTAAATGATTTATTCTTGTGAATAACCATTTATTTACGGTGCATGCCGTTCATTACTCATGTATAAAATCTAGGTATACAAATTTACATAACATGTCATTGCCATCTCCGCTAAAATGGGAGGGGGGGTGGAGTGCGACAATAATAATTTAAAATTCTATCACTGAAAAATGAAACAAAGACAGCCTTCACACCCTATGTACCTGGCTTGTAGGTACAAAAATAGACAACTAGACCTTTTCCAGGTACATGCTTTGAAAGGGACTGTGCATTTGTTGGGGTTATTATTACTGCATTTCTTTGCTTGATAGGTACATATTTTGAAATATCTGACCTACAAAATGAACACAGACATTTATTATTCTTATAAATAAAATCCTAATATACATATTTTTAAACTAAATACATTAGACATTGAATGGCTTGAAATGAATGAATTTATAGGTATTTAATTATTATTATGCATGACTTTAATGTATGTAGGTAAGTGCTTTAACGGATGTTCTTTTTTAATAAAGCTAGATCAATGATTTTTTTATGCTAGGGACGTATTTAATGGCAAGGCTTCTGACAAAATTATTAATGCTGAGAAAGTAATAATTCTTAATACCTACGTATTTAAGATATAATACTTATTTAGTTTAGACTTTGTTGGCTACGTTTTTAAAGGGTGACTATAAAATTTTCTTACATCTAAGCTTACGGGCTAGAAAATTCTGTGTCGTAGTCGATCTGCACATGTTTGCATGAATCCACCCAATGATGATTCAGGCCTCATGCCCTTGGATCCTCTGAGGATGCCATGGTACGTGGTATCAACGTGCTGGTGAAAGCCATTTAAATCTGACAATTTAATATATTTAATTATATTTTTTATTCTACGATTGGATTTTAGACAAAAGATTTGAGAATGTAACTTTATATATATTGAAATAAACATAATTTGAAAATACCTCATGCAAATATACACTAGAAAAATATTTTGTACTAAAACTGATAGCCAACATTACATATAACGCAATTCGATCAGCATTTTATGTAACAACCACTAGTTAAAATCGTCGTAATTAACTGAGATGCCGTAGCTTTATTGGAAAAGCATACTGGCGAGAATCTAGCAGATACAGACTCAAGTCCCGCGGGTGTCGTATTTTTTTGTTTGATAAATTATGAAATATATATACATGACAATGTACGAATATGAACTAAATACACATATTTACATGGATTTGTATTATCAGTATGACTTTATAATAATTTGTATTTACTGATATACCTATACAATATACCTATCACAAATATTATACGATAATTACAAATTAATGAGATAGATGAGCTTGTTTCGATGAAAATAAACTTTTCACATTTGGCTTGATATTTGAAAGAGTAAGTTGTTGGTCAAGACTAGGGCTTCCAATTAACCGGAGGAAAAATATTACCCGGTTTACGCTTACTTTGGGAATAACTAACCGGATACCCATCGTATTTAAAAAAAAAAAAATTTCAAATATTGTCGATATTATTTTTTGCACATTTTTTCTCTTTGACTCTACAATTAGACGTGCATTTTAGTCACCTCTCGATCAATGAGATATAACACAATATGTTATCCCCTTGCTGAACCCACGTCCATGTTCTGGATCCAAACAAATACTGAAAAAAGATCATGTGACACGTTACCACTTACCACTCGCTCATGCAGGTACATAATATACATAATTTTGTTTATATTAAATTTATTGTTGTAGACCTAAATATAATATTGTTAAGACATAATAAAGCTTTGAATGATTTGAAGTGAGTATTATTTTTGACATTTGATATTGATAGCATTTTACAATAGTTTGACAATGATTGCCCAAAAGAAGACCAAGCTCACCATTTTCATGACGAATGAGAAATTGAGGATTTAGGTGGGATGATAAAATAGACGGTGTGTTGTTATATTTGTAACATATACATAAAGTTACAGAATGACAAAGGTAGAGTGTGGTAGATCACAGCATTCTGATACTAGAGAGTGGATAGTTGATCACAGACTACTTCAATATTGGACATGCCTGGTCTATGGTAAATTAAGTTGTTACATACATTGCCTACTAATTGTTCATCCTTTTATATAAAATTGTTTGGCATTTTAATCAATATTTCACAGTAAGTCAGCAAATTTAATAATACTAGAAACAATTACTTATTAACAAGCGGCTTTCGTGGTGCAGTGCGTAAGGCGCTTGCTTTTCTTCTGGGTTCGATCCCGGCCAGGACACAATATTAAATTGTGTTTTTCTCAAACCTGGGTGTTTGTGATTGTTTATAATACTATAAATCAAAGTTATGTTATAAATAACATCAATTTATAATCAATGAGAAAGATAAAACAGTTTATGCTGAGACAGATCAACATGACTTGGTTCCTTGGGTAATTAGTTTAATCTGAGATGAGGTTCCACTTCCAAAAGCCAGTTCCTTTTTTGACTTAATGTCTACAAATGCTGAAAAGGCAACGCTACATTTTGAAACAGGGCTTGGAATGTAAACGAAAATGAAACACATTTTTTATAGACGTGCAATAGAGTGTGTTGCAGCATTCAAATAGGTAGGTACCTACGCTTTTTGTTGACCGAGCATAAGAATTTCGCTGGAGTAGGGGAAGAACACACATACGCTCTCTAGGTCTAAATGCGACTTTAGTTATAGTATCTATCTTGGGCCCAAAAAATAAAAATTAAGTACCTACCTACGTGATAACCAAATTTATTCATTTGCTTTTAATCGTATCTACCCGTACCTCATTTATGTGTTGTGACACAATTAATTCCATATCAGTCTTTGTTCGCGTAAAAATAATATGCTTTATTATTTTGAAATGCCAGTTTATAGTTATATTGTTTTAATTTTGGGAAAATGTGGCATTTAGCTTGTGCCTACAATAAATTTCTATCGTATTTTTGTGACTGCCAGTTGGCAGCACTGCCCCAAACCATAGATACTACAAATTAAATATCGACACGCTTTTGTTCTGCCTCGACGATAAATTTCTGAGTACCCACCATGTAATTTACGCTTTCAATTAGGAAAAATGGACGTGAAACGCGAACCCGATGAATCCGAATCTGATTCAGAAAGGCATTTGCCCGTCTACCATCGAAATAACCTGAAAACAAATACGTATATAGAGCAAGAGAATTCCGACGGTCCCAGTTGCTCTTTTGAGGTTAGGTTGTTTTTTTAACTAAAGTCTTTTAATCGTTGCTGGCATTTTTTTGCGTTTTGTCAAACCAAATTCTTGTAATTTAGGTACTTAGTGTCATAATGTGATATGATACATAATAATGCATGTTGGACGAATACACAGATACAAGTTTAGGTGCCCACTGAACTGTTTTTAGTCAACTGAGTGCAGTCGAGGCGAACCGATATTAATTGACAGGTTACAACCATTTTGTCAGTAATTGCAGCTGGGATGGAATGCTACCGCGATGAAAAGTCTACATGTGTGGCAATCAATGGCCCACGCAAAATGACGTTAAACGTCAAAAAAGTTCGACTTTCTCTCACATACCTTATTTCTCTCTATCTAAAACTGGTCAAAATGAATATATTTATTTTCTGGTATAGATACGATCAGTCTTATGTTTGATTTCATTAGGTTAACGCCGCTAGCACCGTTATGGCTAAATTGAACTTATGTACGTCAATAGCAGAGGAAATTTACTCCGCCATACACATCGATGAAATTGACATTAAAAAGGAACTCGAAGAATACAACGTAAGGTTTACAAATAAATAATATTTTTATTGAAAATTTTTAGTATTGTAAGTAGGTACTGATATGATAATATGCATCTTCCTTTATTCTATGGCAGCAAAGGCGAACCTTTTTATGCTTACGCGCTAAGATATTTGTAATAGTCAAAATCTATTTAAATTGGTACGATTGTCACAAACACATTTTACTGGTGACAAACCATTTAAACCAAATGTTTGTTCATATTATTACAATGACGACCGTCCGGCTGACTCAAGTTTCATATAGCAAGTGTGATGAAGAGTAGCCAATGAAAAATTATTTTATAAAATTGATTTCATCTTAAATTCTTTTGCGTGCCAGATAATTTTTGGGTACTCTTACCATCTGCCATCTGAACAAAGAGATTGGACTCCTCCCATCTGACGGATATCGTTGCTTTGAACCTGCTCTAAGTGTGATGCGGAAGCTAAGATACAATTTTTGAACGATACCTCATTTAGTAACAATGTCTCGTTTGAAATTTGAATGAAAGATTTGTGATATTTTTAGGTAGGTAGGTAAATATATTACTTTACTGATGTACCCACGTATGTGTCACAACCCCCGTTTATTCCTGAAGTATATCATTCGTCCCTTAGCATACTATTAGGTACGTAGAAAACAACCCCGCTGACTAATCAAGAATACCTACGTCCGTGTGTTTTTGCTAAGCCCTTTCTTGACTACCAGATCAAGGGAATGTTTAGGCTATTTTTTTTAAATTATCCAAAAAAGTACCTACCTACTTCAGGTATAGGCCCGGAAGTACGAGGACGTGTCACTACCTACCGACATATCAGTTCAAACATGATTGTCTTCACTGCTGATTTTGATAAAAAGGTGCGTCACATGCGACTGCGTTAAATCAGGTATTGAAAAGATCATAAAACTTGTCATAAAAAGCCAGAATATTTAACTAGATTTGCCACAGAATACATAAAATAATTGAATTCAGATAGGCAAAACCCAATAGGTACGTACGCTACATTTTGAAGCAGGGTTTGGAATGTGTGAGTGTCAAACGAAAATGAAACACATTTTCTATAGACGTGCAATAGAGTGTGTTGCAACATTAAAATAGGTAGGTACATTTTTTGTTGACGAGCAAAGGAATTTCGCTAAAGTGGGGGAAGAACACACGTACGCTCTCTAGGTCTAATGCGACTTTATAGTATCTGTCTTGGGTTGGGCCCTACAAAATAAACATTAAGGACCTACGTGTATCCTATCATTCACTTTTAATCGTACCTACCTGTGCCTCATTTATGTGTTGTGAAACAATAAATTCCTTATCAGTCTTTGTTCTCGTAAAAATAATATGCTTTATCATTTTGAAATGCCAGTTTATAGATATTTTGTTTTAATTTTGGGAAAATGTGGCATTTAGCTTCTACCTACAATCATTATCTGACGTAATTTTGTAAATGCCAGTTGGCAACACTGCCCCTAACCAGGCTTTTGTTCTGCTACGACGATAACTTTCACAGTGCATAATTTACGCTTTCAATTCGAAAAAATGGACGTGAAACGCGAACCCGGTGAATCCGAATCTGATTCAGAAATGCAGATGCCCGTCTACCATCGAAATAACCTGAAAACAAATACGTATATAGAGCACGAAAATTTCGACGGTCCCAGTTGCTCTTTTGAGGTTGGTTTTTTTTTTAAAACTAAAGTCTATTAATTGTTGCTGCCGTCTTTTGTGTATTGCCATTAAACTGACCACACCCTAAGTATTCATCTTAGTGCAGTCGAGGTTAACCGATATTATTTGACAGTTTCAAACCATTTTGTCAGTAATAAATTGCAGCTGGGAAGGAATGCTTCCGCAATAAAGAGTCTACGTGTGTGGCAATCGATGTTCATGCGAAATGACGTTTAACGTCAAAGAAGTTCGACTTTCTATTTCATTATACATAGGTATAATATGAAGCACTAAAGCCAAATGGCATTTCATCCTCGCCTTCTGTAGTTTTTGCGTGTGTATACCTACTTATTAAGGAAGAGCTCACGGACCTTCGCCATGGTTCTGAGGGAAGAAAGAAAAACTATATCTGGCAAAATAGGAGTTATACAATGGTTTCTCCTGTGAATTGACGGAGTCGGTACCGCAAAATACTTATTTTATGTATCTATGCAGACGGAGAGCTAACTAAATGGCACCTCTTTCATGTCATTATGTTGTTAGCTCATTGTGCTCCTCTCTCCTATGGGCACTTTTTATTACAAAGTCTCTGTAAACTCAGTCAAAGCACAATAATTAAGTGTGTTGTGACCTCATCTGCTCCTGAAACATTCCCAGGCGTAAAAATGCTGATGCTTCACAACTACACGTAGAGCCTCTTTATATGCTTGTGTGTGGTTCGGGGCTGTTTAGTTTCGAGGTGTCTATGTTTGTGTTGACTCTGAATAAACAATTTGTCATTATTTACCTAGTTTATTAGTCCTTTGTTGGCATTCTAGTACGGAATCTGCAGAGTTGTTGGCTGTGTGTGTGGTGTTAATAACTATAGTGGATTGTGTATGCTGTAACTTAGTGGAGCAATTCATAGCTTTAGGCAGGGGTAGCTCTGAGTTTCTCAATGATTGCCTCTGCCGGTTAAAACTTTGGGAGCGATTGGGAGAGGTTGCCTTATTGGTTAAATGAATTGTCGGTTTGGGTAAATATGGCCGCTGTATTAACGGTCTGCGATTAGTGGTAACCTGCCTATTCCAAGACGTTGGCTCTTTATTAAGGTTTTTAGCAGGGTGTAGGGTTTTCGGACAACATTTGTAATTCGCAGGGTGTAGACCCTCACAGTTGGTATAACGGCTGGTCATATATTTGTGGACTTTTTGCAAACTAAGGTAATTAGGAATGTATCTAAGTAGACTATCCTTCATTTAACCTTGCCATTGTACACAATGACGATTATTTGTGTGTATACGCAACCGTATAAATGCATTAGTAAAATCCGGGAACTCGATAGGTTCACACACGTACGCCGTATAATTGCATTAGTATATTCCATGCACTCGATTGGTTAATTTACGTTTTCATTCAAAAACATCTACCAAATGGCAAGGTTACGTGACATAGAGTCTACATATAGAACAACTCGCTCGTCATTAATATTTTCTAAAAATTAAATAGCGCTTCTGTTCATAGACGTTTCTGTGCCAACCACTGCCTTCTTGACATTCTCACATGCGTTTTACCCCGAAACTCGTCAAAATGAATATATTTATTTTTAAATATGATTTGTCTTCCTTTGTTTACTTTAGGTTGACACCACTATCACTGTTATGGCTGAATCGAACTTATGTACGTCAGAAGCAGATGAAATTTACTCCGACATACACATTGATGAACTTGACATTAAAAAGGAACTCGAAGAATACAACGTAAGGTTTTCAAATAAATACTTTTATTTCAAAATGTTAGTGTTGTATGTACAGATGTGATAATGTGCATCTTCCTATAATCTATAGCAGCGATGTCAACCCTTTTTATGCTTTCGTGCAAAGTATTCGTAATAATGAGTTGCGTAGGTTAGTATAATTTTTTTAAATTAATTTGGGTTAACCAGTAAAATCAATCACAGAGAATAAGTAAAATAATTATAATTTAGTACCTATAAAATAACATGTTATGGTCCCAATAACAGCGGACACAAATAGCGTAAATAATGAATCAAATTAGATCAAATATTAGGTATAGCTGCGATGAATATAATCGGATATCGTTAAAAAAGATAAATACATTCGTAAGAACATAAAGTTGGTAAATCGATAATTTAGAAAAGGTTATTATTCAAACTATTCTACTATACCAGAGTTGGTTGAATACATGCAGATGCATATTTTATTCGAATCTAGTAATCAACTGTCAAATTTCTCTTCGGTTGATTAAGTGACATTGCTATGTTCACCACGTCCATCTTTAAACTCGCAATTATAAATAAAACGGAAAATAGCCGTACACTTGGCGTAATCATAAACAGTAACAATGGATCATATAATACAATAGAAGGAGAAAGTCGCAAGCAAATGTATTTAATATCCCATTGTGCAATCTTCATCTACTGTACCTACCTACCTAAATGTGGTACCTTCTTTTACTCTACTCACTTAGGACATATGACGATGGTTGAGTTAAAACAATAGTTAATACACGCTAAAGAACACTACAGCCAACTCAAATAGATATTCTGAAGGATGCCAAACACACTTAGGTACATGAAGAGTGCAACAAAAAAGTACTTCACTTTGATAATCCGGATCAGAATCTATTTTGTACAATGAAAAGTGAACCATACGCAAATTGTCAAGGCCGATCGAGATCAAGTTCAAATCAACAGCCCGATTTCCTAACTATCGTCTCGTGTGGCACCAGACGATAGTTAGGAAATCGGGCTGCTGGATTAGAGCGAACAACTAACAGGACAACGACATGTATCTTAAAACAAAGTTTTTAAAATTATTTTCGCATCGATTTGTTCAAATTAAAATCTGGATTAGAGTGAAAAACTAACAAGATGACGATATCCACTTTTTTGTTATGAAACATTATGTATCTTAAAACAAAGTGTTTACAATTATTTTCGCAACTAGGAAGTCTGCGTAACTTCAGTTGATAATTAAAGGCATACACGTAATGCAGATGCAAGTTTAAAAGATGGTTACGCTGTCTAGATCGTGTGGTGCTAATAATTATATTATAAATGTTTTTTTAGGATAACGCAGCAAATCTCAAATCGTCGGAAGAAGAGAAATTTGATGACATCATACAAATTGACGAACAACATATAAAAAAAGAACTTGAGGAATACAACAAAAAGTTTAAAAAAACACGTGGCACTATTAAACGAAATGTTTCTAAATCATTCCCCGAATTAGTGGCTGTTATAGAGTTGGAAAAAAAATATGTTCATGTTAATAATTTTGTGTGCGGTGTATGTGATAATTTTTTTGCATCGTTAGACTTGCTCGAGTTTCACAAAGTGTTGCATAAAAATATAATCCATAAAATCACTAATAAGGATGTAAAACAATGTAAACGTAGTAAATGTAAAGTCTCTTGTCACACTCTATTTAAAAGCGATGAATCTTATTATTCTAGTGACACGAAAAAACTTAAATTACTGCATACCGGGGAAAAACCATTTCAATGTAATCAATGTGATTATTCTTGTAAATCATCTTTCCATATCAAATCACACAAGATGACTCATTCTTGTATAAAGCCATTTAAATGTGATCAATGTGATTACTCGTGTCCCAGCTCTGGTGGCATGAAACGACACAAAATGACACATTCTGGTGAAAAGCCATTTCTATGTGATCAGTGTGGTTACTCATGTAAAACATCTGGTCAGATGACATTACATATAAAAATGCATTCTGGTATAAAGCCATTTAAATGTGATCATTGTGATTACTCGTGTATAACACCCGGTAACATGAAAGCACACAGAATGACTCATTCTTCAGAAAAACCTTTCAAATGTAATCAATGTGATTATTCTTGTAAAACATCTTTCCATATGAAATCACACAAGATGACTCATTCTGGTATAAAACCATATGAATGTGATCAATGTGATTACTCATTTATTACATCTGGTAACATGAAACGACACAAAATGACTCATACTGGCACAAAGCTATTAAAATGTGATCAATGTGATTACTCATGTGTAACATCTAGTCAAATGAAATTACATATAATGTCACATACTGGTATAATGCCATTTAAATGTGACAAATGTCAATATTTTTGTAAAACATCTAGTGACATGAAACGACACAAAACGACACATTCTGGTGTAAAGCCATTTAAATGTGCCCATTGTGAATATTCTTGTAAAACACCGTTCTACATGAAATCACATATGATGACTCATTCTAGTATAAAACCATTTAACTGTGATCAGTGTAATTACTCTTGTAAAACATCTGGTAACATGAAACGACACAACATGACACATTCTGGTATAAAGCCATTTAAATGTGATCAATGTGATTACGCATGTATAACATCTGCTCACATGAAATCACACCAAAAGACTCATTCTCCAGATAAGCCGTTCAAATGTGGGCAATGTGATTATAACTGTAAAAGATCTTGTCAGATGAAATTACACAAAATGACGCATACTGGTATATAGTCATTCAAATGTCATCAGTGTGATTACTCTTGTACATTTTCTCGTAATCTGAAAGTTCACAAAATGACACATTCTGGTGAAAAGTAATATAGATGTGATCATAATAATTCCTCATGTATAAGATCTTGTTTCATTCCCAAATGGTCTCCATTTGGGGATGTCTCTGTGAATCTGGAGAGGCCCAAATCGACAAATAGTAAGGGTTGGTTACGAAAATAAATAATAATAGTAATAAGTATAAGTAATAAATGCCGTAAAAAATATTTGTAACGTTGCCGTTTTCAACAACGCTTCTCGCAGGAAACGAAGCACAAGATGGCGGGTAATACGCGGCAGACGGCGAAACAGTTAACATCGTTAACTCGCGCTTCATATAAAAAAATGTAACATTGAAAAAATGTAGCCATTAGTATATATTAAACGTCTCGTACATATCGTTGTTTCCACCACGATTCCGGTGTTATTTGTCCACCTCCAAGTCCTGAATCCAGACGAAAATCCATACCAAGAAACAAAGTGACAGCGTGCCTTCCACTTTCGAAAATGGAGGGAAATGAGAATCTCCTCGGATGATGATTCATGATACATACCGGTATAAAGCTATTTGAATGTCATCAATTTGTGACGACATCTGGTATTATGAAATAACACAAAATGACACATTTTGATGAAAATCGATTTAAATGTGATATTTTTGTGTTTATTCTTATAGAAAATCTTGTAATATGAAATCACACAAAATGACTCATTCTAATGAAGAAAATGTAATTACTCATGTATCCTGTCACCAATTTATTCCTGATGTTCTAATGTTTAACTATTATTTATTCAACGAAGAATACATAATAATATATTAGAATGTCACATTCTATAAACTGAATATAGATAATTTGAAAACATCTCATGCATACACATACTAGAAGAAATGATTTTGTACTTAAACCGATAGCCAACATAACGCAATTGGATAATCATTTGATGTCACAACTACTAGTTAAAATCAGCGTAATTAACTAAGATACCCGTCACTGAATTACTTGAATCCAGCAGGTAGAGGATCAAGTCCTATCGGTTATCGTGTTGTTTCCACTAATGATTTTTATTAGTGAGTATATATAAAAATAAATTTCTTTTTTTAATCAAATTGAAATAAATATAATATAATGCTCGTGAAATAAAAACACATATCAATATCATACACAGTTTTCTTTAAATATTTGACGATTTGTCATGGACAAGATGACTTTTGACACAGTTTTATGGACAAAACGCATTTTGATATTGGACGCTGTTTTTCACCCGTTATACGGGCTGCAAGCGACTACTATAGGAATAATTTGTATAGAATATGTATGTGCTCATTTGAATATAACTTAAATATAACTGCATATTCAGTTATTTTTTTACAAAACTGGACAAGATGAATTTTGGAAATGGGCGACTTACTATGTATTATATGTGTCTACATAAATGGGATTTTCCTGATTATTCTTAGTCATACTACTTTCTGACACTCTGCTGGTTCATCAAATTACCATAAACGGATGTGAGACGACGATGGATTTCAACAGGGTGGACTCCCTCCAGGTTGAGAGAGCTAATGATTGAACGCACCTCGCAGGCGGCAAGATTCAATAGTAAAGCTTTCATCTATAAGAGTACCTTTCAGATAATAATATTTTCAAAATAGGCTCATGAATAATGTAAGGTATATTAATTCTGGTCTACAGGATTTAACTGTGCAACCTTTATCCAAGATCATATTATAGACAGAACAGGATATTCGATTGGATCTGCATTTATTTTAGTTAGACAAGGATACGATGGCTGTGCTAACATGTCTGATCATTTATTATAGGTGGGGTTCAAAAAATAATATGGGATTTACACCCAAAAGCTGCTCTTCCATTGCGCAGGTCACAATTAGCAAAATGTTTTAATTAAATTGGTTTTTTCTACTGTTAAAATGATGTTTTATGTGTAGAACTTGGCTTCAATAAATAATATTCCTATATAATCTGATAATTATTATCAAAAAAAAAATTTGAGCCTAAGGTGGTGCACTTTTACCACCTTGCACCACGCTACCGATGCCCATGTAGCCGATATAGAAAGGTATTGGATTATTTGTTAGGTCAGGTTAGGTTTTAATCCTCTAATTCACGAATTTTGCAAAATCGGCTAGGTTTATAAATTAAATTAATGTTCACATTAAATCTACTAAAATTTAGATCGTACAATAATCGGTCATTTCCGACAGAGAGCCTACGGCGAACTGTGCTACGGTGAATTAATGTTTTACGTACAATTTATATTATAACCGGAAACGTGGACATAATTTATTATTATTACGCATTTTTCGATTAAAATAAAAAAAAATGATACCGGACATGGGCATTGACCTCAAAAAAGACGATTTATCCGGGTAAGAAAACCTTGGAAACCCTAGTCTGTGGGAATATTGTGTATTACAATACGACAATATTAACGATGTCAGGATTATCATGCTTGATTACCATTTTTGAAGTTATACCTAGGTACTTCTTTTGGGGCGAGAGTGAAATGAGAGTTGCGTGCGCACACCGTTACGACAGTATGAATAGATATAGCTGCGAATCAGTCGGCTGTATACAAACGCAAGTTTGGTAGTAGAATTATGGTTCCGTTACATTAGGAAATTTATTATTGTCGGCCATTTGCAATTCCTAACGTAAACAAACGATTAATTACTCCTTCATTCTACGAACTCTATAATATGCCGCCCCTATGCAAATCTTGATTTATCTAGATGTCTAGATTATAATAATTGTATACAAATTGAGTTGCGTAATAATTATAATATATAATATGGCAATACTATCAGCATGTTTTGTCTATGGTAAAGCGCGTCAAAATGCCCAATGTCAGAACTGTCAAAATAATATCATCTGACACATGCACGTTTTTGGTCTGCTACGATAATCCAACTTACGCTTTCGATTCGATAGATGGACTTGAAACGGGAGCCGGATGAACTCGAATTTAATGCAGAATGGCAGGTGCCCTTAAACTATCAAATTAACCCTGTGACCAATAATTATATAAAGCAAGAGATCGCCGACGGTTCCAACATTGCCTTTGAGGTAAGTTTTATAAAGCTTTAATAGCGCCTGTATACGTCCATGGATTGCATGCATCAACAGTGGGTAATTTTAATTACCGACTGTCTCTCCAATCTCTTTCTTCAGGAGTAAGCGAGACGCGATGTTGTCATTTTATGGTACTATTTGACAGTCATAAAATTGGTTGTCATTATAATGAGTCGCTGCGTGGCGTACATCGTTTTTTGCCGGCAGGTTCGCAACTATCGTTCTACTGCGCAGACGCAGATATCGAACAAATCCAACTGTCGCGTGAAAATTCAGAAGCTTCTGAACTTTTTGATTCATGCATGCAAACTGGCAACTTCATGATAGTACAACATATTTACACGTACATTTTCTTGTTATGGCCGTGATAATACGTACTGCCAGCAGTAAATCCATACACGTGTAAACGGGGTAGGTAGGTATTCAATGGTGTTTGTTTATGTTTGCGGACATTGTCATTAATTTCGTACAAGTATTTACTTAGGTATTTGTAAGCGTTGCAAAATTACGCGTACCTGGGCTATCCATATTAAACGTATCCAAATACCTAAATAAATCCACTATGTAGGTAAGTACCTGTTGGAATTACAAATAATTCGATGCGAATTTTTTTTTTATACAAAGAGCTCAAACAGGTGATAATACTATTTTGACATAATTGAAATATTTTTTATCCTAATATTTTAGTTCTTATTATTGGAATTTTGATAATAGCCGATATAGGTACCTACTGAATTATTTACTGATTACTGGTTAGGTTAATGTAAATGATAATATGTATATATCGATTGCGCGAAGACACATACTGCACTGATCCAATTCATCTGACTGCAGTAATCGATATTATTTGACAGTTTCCAATCATTTGGTCAAGGCGGTTCTTGTGGTGCAGTGTGTAAAGCGCTGGTCTTCCATCCGAGAGATCTGGGTTCGATCCCGGCGAGGACACAATATGTTTGTGTGATTTTCTCAAAGCCTGGAAGTTTGTGATTGTTTAAAATTACTAACAACTAGGTACCTTGTACGAAAAAGCAGACATGGTTATTATTAATAATTACAAGAAACATATATATATATTTGGTTAGTATTATTTGGAGTTTTAAGATATCAGTGTCCTATCTACAATAATATAGTTTTGAGATTAACGCAAATAAAGATTTTACTACCATGTAACTAATTAAATAAAGCACACTTTTCTCGGCTATATCTTATACACGGATATATGTACGGCATCGAGCTTTATTTATAAATACGGCATTATCGCAACTGGGTCGAAATCAAAACATGAATTTTTGTAGTTAGGCGCCTGTGATACTAAGAAACCGTGTTGCAGCTGGAAATAATGCTTCCCCGATGAATATACTAGTTATTATCATAAATCATATAAAAGTGAGTAATCACAAGTAAGCTTGATTTAATGAAATAATAATATATTGTTTTTTTCAGAACCTTCAAAGAGACATGATAAATATTAAATCGGAACCCGAATTTCAGCGAGTGGACATCAAGAAAGAGTTTATTGAAGATACAATTAATTATAAAGAACCTCAACCAAGTTGTTCGTATTCCGAATATAGCCCACTAAAACAGGTAATCCATTTATTTGAACCAAGTACGTACTTTACAATGAAGATATTGTGTTTCTTTCTCGTATCTAGTCTACCAGTACCAGTCAAATACTAGTAAAACTAACCAGTAAAATCAATCACAGAGAATAAGTAAAATAATTATAATTTAGTATAAAATAATATGTGATGGTCCTAATAACAGCGGACACAAATAGCGTAACTAATGAATCAAATTAGATAAATTAATATTAGGTACACTTGCGATGAACATAACGTCTATTCAAATCGAAACTATCGTAAACCTTTTTATTTATATCAAATTTTTTTATGTATGGTCCTAATAATGAAGCTTGACTTGATATAAATAAAAAGGATTTCAAGTTATACACATTTATATTTTTTATAAAAATCGATGTTTTTTAAAATAGATATAAAAAATATTAATACTATGAATTAGTCAAAAATCTTCTAGGTGATGCTTAGAAAACTTAATAAACTAAATTTTAATAATAAATATGACTATAAAATATATTTAATAATAGGGTGCGGTCCGATTCAAAAAATTCACATTTTATTACATTTTTACAATTATTGTAAGTTTATCTTTGACTTAAAAAAAAATATTTTTCTTTTTAATGTTTTCAGATACATATTTATTCATTAATACAGTTGAAATTGTAAATTATCAAAAAAATGTCTCAAATTGCAAGCTTCGTATTTTTCCGACAGGTGCCTCTTTAAAAAAGGTTCAGTGAAGATTTCGCCTTAATTCGGTTTAGTTCTGTTATATCTAAATATTAAAAAATCATTTTTTGTGTTTCAAATTACAAAATATTTTGGGGAATTTTTCCCAATTTCAAATTTATGAAGAATTCAAAACATTGGCAAATAATGTCACTTAAGATACTTAAGAAGTGGCATAAAAATAATTGTTTCTTAAATTCAATATAACCATATGCATTTGGGTTTATACAGAAATGTTGGAAATTTCATAGAGTCGATTGATGTAAAAAAACGTATTTCGAAAAATTGTCGTTTAGGATAGTTTTGAATTGAATAGACGATAATTGGATATCGTTAAAAAAGAAAAATACATTGTTAGTATTCGTAAAAACATAAAGTTGGTAAATCGATAATTTCAAAATGGTTACTACTATACCAGAGTTGGTTGAATACATACACGTACTGATGCATAATATTAAATTCAAATCAAGTTATCAACTGTCAAATTTGTCTTTCGGTCGATTAAGTGAAATTGTTTCGTTCACCATGTCCATCTTTAGACGCGCGATTATAAATAAAACGGAAAATAGCCGTACACATGGCGTAATCATAAACAGTAACAATGGGCAAGCAAATCTACATACTGTCTCATTGTGCAATCTCATCTACTGTATCTACGAAAATTTAGTAGGTACATTCTTTTACTTAGTTAAGAGATAGGACGATGGTTGAGTTAAAACAATAGGTAATTCACGCTAAAGTAAACTACGTCCAACTCAAATTGATATGCTGAAGGATGCCAAACACACTTAGGTACATACAGAGTGAAATTAAAGAGCTGCTCTACAGTGTCCTTAAAATTCATTTAGAACATCCAGGTCAGAATTTTTTTATGAAAAGTGAACCATAGGTACAGCGCACATCGAGATCTAATTATTGAAATTTGGATTAGAGCGAACAACTAACAGGATAACGACATCCACGTTCTCTATTACGAAAACGACATGTATCTTCAAACAAAGTTTTTAACATTATTTTCGCATCGTTTAGCTCAACTAGGAATCTGCGTAACTTCAGTAGATAATTAATAACATGCTGATGAAAGTTTAAACGATGGTTACGTTGTGTAGATCGTGTGGTGCTAATAATTATATTATAAATGTTTTTTTAGGATAACGCAGCAAATCTCAAATCGTCGGAAAAAGAGAAAATTGATGACATCATACAAATCGACGAACGAGATGTTAAAAAAGAACTCGAGGAATACAAGAAAAGTTTTAAAAAAACACGTGGCGCAATTAAACGTAATGTTACTAAATCAATACCCGAAAAAAATATATTCCACGAAATCACTAGTATGGATGTAAAACAATGTAAACGTAGTAAAAGCAATTTCTCTTGTCAAAGGCCATTTAAAAGCGTTGAATCTAATTATTCTAGTGACACGAAAAAAATTAAATGTCTGCATTCCGGAGAAAAGCCATTTAAATGTGATCAATGTGATTACTCTTGTATAACATCTAGTGACATTAAACGACATAAAATGACACATACTGGTATGAAGCTATTTAAATGTGATCAATGTGATTACTCATTTGGAACATCTAGTCATTTTAAATTACATTTAATGACACATACTGGTATAAAGCCATTTAAATGTCAGCAATGTGATTACTCGTGTATAACATCTGGAAACATGAAATCACACAAGATGACTCATTCTAGTATAAAACCATTTAAAAATGTGATCAATGTGATTACTCATGTATAAAATCTGGTAACATGAGACGACATAAAATGACACATACTGGTATAAAGCCATTTAAATGTGATCAATGTGATTACTCATGTGGAACATCTAGTCATTTGAAATTACAATATATGACACATACTGGTATAAAGCCATTTAAATGCTATGTGATTACTCGTGTATATGTTCTGGAAACATGAAATCACACAAGATTATTCATTCTAGTATAAAACCATTTAAATGTGATCATTGTAATTATTCTTGTAAAACATCTAGTCGTATGAAATTACATATAAAGACGCATACTGGTATAAAGCCATTTAAATGTCAACAGTGTGACTACTCTTGTATTACATCTGGAAACATGACATCACACAAAATGACTCATTCAAATGAGAAGCCATTTAAATGTAATCAATGTGATTACTCGTGTATAGCATCTGGAAACATGAAATCACACAAAATGACTCATTCAAATGAGAAGCCATTTAAATGTGATCGATGTGATTACTCTTGTATAACATCTGGAAACATGAAATCACACAAAATGACTCATTCAAATGAGAAACCATTTATATGTGATCAATGTGATTACTCGTGTATAATATCTGGAAACATGAAATCACACAAAATGACTCATTCAAATGAGAAACCATTTATATGTGATCAATGTGATTTCTCGTGTATAACATCTGGAAACATGAAATACCACAAAATGACTCATTCTGATGAGAAGCCATTTAAATGTGATCAACGTTGTTATGTACCCATGACCTCAATCTATTACTTAATAAACCACGTAGATAAACACGTGCGACTTACATATCAATAACAAATCGAAGGCTAAACACTTTTGAGTAAACAAAAGTAATGGGTTACGTGTTAATGAAGTATGACTATCGTCAACTTAATTGACTCATTATCGTAATATATAAAGCCCCTTGATTATACAAATCATCAGAGCGAGTTCAGTTGCGAGTCCTCATACATCACGTGCGCGTCGGTTATCGGTATGTCAGTTTAGTGTCCTCCTGTGTTCGAATTTAAATAATTATTTTATTCTATTTTTGTTATAATATTGTATTTTAATTTGATAATAAAGTGCAAATAAAGAGATAAGTCGCCCAATCGATAACTGAGAACAGTCGTCGATTGTGCGGCCCTTTTTAAAAATAAACATCTTATTCAATACGTAACAACAGAATAATTTTGGTGATAGCGGTGGGATTGCTTCACTTTTTCAATTAGTAGACGTACTGAAAGAAAATTCGAGAGAAAGTTAAACGTCGCAAATAATCGGTATCAAGTAAATTCTCACTGGGTTTAATCACTCAATTTCGAAATTAAAACTCAGAGCCTTCAGGAAGAGGGACGACGATTTATCGCCCGCGAAGATACATCCTCGCGTTGATGAGAACTACGTATTCCGTTGGCATCGAGACTGAGCAGCGTCACTAACTCTTGCGGCTAACAACGTCAAGATTCAGGACAACAAATCAAGAGTCAAGAACGGTGGATTCTACATCCTTCAAGGCAGCCAAGATTCTTCCCGAAAACAACAGAATCAGGAGACAATAGACACGACATCCGGAACCAGACCTACAGACAAGACATCCTAGATAAGTTATCCCGAACGAGATATCCCGAACGAGACATCCCGGACGAGACCTTACTAAAAGACATCTACTATACACCACACACACACTGGAGAGATGAAGATGCAGGTGGCAGCGTCTACTTTTATCCTGTAAGTGCATTTGTCAGCTTTTATTGCCAAAACATTATTACACATCGTATACTGCTCCTCTCATTAACACTTTAATTGTTAAATAATTGTAAATATAAATTAGCTTTAAAAAATTAATATAAGATGACGGAACCGTCAACCCCATCCACTTCGAGAGTAGATAAAGATGTTGTTTACGTGTACCCCCCGAACGACATAAGCTTTCTTATAAAATTTGTTGAGCCATTTCATGGAGATAAATTAGATTCCTTCATTGCCGGGTGCGAACAAGCATTATTATTGGCTTCAAAAGAACAGCAAACGTGCTTGCTTAATTACATAATCAATCAAATAAAGGGCAAAGCATATCGAGCATGTAAACCTAAATCTATAACATCATTTGTTCACCTCAGGGAAGTTTTATACTTAAATTTCGGAGATAGACAACAATATGCTCAACTATTATTTGAACTTCAACATTGTAGGCAGAGACGAAACGAAACCGTTACAGATTTCTACAACAAAATAGAAACTTGTATCGACGCCTGTGTACAATCGATAAATCGAACCTCTAAATCTGAATTGAGAGATGGACAGATTGAAAACATTCAAAAATTAGGGTTACAACTATTCACGTACAGGTTACTCCCACAAATAATAGGCTTTCTAGTAAGAGCTATGCGTCCCGCTAATTTGAATGAAGCGTGTAAAATCGCTCTAGAAGAGGAAAATATTTATGAATTGAATAAAAAACAAGACCATCTCAATAAACCCTTTTGCACAATATGTAAAAAGACGGGACACGAATCATCAAATTGCTATCGTAAAAATGATAGAAAACCTAACTTTGACAGGCGCATTCACGCCGTAGAAGCAAGAAATCCGAATAATAATTATAATAACGGTGGTAGAAATAATAATGGATATAATAACGGAGGTAATAACAATAATGGTTATAAAAATAATAACTATTTTAATAGAAACGCTAAATATAATGGAAATAATGATAATAAAAATTATTCCCAAAATGTCAAAATATGTAGCTATTGTAAAAAGAAGGGTCACCTTATTAATGAATGTTATACAAAGAAAAATAACGATGGAAAACGAGTACAAGAAAAATCATCGCGCATAAATCATTTAAACGGGCTACAGTCTGTCGAGGGGCGCGTCGACCTGACAGATTGCTAATAAGTGACGAATTAAAATCCTGTTTAATATATCACATCAATTCGGACACTATGCGATACATTAAATTGCAAATTAAATATAAAACAAAATTTGTAACTCGGAAATTTTTAATGGACACCGGTGCGGGAATATCCCTTATAAAAAATCATTGCCTAGACCCAGAAATGAAAATAAATGTCAACGATATAATCGAAATGAAAGGCATAGATAAAGAAAAAACTGCAGAAACTATTGGAAGTATAATAATAAATTTTAACTTCTATGATGAATGTGAAGGGCACACATTTTATGTAATTAAAGACAATGACTTGAATCTTCACTATGACGGAATTATAGGCGGAGATTTCTTGAAAAAGTACAACGTTCAAATAGACTACAAGACAGAAAAGTTGATAATAAACGATAAAATATCGATTAAAATGCAAAATGAGTCCGCAGAGACCAATGATTATGAAAATTGTAACTATGTAATTAAACCTCGTAGTGAAACAGTTATAAATATCAAAATATTAAATCCTGAAATAAAAAGTGGATTAATAAATATGGAATTAAATATACCAGGAGTATATTTATCAAATGCAATTGTAAATGTGAATGAAAACAACGAATCTATATGTACTATCTTAAACACTACTGACGAAAGTTTAAGAATAAATAAACTGAAAACGATACTTGAACCAATACTTGAAAATATATATGCGTTTAATTATAAGATAAAGAATGTTAATAATAGAATATATCAACTTAAACAATCAATAAGATCAGATCATCTCAATGATGAAGAAGCTTCATCATTATTAGAATTATGTAACGAATATAATCACGTTTTTCATTTAGAAGGCGATGAATTAAGCTTTACTAACGCGGTCCAACACGAAATAAATACAGAATCAAATAAACCAATACATGTAAAAAATTATAGACATCCTATGATACATAAAGAGGAAGTAGATAAGCAAATCGATCAAATGCTTAAGGACAAAGTAATTAAACCTTCGACATCTCCGTGGTCTAGCCCCTTATGGGTCGTGCCCAAGAAAATGGACGCCTCGGGAAAACCAAAATGGCGGATAGTTATTGATTATCGACAATTAAATAACATAACAATAAAAGATGCATATCCTCTGCCTAATATTACCGAAATATTAGATCAATTAGGAAACTGTAACTATTTTACAATACTCGATTTAGCAAATGGTTTTCATCAAATACCAGTTAAAGCGGAAGACAAAGCAAAAACTGCTTTTACGACAACAAGTGGTCATTACGAGTACAATCGTATGCCATTCGGCCTTAAGACGGCTCCTGCTAGTTTCCAGAGATTAATGAATAACGTATTGACAAGACTAAATGGTAATTCATGCTTTGTATATCTTGATGACATTGTAATCTATGCAACTAACCTGACAGAACATAATGAAAAATTAGAAAAGGTATTTAAACGACTAGACTCAAACAACCTTAAATTACAACCAGATAAATGTGAATTCCTAAGAAAGGAAGTAGCCTATTTAGGACACATAATAAGTAATGAAGGAGTTTTACCCAATCCAGATAAAATATCAGCAGTAAAAAATTATCCTAGACCAAAATGTCCAAAAGACATTAAAGCTTTTATGGGATTAGCAGGTTATTATAGAAGATTCATAAAAGATTTCAGTAAAACAATTAAACCTCTAACAAACTTATTAAAAAATGATACAAAATTCGATTGGACTAATGTTCAGGAAATAGCATTCGAAAAATTGAAAGAACACTTAACTACAGCACCTTTGTTACAATACCCTGATTTTAGTAAAGAATTTATATTAACTACAGATGCATCAAATTATGCAATAGGAAGTATTTTGAGCCAAGGCATAATTGGAATAGATCTCCCAATATCATACGCTTCAAGAACGTTAAATAAAGCAGAAATAAATTATAGCACAATAGAAAAGAAGTTATTAGCTATTTACTGGGGAGTTACCCATTTCAGACCATATCTATACGGTAGAAAGTTTAAAATAATCACCGATCATAAACCATTAGTTTATCTTTTTAATATTAAACAACCAGGTTCTTCTAGATTAGTAAAATGGAGACTTAAACTTGAGGAATACGAATACGAAATAATGTACAAACCAGGTAAAATCAATAATAATGCAGATTGTTTATCCAGAATTAAATTACATGATACTTACAAAGATTTTCTAGAGAACGATACGAATGAAGTAAAATACGAATTACTAGAGAAAAATGACAGTATATTAAATTGCAAATCAGACTTCGCACAGTGTATATCTAAAGATGTAAAAATGTCAGCTGGTTTAGCAGCACAAATTAAAGAGAAAATAAATAACTATCAAGAATTAAGAAAACATAAGAAAGAAATAACTGATTTTATAACTTCAAAAATAGACAATAGAATTATCTATCACTTAATAACGAAAGAAAACTATTTTCATAAACCAACTTACCAGAATCTATACTACGCAATTAAAACCTTACGAGATCACTTAATAAAGAATAACATTAAAAAACTAGCATTACCCAAATTAGCAACAGGATTAGATGGATTAGCTTGGAAACGAGTTAAACAAATGATAACATTTTTATTTAATACAACGAATATCGAAATAACAATATTTAACGTAGAGAAAAACATTAATGTCCTCACTTTAGGAGATATATTCGACGAAGATTTCATAATACCAAGTATAAAATCACAACATAACGAGGAAAGTGCAATATTAGATGATAATACAGATGACTATGAATCATATGTAAAATACATGAAAGAAAATCCTTTTATAGCATATGATAACTTATATGAATGTGACGATTTGTTATTAACACAAAACAATCGAAATATCGCATATTCAACATCTCTCGATTTTGACGATTCAAATCAATTTGTTTTAGAAATAATAGAAGATAATGAAACAAACTTAAAGACCCGAGAAAAGGAGCAACATAAAGTAATAACGACAACGTCACGTAACGGAAAAACGAAATATTACCATTGCTTAACTAAAATTCATTATTATGACAAAGCAACATTAAAAGACATATTCTTGACACTTAAAAACTTACGCGAAATACTTATTAAAGACGAAATAAAAGAATTAGCTATATCCAATTTTAAGAACGATTATGATAATATAATCTTTGGGAAAATTAAAATGCTTATTCAATATATGTTTAGAAATACTAACATACAAATAGTAATTTGTCAAAATAAATTAATAGAACCAAGTAGAGACCAGATTCCCATAATATTAAACGAATGTCACAATTCACCTATTTCAGGACATTCAGGATATCATAGAACTTTAGCACGAATTAAAAGCAAATATCGTTGGCCAAATATGAAAGGCGAAGTATTAAAATACGTAAAAAGTTGTAGGGGTTGTCAAACTAATAAAACAGACAGACGTAAATTCAAGGCACCAATGGAAATAACAACTGCATCATCCACCTTTTTCGAAAGAGTAGCGATAGATCTTGTAGGACCTTTAAACGAAACTAATAACGGAAATAAATATATTTTAACATTACAAGATGACTTAACTAAATTTTCCCAAGCATATCCAATACAGGTAACAAACGCAGAAACAGTCGCGGAAACCTTAATATCATTCTTTTCACACTACGGAGTACCAAATTCAATTTTATCAGATTTAGGTACGCAATTCACGAGTAATATCATGAAAGAGTTTACAAAATTATTTAAAATAAAACATCTTAAAACTACAGCTTATCATCCACAAACAAATGGAGCTTTAGAAAGATCACACTCAACCCTTAAGGATTATTTATCACACTTTGTGAATGACTCACATACTGATTGGGATAAATACCTACCGTATGCCATGTTTTGCTATAATACGAGCGAACATTCAACAACTAAATTTACTCCTTATGAGTTAGTATTCGGAGTTAAGGCGAACTTGCCAAGTTCAATAGAAAACAGCGAACCAAACATTACGTATGGACAATACATAAACAATATAAAAACGCGATTGGCTAATATAAGACTAACAGCTAAGGAACACATATTACGCTCAAAGATGAGATCGAAAAGAAATTACGATAAGAACGCATCTAATTACGTATATGAAATCAACGACTGGGTATGGTACAAGGTATCGATAACACCGAGGTCATTAAACAAAAAATTGACCCCAAATTGGAAAGGACCATATCGTATAAAAGAAATTCACGATTTCCAGAATATTACAATACAAATCGAAAACAATAAATTGAAAAGAGTACACTATAATTTACTAAAACCATTTAATGGATAATTTCAGATTGTTTATTCACCAAGTGTATACACAAAATACACCAATCACACAAGGAAATGGAATATATTTCGACCAGATAGGAGTCCTTAAACTCAGTGAAGAGACATGGACGACTATAACATATGTTAATTTAAGCATAATTCCACAGGAATTAAGTATTCTTACTAACAATATAAATAATATAACAATAAAATGTAACATAGCAATTAAGATATATGGTAGACTAGAATGTAAAAGGTTACTAACACCATTAAATAACGACATTGAAGATATTACAAATCAATATGAAAATATTATTCATTTAACTAATAGCAGACGAAATAAACGTGGATTGATTGATGGATTAGGATCAATATTCAAAACAGTCTTCGGCACTTTAGACGCCGACTACGCGACTTTTTATGATGAATCAATCGATAAAATTAACATAAATGAACAACACCTAATGGAACTCATGAAGGACCAGGTGCACGTAACTAAAGATGCTTTAGAAAAATTTAATCAAACAATGACTAAATTGAATTAAATGAATACCTTTTGACTAATGGTATGAACCGAATAGACGAATCAATTAATGCAACCGAAAGCGAATTAGAATATACTGAAACACTATTACTGATAACGGAACAAACCGAATTAATAGCGTTGACCTTAGAAAGATTAACAGATCATTTAAGTACAATAATAAATTCAATTTTAATGGCTAAACAGAATATATTACATCCAAGTATCTTATCGCCAGCAACACTATATAGAGAATTAAATGAGAGATCAAATTTGTTACCAGATGGGACAAATTTCCCATTACCACTACTACTAGAAAATATGCATTTAATTATAGAGATTTTAAAATTAACAGTATACTACATGAATAATAAATTAGTTTATTTACTAAAAATACCTTTAACATTACCGAATGAATTTAAATTATATAAAACCTATCCATTACCTATTCCCCATACCAATGACACCAATATATACTCATTAATTTTACCAACACATACATACATGGCAATATCTACAGACGAGCTGACATATGTACCAATTAATAACATAGAAATAGTATGTAAGAATATAATTAATCAAATATTTATATGTGAAGAATTAAATGTTTTATCAACTCATAGTAACATGCATTGTGAACCCCAACTTTTATTGAACATTGTTAAATTCATCCCAGAAATGTGTAACGTAAGAAATATAAAAGGATCTGTAAACCTTTGGCAAAAACTCTCAAATAATAAGTGGTTATACACAGTATCCGAGAAAAGAAGATTGACTATTAATTGTAAAAAACTAAAATCAATAAATATTGAAGTACTCCATACAGGAATTATAAAATTAGAAAAGGATTGTAAAACTAACAATGGTTTAATCAGCCTAACTGGCACAGATAGTATTCTAACAGAGTATGAAAATCCATACACTAACATTAATATCATTACAGATAAATGCTGTCTCATAGACGATAACAATTACACTTTAAACAGAGTAGAACCAATAGAATTAATTAATATTGATAATGGAAATTCAAAAAATGTTATAGAAAAATTTGATAAATTCAATAATCAATTGGAAGAATATGAAAAACAACCAACGATTGTAAGACATTCTTCAATATTTACTAAGATAATATATGTACTAACAACTATTGTAATCCTAGCTATAGTACTTTTCATTTCAATAAAAATTTATAAACATTTTATAATTAATAAGAAAACTTTTAATATTGTAAAATAAAGAAGGACTTAACAAAGACATGACCGAGAAAATATAAATGAAATTCCGATTGGAATTAATGTAAACGATGATGAAAATGAAAGTATAGCCATAGAGCTTACACCTAGAATCATTCCTAGAATTCATCCCACTAAAGAGGATATCTTACAGTCAGTTACAACTGGCTAATTTAATTAAAAAACATTAGCAAGTTTCTTAAGGAGGAGGGTGTTATGTACCCATGACCTCAATCTATTACTTAATAAACCACGTAGATAAACACGTGCGACTTACATATCAATAACAAATCGAAGGCTAAACACTTTTGAGTAAACAAAAGTAATGGGTTACGTGTTAATGAAGTATGACTATCGTCAACTTAATTGACTCATTATCGTAATATATAAAGCCCCTTGATTATACAAATCATCAGAGCGAGTTCAGTTGCGAGTCCTCATACATCACGTGCGCGTCGGTTATCGGTATGTCAGTTTAGTGTCCTCCTGTGTTCGAATTTAAATAATTATTTTATTCTATTCTTGTTATAATATTGTATTTTAATTTGATAATAAAGTGCAAATAAAGAGATAAG